>JAXDDW010000008.1:7367500-7422500 GCA_034670385.1 Hoplostethus mediterraneus
AGGCAGAGAAGAGGGAAGGGCTGCAGTTTATGTGATTAAACGTGTAAAAATAGTTTTGTCGTGGAGTGTGGGAGTCATTCTTGGGGCGCTTGGCTCCTCAAAGTGCAGATACAGTTAGCGGTTAGCCCGTGACAGTACAGAGACCTCTGCATTAGCACTTAGCTCCACCGGTTATTCAGAGGAAGCACTGTGCTGTCAGATCCACAGCACCAAAGTAATTGTGGCCTCAGCTGACAGACTCGAACCTCTACCCTATTAGTGAACATACTGGAAGCCCCCCGTGCTCTTCTCCTCTCCTCTCGTCTCCCTGTCTCTGTGGCGGCTGATCTGAGGGGCTTTATTAGGGCTTCGGGGAACCAGAGGACGGAGAGCATAGAGAGAAAGCCGAAAGAGAGAGAGAGAGAGAGAGAGACGAAGAGGACAAAGCAGAAAGAAAGGAGAGAGGAAGAGCAAGAGAGAGGCGTGAGAGTGACGAGAGCATCAGAGGGAGAACGAGACAAAATATATATGAATCGGCAACCGGCGGGGGAGTGGAGGGGGGGGGGGGGGGGGCAAGAGAGGAAGACAGAGAGGTGAGAAAGAAGGAGAAGAACAACAGGCATGTGGCGTGGTGCGATGCCATGTGATGGGCAGTGATGGCTGTGTTAATTTGTGTGTTATAGACGCTGTGTACCGAACCCCCACTGTCCTCCCCTACTGATACCCCCTGTAGGCTCAGCACACACAGGCAGCATGTGGGGGGATTGGGGGGCTTGGGGGGGGGGGGGGGGGGGGGGGGACAGGACGAGAGAGAGTCGGGGAGAGCTGAGGTTGGCCGGCAAACCGGGTGGGTGGCATGCTGGGAAAAGGCAACAAGCTGTGATACAGAACAAGTATAGGCTAGGGGCTGGAGGTAGGCGATGACTTGAGTGGGAGGAGTGGTGCTACGGGAGTCGAGCTCGGCTGGTGACTGGGTGGGCTGGCTGGCTGGACTGGGTGGGCTGAGCTGGGCTGACTGGCTGACTGGCTGGCTGGCTGGCTGGCTGGCTGGCTGGTGGGCTGAGAGGCTGGCTGTCAGTCTTAGCCTGTAATAGAGGGTAGGTGTCAGCTTCCCCTGTGGATTCCCTGTATGCTCTGACAGCTGCGGTACAGTACAGCCTGTTCATATTGAACCGTAGTAATCAACATCTGCTCCTATAGACTGGACGACTGTACATCTCTTCATCAGGTGGGTCACACTGATAAGATGAGGGGCGTGCACAGGAAAGACCACACAACAATCTAACAAATGTACTGTTCAATGCTCACAGTTTTTACACTCACATACGTTTAGACCAAAATATTAGTGTGCATCCATCACCCTGTAAGTCTGAAATGAAATAACATGCAGTAGCCGTGTCCTTGCGTCTGTGCGGTAAGGTGAACCCCGACAGCGAGATTAAATGGAGCGCTTTCTTTGAAATGGCTGACCTATACAACTTATACAAGAGAGCGAATCACAGAGAGACATTTCAAAAAGCCATTTTGTTATGGGATAAAAAAAAATAAAATTAAAAGTCCCATCATTTTCTGTCTCGATCCATAGTTGAGTGGTGTGTTTGGTAAAGTGTAGCTCCCCGGGGAGTCTGGGTCTGTGATCCGGAGGTGCTGCAGGCTGAAAAAGAACTCACATCTGCCACTGCCTCAAATCTCCTACATCAATAAACCAGACTTAAATGTATTTCAGTTTACCATTTGCTTGAGTCGCACTGGCATTTCAAAACTCTCTACAGCCATCTCTCTTCCTCTTCCTCTCTCTCTCTCTCTCTCTTTCTCTCTGTCTGGGTGGGCACCTTAGCGACAAGAACAGTTGCACTTTATCAAGCTCTCTCTGTCTCTCTCTCTCTCTCTCTCTCTCTCTCTCATCTTCTGCCCTTCTCTGTAAAAGCGAGGGGATTTGTGGCTAACCCCTGCTGTATTAACGCCTGTTGACTCAGGGTGATCAGGGCACTTTGTCTGGCCGATGGAAAAGCCATGTTGCGCCCTGCCTGTCCCCTAACCTGCACGCGCACGCACACGCACACACACACACACACACACACACACACACACTCAAAGTGCCATCCCATCCAACTCAGTAGGTAAGCGCAGAGCAAATCTTCTGCATGGCGGGTCACCGGCGCCCCGAGAACCCCTCACACTTCACACACGGCCGTCTGCAGATATGGTTTGCCTGTAAAGCAGTGAGAGGTCGTGATGGATCCACAGTTTTCGGTGGGAGGCTCGGGGAGCAGCAGCGGGGTCAGATTTGGACAGACCCAGAGACACGCTCCGCTGGACCACATAGACGAGCTGCTGTTGCTCTAATTGGCTGCAGTGCAGGAAGGAATGCACAATACGCCACAGTCATATTAGCCCCGGCTTTAAGGACAATACGAGACGAAGAACCACAACAGCCAAGCAGACAAGAATTAATGATAGCCATTATGTCTGCCAGCAACCACAAACCGTTAATTTCAAACCAGGTTTTTACAAGATGGGTAATTAAGGGCCAAGTACGCCAGGCTGCATCTCCTGGCATGTAATATTTCTCCTTCTACTGTAACACGTCTGACAGTGCGCTTCAATTTTAGATCTCAGCCCACCCCCCCTCTAATCTGTCTTGACTATAGCTGTGGGCTATTTGGCAAAAACATTTGTGTTCGTTTAGTTTAATGCCTTAAATTAGCCCACATCGCTCTGCTCTCAGTCTGACCTGTTTAATGCATCTCGACACCACCGATCCTCTAACAAGCGTCTGAGCATGCGCAGACGCCGGCTGTTTGATTCCCCCGTGCTCCTCTTCTCCGACGAGACAGTTCAAAGACTTGTATTTTGTTGAGGATGGAGGGGGAAAAAAAGGAGAGGGAGAGCCTGGGAGAGGAAGATAGAGAAGGGAGAGAGAGAGAGAGAGAGAGAAGGGTTTTTTTTGCGCTGAGTGAAAGGATTTTAAGTAGTCTGTGTAAAGAGGTGATGTTAATTGCCACCGATTCCTCCTCCGACTCTGACTCTCCTCTCTGTCTCTTTCTCCCTCATGTGCATGGTGTCTGGCAAGCCAATTTGCACAGACGGTGTCGATGCAATCAGATAAATGTGCAGAAAAGGCTGAGCTCTGAGTCAAGGTAATGGTTGGGATGTAAGAAAAAATCATATTCTCAGAGATGCACAGAGGGAAACGCTGCAAACATCCAAGCCTGTCTGTGTGTGTGTGTGTGTTTATGTACAGTATGTAAAACAACGAGACACCGAGGGGAGAAGAGAGAGAGAGAGAGAGAGAGAGAGAGGGAGTCGAAGCATTTAGAGAGGAAGAGAGAAGCGAAAGAGAGAGACGTGACTCTGACAAGTTGCTGGACGCTCACCCGCTCTGACAGCCACAGACATGGTGAGAATGACGTCGGTGGGTCGAGCGAGGGATGAATAAACTCCATCTGACACGGTGATGAGCCCCGACCTTTCAGCATGAGAGGAGGAGGATGTAGAGACGGGGACTCACACTGCCGCGGGGGGTGTTCGGGTGACACAGGCGGCATCGGAGAGAGAGAGAGATGTGTGTGTGTGTGTGTGTGTGTGTGTGTGTGTGTGTATGTGGTTGTGTGTGTAATGTATGTGTGTGTCCATGCACTTTATGTACACACATGCATCTACGTGTGTCTATGTTTGTCAGACAAAAGTTACAGCGCCGTTACAGTACAACATGGATCCGGTGTGTGTGTCTGTGTGTGTGTGTGTGTGTGTGTGTGTGTGTGAAAGAGAGAGAGAGAGAGAGAACAAAAGAGAAGTGAAAACAGAGAGGAGCCCAAGAGAAACCCGCGCAGCTCCCCCGGTTCCCTCTCTCCTTCCATCTCTATCTCTCACTCTGTCGTTCCTCCTTCTCCTCCTCTGTCGCTCCTTCCCTCTGGCTGATCTAGCTGGGAGAGACATAACAGCTAGTGACAGAAGTTAAGTGATTCCCAAACCCGTTGTTCGCACAAAGACCCAGCAGCAAAACACTGTCTTGCGCATGGATACTCATCATACACACACACACACACACACACACACACACACACACACACACACACACACACACACACACACACTAGCAGCACAATGCACTGACAAATGGCAGACAGGGATGCTGCAGCTAATGTCTGAGATGAGTGGACCGCCAGACAGCCTGGACCGCTCAGGCCCGCCCACGCCTACTCAGTGTGCATCTGCATATGTGGGCGTGTGCGTGTTTGTGTGTGTATTTGTTTCCATATGTGTGTGTGTGTGTGTGTGTGTATGTGTGTGTGTGTGAGTATGCATTAATGCTTGTTTGTGTATCCATCCATTCTGTTCTGCTCTGCCTTCCGGCGACGTCTTCCCTGAGAAGATTTCCTTTTATGCCAGCCTATATTGTCTCTCTTTGTCTCTCTCTTCGCCTCTCTCTCTCTCTCTCTCTCTCTCTCTCTCTCTCTCTCTCTCTCTCTCTCTCTCTCTCTCTCTCTCTCTCTCTCTCTCTCTCTCTCTCTCTCTCTCTCTCTCTCTCTCTCTCTCTCTCTCTCTCTCTCTCTGCCTGCATTTACCTCCTGCCAATATTAATGTAGATATCAGCACATCAAAGTCTCTCTGTCCACATTTTCCTCTCCATCCATAAGCAATGTGTAACAGTAAATGTCTAGACCAGCCAGCCACTGAGTCCAGGGCAACCAGTTAAGCCCAGTGGATGCAACACATCGACGCAATCAGACACACACACACACACACACACACACACACACACACACACACACTGAGTGAGGAGAAAACAACAACTCTGGCTGTCTCCGTGGGAGGTAAGACACCATCAGAGGTATTAGAGATGAGGCATATTGTTTCTTTTAAAGATGCCGATGTTGTGTTTACTGAGCAGCTCTCTGTTATGCCGGCTGGCGTTGATCAAAGACGGGCGAATCGCTGACTGAGAGGGAATCTGACGGCCCCCGCTCACACACACACACACACACACACACACATCACAGACTGGGGGAAAAGCCGGTCAAAGGAATTAACTGACTGGTGATATGAGACACTCGGCAAAACAAAGCAGAACGTCGCATCAAAGGAAGAGCGGCGAAACATACGTGTCGGTAGCGTGTGCAAGGCGAGACGGAGGCCCGCCCAACAACAATCCTGAACACGACTATCTCCCCATCGCTCCCCACTCCCTCCTCTATAGATCCACCGTGGCTAATTTACACACCAGCAGAGACCATTTGAAACCATTAATCAGGCTTTCACGCGGCCAGTCCCAGCATTAAAAAGGTTATTTGCTTAATAGATAAAGCGGGTGTAGTGAATTAGTGGAGGAGCCGGGGGTCCGCGGCGCTCCCTGGTAAAAACCACTGACCCTCCTGTTCCTCACAGCTCACACCACTTAGAGGATAAATAAACACACACACACACACACAAACAACATACACACACATACACAGGCATCCTTTCATTTGAGTCCAGACTAAAGCGGGGCCCGCGGTCGTCCATATTGCGCCCCTGCCTTCCCCGGAGCAAGCGAGTCCACCGCCGCCGTGTCTCCTCTGTTTATCTGGCAGCAGAAGCGAGGAAGGAAACAAACAGATTACCGAGCGGCGGAGGAGAGGAAGAGCGCCTCATTAGTGTTTTATTAAAACGCAGCCTTTAAAGTTATTGTGCGAGGTTGTTGAATTTTAATGACCTCTCGCTGTGTTCCAGATATGCAATCTGGCTGTGAACCAGATACAGGAGGAGGAGGAGGAGGAGGAGGAGGAGGAGGAGGAGGAGGAGGAGGAGAGAGAAGAGGAGAGGAGAGAGCGGGGAGAGGAGAGGAGAAGGAACAAGAAGGAGAGAGGGAGATGGGGACAAAAAGAGGAGAGAAGAATATGTGCTCCAAATTAGACGTGTAGAGAGAGATGAAAAAGATGAGAGAGAGATGATGATAGAATTGCAAAGAGCCGAGAAGAGGAGAGCGCAAAGGAGGAGAGGAGAGATAAGATGTTAAAGATGGAAGAGGGGAAGGGGGAGGAGGAAGGATGACAAAGTTCTTTCTACCTATCTGTCTATTTATCTGACTATCCACTCTCCCACTATCTCTCTCTCTCTCTCTCTCTCTCCCTCAGCGTTCCAGTATGTCAGATAGCAGACACGCCACCATCTGAGCTGCAGTAGCTGCTGTAAGCTGTCACACTGACATGTGTCACATTCTGATGCCACATCCCTGCTGTGATCTTATTGTCTGAATGGCAGTTTGTTCTTTCTGTCATCGACAGGATGCACGCACACACACACACACACACACACACACACACACACACACACACACACACACTCACTCTCACACACACACACACACATATACACACAAGCTCTTGCCTAGGTTTCTACCCTGGGTGGAGCACTGTGCAGCCTTGAGCAGTCTATTCGCAGCTCACAGGAGCAATGGCAACATTTGTTTGTTTGTTCCTCCCCCTCGCCGCTTTTTTGAATTGTACAACAACAACACAGCAGCTACAGTAACTTCTCTGTAAACTGTGTCGCCGGAGAGCGTGATCAAACGAGAGCTGCTGCCTGGTAAGAGATGGAGATGTAGGGGTGAAGGGTACGTAGTGGGGTAGACGAGTAAACACTTACGTATCCGTTGTACATTTTAAGGCATTTAGCTTGCGCTGCTATCCAGAGCCACTCGGAATGAGGACAATTAAGGGATACGTTTAAACTCCTCCTTCGGCAGCATTGAAATCAATCAGCGGCGAGGAGTGCAAGGGTCAGAGCCACAGCTCAATAATAACAGATGTAACACGTATTCCTGTGTGTCGAAAATGATTTATGACAAAGAAGCGCTCCGGAAAGAAATAAGAGCTCAGGAGGAAAGGTAGACGGTCTTTTTTTTTTCCCTGGAAGGGAAGACACACGCACACACACACACACTTGCAAAAATACTTGCATAAATGACAAGTAGCAAACATTTGGCCTCTTGACGACCTGAATGGCGGTAATTGTGTTTTGGAGCTGAGTGATTGACAGGGTTTGAGTGGCAGGACTGAGTGCGGTGGAAAAGGTCGTTTAGCTCGTTATGACTTGCAGGTAGCGTCGTTCAGGACACGCCATGCTGTGATTGGACCATTGAGCTCCAGCCTTCTTGATTCCTCCATTGTTTCTGATGCAGGGCTCAGATCAGCAGGGATTTTGAAAGCGTCATACGGTGCACCGCTGTGTGTGTGTGTGTGTGTGTGTGTGCGTGCGTGCGTGTGTGTGTGTGTTTGCATATGTTTTTGCGTGTGTGCGTGACGTTGTGAGTCAGTGTTCCAGGGGGCTCATTGCTGCTTGACGCCCACTTCTCCGGCTAAACGGGTTTGCTTTTCAAATGTCAGATCGTGGTGGGAGAACGAGGCGGACCTCCGACGAGACTGTGATTGTTTTCCCTGAAAAATGGAATGACAGGAGAGAGAGAGAGAGAGAGAGAGAGAGAGAGAGAGAGAGAGAGAGATAAAGCAAGGGGGAGATGATGACTGCCTTCCATTATTAGCCTGGCTCATTCTACTGGCACAGGAAATAGTGAGGCTCTCTCATTCTGCTGATCGATCCCTCCATTCTGGGAAGATGGCCAGCACAATACGTTCACTATCTTTCTATCTATCCATTTCTTTCTTTCTGTTTTCTGTCTCTTTTTTTTTTTATCTGTCAGTTGGTTTCCATTATGTTTTCTCAGATAATTCCTTTTCACTGCAGATACGTCCTGAAGTGAGGTCCTCCACCAATGAACAAATTGTCATAAAAAGTTATAAGTTCCTACATTAAAGTCCCTGTGAAATAGAATTCGGAGCTCAGTTCATGACGTGTGATAAAAGCGAAATATGAGTGGGAGTTTTGTTGAAGGGTGGGGGTGTGTGTCATGTTGATGGCAGTGCTAGCCCAAAGCCCAAAGGCAGCCCGCTGATTATACACGTTTTAAGGTCACGGCAATAAAAGCCGAAGAAGCACTGATGAAATATGATTGGAGTCAAACACATTTTATCACCCTACTTGCTGTAACTTACTGGGAGCGTTGGCATTTAATTGAAATTGCTAACCATGGAGATCTCAACAACAGTACATCTCTCTGTCGTTAACACGTTCTGCAGTACAGACAAAGTGAAAAAACTTTAGATAGGCTACACGTCGCATTGGAAACGGGCCATCAGCTCCCATCAATATACTGTATGTCAGTTAAAATGTTACACTCCAGACATCGAAACCTCACAGGACGGCCTTTGTCCCGCACCGGCTCATCGTACCGCAGATAGATACATTATTTAATAAATGAGAAAAGGTTAATGTTCGCTAAATGGAGTCTCGAAAGGGATACGCTACGCTGTTAAAGTGAAAGACTGTTATAGCGCTGATTCTGGGTCTTCAAATGCAGACATGAAAAGAGGTTCTGGCTTCTGTGGAAATCAAATGGTTTTGATGTGGCTTTCTGAAGTGTAGGCGGGGATCAACACAGCCGTCGACTTGCTGCTCCCACAGAGCGGAAGCTCAACAGACAGGTGAGGTGGAGAGAGGCGGGGGTGTTTTAAGTGGTCCCCACAGAGCCCGCCTCTCTAATGTCCCTTGGTAAGGTGTTCCACATCCCCACTTTTCTTTTGGGAGGGGTTATGAGCGACCAGAAAGCATCGGAGGATCTGAGGACACGTGCAGGAACATAAAACAACAGATCTGTAATGTTGGCCGTCCTAAACCGTTTAGTGCTTTATATACAAGTGACAGGGCTTTAATTCTACAGGGAGCCAGTGATGTGTTAGCAGTCTAGCTACACAGTCTGAATAAGTTGTAGCCTCTCAATTGACTTTTTAGGAAGGCCAGTAAAAAAGGCAGTAGTCAAATCTACTTGAAATAAAGGCATGACAATGATTGATGGCCTGACATGATTATTGGCATCAGTGGTGAGTCCTCGATCACTATCTCTAGAATATTGTTTTCATTCAGAAAGTTTTTTATTTGGTTAAAAACAACTTTTTCTAGCATCTTGCTTGAAAAAGGAAGGTTGGATAGTTGAGGGGTTCGGTCTGCTGTGGAGACTTTCTAAAGAATTCATGAGCCCAAAGCTCAGAGCAGAAGGGCCATCCCTCAATGTCATAGATTAATCATCCCAACACACACACACACACACACACACAGGGAGCTAAATCAGTGACAACGCTGTCTCTGTAGCACTGACCACATGGGATGGGCACACACACACACACACACACACACACACACACACACACACACACACACACACACACACACACACACACACACACACACACACACATACTGGCTTGCTTCTAACTTCATAATGGAGAGTGACATAGCCAATTCACAGTCGTGCAGACAGTGGAAACTTTGAGTATAAGAGACCCATGAGGATCCTCAGTACAACACAAAACCCATCATACACACCGACACACACACTCATCTCCTCACATAAATCGGTAAGGAAGTGTGTGTGTGTGTGTGCGTGCGTGCGTGCCCATCCCATGTGGTCAGTGCTACAGAGACAGAGTTGTCACTGACTGAGCTCCCTGTGACATGGAGGTGTTGACAGGTGGCGCTCCTTTGGGACTCGATGCAACAAACTAGTACGGGGGGGACGACGACGACACACACACACACACACACACACACGCACACACGCGCACACACACGCGCACACACACACACACGTGACGTGACAGACTGAGAGTCTCAACGACAATGTGAAATCCTCAGCGCATCAATAATGCAGCTTCTCTGACAACCGGAGGAATCAAACTCCCCTCTCCGTCTCACTCCATCATCTCTCTCTCTCTCTCTCTCTCTCTCTCGCTCTCTCTCTCAATCTCTTTCCCGCCTCACCATCTTACTTTCTATCCCTCCTTCCATCTCCCCCCCTTAACTCTGTTATGCTCTCTTGTGTTACAGCATGAATACATAGTGTGAATTAGGAAGCGATAGGAGCGGAGGCAGGAACAGCAGAGCCGTTGCTGTTGTTGTTGTTGTTGTTGTTCAGAAAACTTTCCAGGATAGGAAAGAGAGCGACAGAACGACACAGATGTTTGCCGTTTGGGATCAAGATGCATTTAAACACTTGAGATGGATTATTTCTTGTGTGTGTGTGTGTGTGTGTGTGTGTGTGTGTGTGTGTGTGTGTGTGTGTTTTTTTGCATGTTCACTTGGGGTGTAAGCTGCAGGCGTAGTTCAGTCCTTTAGCTAGCTTGTCACATCACACACACACAAATAGACCGACGCGTGAACACACACATACGTAGATACATGTCTGTCATCACCAAAGCGCAGCGTCTCGCGGTGGCTCACCAGACTGTCTGTAGCGATGACAGATGAGAGCTGCCGGAGACACTGGAGCGCGTACACGCAGACACACACGGAGAACAGGAGCCCGAGGCCTGCCGGGTTGTGAATGTCGTCGCAACGGCTGTCACCGAGTGCCACGCCGTCGTATTGCCACATAAATCCGTATTTTCTGGCTCCCTGCGTGCGTGTCTCCCTCCCTGACGGCTCGCCTTCTTCTTTTTGTTCCGTCTGAAGTCTCGCCCTGTCCGTTTGCACAGCGTGCGAGAGATGCCGTTTTTTTTTCCCGCACCTGCAAAGACGTCAATAGGCCTCTGCCCCGGCGCCGCCGAGACAAGCTCCCGTGCATCTATCGCACACGATGAAGAAAGTAATTTGGACTCTTTTTGCCTCTCTCTCTCTCTCTCTCATTCCACACTTCCTTCCTAATGGGTGAGACACAGTCAAGCATGCCACCAATGCTAATGATGCATGGCTAACGCACGCTCTCTCTCTTTCTCTGAACAGTTCATTCTAACTGCCATACCTACAGTCTGAATGCATCACACACGTACACGTGTACACACACACACACACACACACAAACACACATCACAGACATCAACTCATCCATATAATGCTGACAGCAAGTATTGCTCTACCGAGAGATATTACTTAGCTGTATTGCATTGCTTGCACTTGCAGCAGAGAAAAGCATATTACTCACAAATGCCATTAAGGTGTGAGACTATGCCTGGCTGCTCCACACAAGCTGTCTGGAAATAGTCTTCCCTCGACCTGAGACCAACTGCTGCAGTGTACCGCACAGCAACTCACACAACTCACAGGTGGTGCTGTTGTGGCAGTTCTGCCACAGTTAAGACAACATTTTAAAAAATATTAATCCACAAGAACACTATTTTCGAGCAATAACGTTTTTTTTCCTGAGTCCTATTCCGAAAAGTGAGAAAACACGGGCGACATTTAAAAGAGGAAGAGGTAACTGCTGTGACTTCAGTGGTGTTGAGTGTGTGTGACGGGGCTGTGGGGTGGATTCCCTGTCTGAAACACACACACACGCACACACACACACACACACACACACACACACACACACACACACACACACACACACACACGCTTCCCCTCGCCTTTGAAGGGAAGCGTCACGCGTGATGCCACAATCTCTTCTTGAAATGGAAAACCAAGAAAGAGGACTGGAGCATGGAAGGAGGAAAAGAAACCCCCTCCTCTTCCTCCATCCCCCCAAGTGCTGCAGGACAGGCTGACAGAGGATGAGCCTCTCTCTCTCTCTCTCTCGCTCTGTCTCTGTGTCCCTCTCTCTTTCTCTCTCTCTCTGCCCACCCCTCTCGCTGCCACCAGAGTCCCATCACCCCCTTTATCTCCTCCAGTCGTTGTGTTTTCTCTCTCCATCCCTCTCCTCTGTTTTCTGTTAACCTGCCATTAGCAAGTCTAATGTCAGGCCTTCCTGGCTCCCAGATTTCTGCTTTCCAGGCAGTATGACAATGTTTTCCTCAAGCCCCATTAGCCCCTCCTCACACCGCCAACAGCCATACAGCACACAGAGAGGAGGATTACACAGGAAGGGAGAGCGACTGAGAGAGAGAGAGAGAGGGAGAGAGAGGGAGGGAGGGGGGAGAGAATGGACTGGCCAAGTGAAAGAAAGAGTGGAGAGGGGGATTAAGGACAGAAGGGGAAGAAGAGAAGAGTAGGGGGTTGGTCGTTGGGGGAGGGGGGAGGGGGGGTGAGGGGGCGGGGGGACTCAGGTCCTGCCAATACGCCTGTTTAGCAAACCTCATTTGCATAGAAGTGAGTTCTGTGTCACAGTTATTTGCATACATTTGCATGAAATTAATCCCGTCCCGCGATCTGCAGCGAGAAAACATATTGACACAGATACACACCGGGCTGGGTGTGTGTGTGTGTGTGTGTGTGTGTGTGTGCGTGTGCGTGTGTGTGTGTTTGGGTGTGTGTGTGTGTGTGTGTGTGTATGGGTGTGAAGCCAGCTGCAATCATTTGAGGTCATCTACTGTTTGTTTAACAACACAGAGGTTTTCCTCTCGGTGCACCGCAGTACCTGACAGCACCCACTCTACAAATATGTCTCTCTCTCGCTTCACACACACACACACACACACACACACACACACACACACACATATATATATAGATGTATTATCCATCCATGGAATGCACTTCCAGCAATGCCCTGCTTCACAGTCACAGTTAGTGTGCCCTTGCCCACTACAACCACCATTCATCCATTGTTGGCTCCTGAGCAGCACTGGAGCAGTTGGGGGTTAAATACCTTGCTGAGGGCAACACAGCAATCTTTCACTTTCCCCACCTGCTCTGGATATATATATATATATATATGTATATGTATAATATTAACATGAAGAGTCGTTCACTTAAGCTTGACAACAATATAATATGCTTGATACTGGAATCTCCAAGCTCTTCCATGTAGCTGCAGCAGTTATATCAATATCCAGTGTGAGTCCACTCCCATTCAAACCCAAGATCACACAAACGCACATCCAAGGACAAATGCACGTCCTTGCAAATGAATTCCAGGAGGCTGTGTGTGAGAAAAAAGAACAAAATAACAACGGCATGAAAGATTCCCTCACTAATCATTTTATCCTTCGATCAATTAAAACTATGGAGCATGAAATAACACAGATCCTGCTCTCAGGCAGAGTGGGCATTGATCAAACGCATTTGGATGGTTTTGCATCCGTGCGTGTGTGTGTGTGTGTGTGTGAAGAGAGAGAAAAGAGAGAGAAACACAGAGAGAGAGAGAGACGGTGATTGTGTGTATTGTTGTGTGTGTGAGTGTGTGAGTCTATCTCTGTGTGAGGCCATTGATCAAAGACAGAGCCCCAGCTTCCCGGTGAGGAGAGGAGCCAATTGATCAGAAATGGCTGTAATTGGAATCTAAATAAGACCTGCAGCATTGATCCCATCTCAGTGCTCAGCTCCGGGCTCCGGTATATGCAGGTCTGCTCAAGGCCAAACAGCCCCACCTCCTCTCCACCTCCACCTCCACCACGCAGCTTTATGCCAGCGTTGATAATGACCAATGTTTCACTCTCACAGTTAAACCGGGTGTGTGTGTTTGTGAGCAATTTGGCAAAGCAGCCTACATTTTACAATACGCTGTCTGAAATTCCCCCGTTTCATTGTACCACCTACTCACTGAAATGCAGTAATTATCCAAAGTAGGGGTGAGTGTTTGCAAATGTCAAATGTTTTTAGAACTCACACAATACAGCAAATCAGGGCTCTGGTAAGTACAGTCTGCAGAACTACAGGTGCAATGGCCAACAGAAATGGCTATGCACGCACACACACACACACACACACACACATAGACACACACCCACACACACAGAACACATTCCCCCCCAAACAACCTCCGCTAGCAAGATTAGGGCTAAATTATGGGATCTGTGAGTTGCCTGGTGAGAGCAGCGCCATGGAGACAGAATGCAGCAAAGTAACAAATGGCCTCCACACTGTGTGCGTTTGTTATTGTGCACGTGCGCACATGCATGTGTGTGTGTGTGTGTGTGTGTGTGTGTGTGTGTGTGTGTGTGTGTTTTTAATACACTCACACAGTTCATACACTGCTTGATTCCAGCTTGAGAGCCTGGACACTTGCCCTTCATGTGAAACCTCATGAACACACAGAGAGTCAGGAGGTATTATCGCTCTTCTGTCATTCTCATTACTATCCTGCAGGCTGAGACATATAAAAGACATATACATATGTAAAAACTAACTTGTGTCCTCAAGATGTATGGGGCATAAAAGACAAGACAGAGACATATATACCAAATCACATTATTTAGATCCACATTAGCAAAAACACACCTGGCGTCCTTCAGCATAGTACAGTGCTACTATAGCAAAACACACACACACTGGCTTTAGGACAGCTTTCTCTCCGTATTGGCTTATATGCCTACACTCCCTCCTCTTCCCTCCTCCAATCACCGTGGTGTTTCTGCATTAAATCTCTAATTATGGCCTCATGCACCTAATCTGCATATGCAAATCAGTAAATGGAAAGAGGAAGTGGAGGACATGAAGGGAGACGGAACGAGAGGCGACGAGGCTGCTGTGCTTCCCACGTGAGTGTTGTCGTGTGGGAAAGCTGACTCCCATGATGATATTATTGTTGCTCTTGTTTGGTGTCACAACCCCCTCATACATAAAACACAACCTTTATTAATATCTGGAGCATAACAACATCACATAGAGCTTTTCCCATAACGGATGATGGATGGAGTCTTGATTAAATAAACACATACTGTGCAGTGTATTAGGAATGTGCGTGTGTGCGTGTTTGTGTGAGTTTGCGTGTTAATGTGAATGTGTGTGTGTGTGTGTGTGTTTGCATGTGTGTGTATATGTGCACGTGTGTGTGCCTGTGCGTGTGCATGTGTGTGTAGCAGTCTGTCTGTTCTTCAGCCTCAGTAGGAGAGCTGCTTGAGCCTTAACGAGGCTGTTAATTAGTGTGCTTTAGACTCTATGTCTAATGAGTCTGTATTTTACACTGGAGCAGCACACACACACACACACACACACACACACACACACTTGCATAGACATCACAAACAAGCACAAACACAGATTTACACATGCATATTTGCACATTTGTGTGTGTGTGTGTGTGTGAGAGAGAGAGAGGGAGAGAGAGTGCGTGTTTGTACTCGATGTGCACTGTATGTACATGCTGCATTGACTGCGGTGTGAGAATGTGGATCAGCAGGAAAGACGTTGCTGGAGGCGGTTCTCAGTGTGAAGTGAGCTAACATTCCAGTACATGGAGAGAGAAGAGCTGGATGTGAAGACAGCTCTGAGCCTTCTGCCATCTCTGCTCTCCACCATCTGTTTACACACAGACTCGGTGCTAACACCTACTGCTGCTGTCAGATTCAAGACTTGTACTGCTGAAATGTCAATTTTTTGAGGAACTGAGCAAATGCTGTCAGATTTTCCCATTGATGCCTGGGCGTTTTGAAACTACACGTTTGGACTCGGGCTCCACGGGCCCTCCGGTCGGAAAATGCAAAACACTGGAGATATGAGGTTTTCATTCAACAGCAGCACTATGATGCAATATTGCAACCGCTACTGTTGTCCTGTGGACTGAGCCACACCAGCCGCATTTCCACATGTCCACCGCTGGCCTTTCATCAGCTAATGCTACATTTCTCACAGACACAGCGGCTCAGATCTGGAGCTATGCCTGAAAGGGATTCATAAAGCCAGAAGACCAAAAGCGGACTGTGTGTTTGATAAACATTTTCCAAGTGTAAGCACACAAGGAAATCATCAAAAATAGAATTCAATTAAACACATAGATCTGTGAAAAAGGCACATTGATAACATCAGAGAGAAAGGAAGAGAGAGAACCAGACAGAGAAAGAGGAGATGAGTGAACTAGACTAAACAGCCAGCCAGAAAGAAAGAGCCTCTGTGAAAACACACTTTTTGATCTCCCGAGGATTGCCCTGCCCACAAACTGTCTGACTACTCTACAGAAAGGGTGGGCTGACTTCTGATAATGTCTTTTATCTACTCTAGTGTCCCCAACAGCACTACTACCCACACTGTTCCTGCAGGAAACTGAAGCAGAGACAGCTCTCAAACCTTCAGTTTACTTCAGTTCAGTTCAGTTCAGAACCATGGACAGCTCTCCTGCTGTCCCAGACCGCTGCTTGCATTAAATTCCACTTTGTGTGGATTTGTAGAGGCCAGATAGGCTCTTGTATAAACTCAAGGTCCTTAAACTGTTTCACTCCAGGAACACAAATATATAGTCTAGAGTCCTGACCTGTAATATATGAAATTAGAGTTTAAGAGAGAGGCTGAGTAAAATGTTCCTGAAATCCTCTATACTACTATATACTACTACACCCTATCCTCTAAAGTATATGCCACTAATATGGAGCTCAGGAAAGCATTGGCTCATTTCATTCACACATGCGTTCCATTTAACAGAGCTTGCTCAGCATCACAACATATGACGGTGACAGCTGTGAGGAAAGTAGTGATAGGAAGGCACTAACCTGTTTCAGCTGATCCAGGTGACGGCGTGGAAGAGAGAGAGAGAGAAATCAGTCAGACACAACATCCAAGTTGTTACAAACACGTGCAACTGCTTTACGATCAACACCTAATGAGTGTCATCCATCCACACATACTGTATTAACACCACCACCCCCACCCCCCCCCCCCCCATACTCACAGGCACAGAGACAAGCTTACGCACACGTGCACACACATGCATATGCGTAGTTATAACACACACACACACACACACACACACACACACTCAGACATTAGTGAGGTCACCAACAGAGGAGAATCTGATAGAAAAAAACATTCTCAAAGAAATGGCTGAATGCCAGAACTGCAGTGGAGGTACACCATTCCCCTGAGCCTTGAATCACTCACACGCTTACACAGGCTCACACACACACACACACATACACACACACACACACATGTGCACAGACACATATACTCAGAGATGATCAAAAACATGCTCTCTTCTGAATGCCAGAACTGCAGTGGAGGTACACCATTCCCCTGAGCCTTGAATCACACACACACACACACACACACACACACACTCACACAAGCACTACCCTACTCCACCAGTCCCATGAAACAGTGGAAGCGTGCCCTTTGCGCATGGCACACTGCCAGCCACTCACAGCACATTACCAGCGTGTGACCCCTCTATGTGCTGAGAAAGGAAGCATTTAACCCCCTGCCCTATTCTGCTGATGCTCCCTCGTAGGCAACTCATCCTCTAGCGAATATGAACGCTCAACATGGAACCTCAACACACCGTTTTTCCTGTGAGGGAGGCGCTAAAAGGCAACGCGTCTTTGAGCATTACTGCGTGTGCATGTATGCACCATGCGACTGTGGGTGCATGTGTGTTTGTGTTTGTGTACGTGTGTGTGTGTGTGTGTGTGGATGTGTGCGTGAGCGCACATGCATTCTGAAAATTCGATATATTTCTTCCAGTGTGTCTTTCTTTTCCCATCTGTAAGCTGCGATGGATTCATTCCTGTTGTGGCATTCTATCAGAGAGAACATCAATCTACTAGACTGACATTTAATCCCAAGCCTGGGCAGGTAGAGAAACACACACACACACACACACAATCAGCAGCTCACATACACACACACACATGCAGACATACACAAACACAAATCAAAACCCAGGCATGAAACTGTGGGCTCTGACTATGTGAACGCTGCGGATCCTGCCCAGATATGAGAGGATGTGAATTGAGACGGAGGCTCTGCTGAACAAGAAAGGGGAAACGACAGAACGTGTTTGGGAGAAGGTGGAAAATAAAGCTAGACAAAGAAGGATATAGAGCGGCGGCAGCGTTGGAGGGAAAATGCTTTCCGCACCAGTCTATTGGCTGTGACGTTGACAGACTGGCTGAGAGATACAGGTGGTCAAAGACGATGAGGATCTGATGTATTGCCGTCTGCGCTCTGTTCCTCACTGGATGCTGCTCTGCTCTGTTTTTCACACCCAGCACTAATAGCTCTGTGGCTTTGCTGCCACACCCAGCCATCATCCCTCCTTTTCTCCCCTCCATCCTTTCATCGCTCGTTCTTTTCACCTTTCTCTCCGTTTCCATCTCCTTTCCATCCCTCTCCATCCTCTTCCTTCTTCTCTTTCTTCCTCTCTAATGCTCATTGAGGAAGTCATTGCAATGTCCTCATTAGCAGTGATGTCATTTTCTACAGAAGTACTTAACTTTTTCCTCCAATGGTGATGACTTTTTTAATAAGGTCATGCTGAGACATCCTTGGGCCTCTCTCTGTGTGTGTGTGTGTGTGTGTGTGTGTGTGTGCACATGCACGCTGTATCAGGGTAATAAATGACAAAACATTCCCGCTATCATTACCGGACGCATCGCCAACTGTCAGAGAGAAGAATCAAGAAGCAGCACAAAGAGAAAAGTGAGAGTTTAGCAAAAGAGCAAGAGACAAGAGCACAAGAGAGCAGATGAGAAATGAACGAGAGCAAAGACAGAGGAGAACTAATACTGTGGGGCACAAAACCAGCGGGGCTCTGTAATCAATTTTAATTAGCGCCGCGCATCACCGGGAGTCATACGTGGCGGACAGTCAGCGGTGGAGCGAGGTCTGCGAGAGAGCACGGCCTTTCCTCACACACTGCCAACACTCTCGCTGCTCCAGTCACAGTGGTACCCCGGTAGCAGTCCAGTCACTGTCACTTTTGAGCCTTCGTCCCGTGAAGGTCCAATTAATCAAAATGGCACGGCTTCAGTCCTGTCATAGAAGATCTGCTTCTGACAGAGTGTCACGAGTGCTGGCTAGGAAACGGTGGTATACCTAAAAATGTCTACTGAGAGATTGTGGCTCTCGTTTTTACCCCTGCCAAATGACAACCGAATACCTTTCGTGGTTGATGTTTTCTGTAAAAGGCAACAAAATGAGACACGGTAAAAAAAACTGGTCACTCAAACTCATGTTCCTATCTGGTTAAAGCAACAAGCATGAGGCAATTCCTTGAGCTAGCAGAGTATCAGAGCAAAAATCTGCCCTGTATCACTGTCCTAAGGTTTTATTATTTGCCTACCTCGTTTTTACTTTGTTTGTGGTGTACACTGGTAAAGGATAAGCTCAATTACCACCACCACTAGCACTACAAGTACTACTTTATCTGAAACAAATGCAGACTGCTGTATTATAGACCGTCTGTCTGGCCCCATGCACGCCAGCTTAATTACAGCAAAATGAAGCAGATAGAGAGATGTGTCGGCGCCGAGGTGGAGTGACAGCGACTGGAGGAACAAGAATCTGTTCCACTGAGAAGAGTGGCACGTTATATGATTAGACAGCGTGTTTACGACAGCTGCCACACCAACCTGTTGGGATGCAAACACACTCGCTGATACAGTACCAGAACGGTCTCTTGCGATTCCTCGGGCGCGAATGTAGCCCGCATGCACACACGCAAACAGTCACAGAAACGTAGAGGGTTTGGGACTGCTGCTCCGGCTCATTTCGGCTAATAACAATGAGAAGGCTGGCGGCTGGCGGCGAGCCACCCAGTGTCAACCCAGTCAAACACAGCTAGCAGCTAGCTAGCTCCCACTGGACACGCACAATACTCAGTCCCTGCTAATAAAGACTCACCGCCCTCCTCTCCTTCTGATTAACCCCATAGCAGCTATCGTTCTTTTAGGGAATGTGTGTGTGTGTGTGTGTGTGTGTGTGTGTGTGTGTGTGTGTGTGTGTGTGTGTGATTCTGCCCCCAGGCTTCCCCTTGATAAACGGTTGCATTAAAAAATGAATCAAACAGACAAGAAAAGAGAAGCACATGTACACATGCACACACGCACACACACACACACACACACACACACACACATACACAATGGAGTGTTAACCCTGTAAGCCTCTTCTAAGTACACGCTGCCACTAGAGAGCCCCGTAATCATTACCTCTAAAGCTGGGTGTGAGGGTACCTGCACCGGCAATGGTGTTTGGAAACATGTACTTACCCTGAACTGCAGTAAAAAACACACACACACACACACACACACACACACACACACACACACACACACACATAAAGGCTCACATGGTTGCTTCTACTAGTTTAACCACAGATGACAAGACTAGAAGACTTGATCATGCAAAACAGCTGAATAGATACAGGCAGTGATAGTATTCGTAATGACTTGAGGAACAAATCACACACACACACACACACACACACACACACACACACACACACACGCACAGGGTCTATGATAGTATTCATGAGCTATCTCTTTAGCAGCCATCCATATGTATGAGGCTTTGGGACAGGGGAGTCAGCTGCAGCCCCGTGGTTGCCACTGATGGGGACATTAGGTCTCGTAGAGAGTGTCACAAACGTTAAGAATAAAATAGTCTTCTTCACTGTAGGCGATTCATTTCACATATCTGACTCTGCAGCCTGAACCTATATGAATCACTGTCATCTTTAATTCGCGGTGCATCTTCAGGATAAAACTAAACTGTAAATAAGAGCACAATTTCTACACTAACACATCAGTTAGTGATTTTATCTCCTCTGTGAGAAGGCAGTCTGAGGGCAACAGGCGCTCAGTCCCGCATTCTCCATCTGGGTTTCTATGCACTACTAATTCAGTCTAACTGCAATGTCAGCCAATATCACCTCATCTCTCCAGTGTCCTGGGGGTGTAGCGTATACCCGTGATGTCCTGGGTTTGCCTGGCCCAAGACCACAACCCATGACCTGTGTTGCATGTCATCTCTCTCCCAATTTTCCCTGTCTCTCTCTCTCTCTACTGTTGACCGTCCAATAAAGGCAAAAATCCCCCAAATGAATCTTTACAAAAAATACTTTGAGCAAGAATTATACAAACCATTTTCACAAGCAACCAAACAGGCTCCAATTTCCCCTAAAGGCTTGGTTAACACTCTTTAACACATGAGCACGCTCTCCCTGTTGTTCACACATTTGCTAAAGTCAAGGTGCAAATTGAAGTGGCGTTGCTTTTCCGCTGAAAGTCTGGCACTTTCAGCGGAAACAGCACACAAACAACTAACACATTAACAACCATTAGCCTTTCTCGGAGAACAAACCACAGCTAGCCTATGAGATGGTCCTTCTTGGTTCACTCTGGATGAAACGAGGACAGGTCAACACACACACACACACACACAAGCACAACATACAGAGAAATACAAGCGCAGAACAGAAAATGGACATACACTAGTGGCACTTTCAACAACATTGGCACTTTCTCTCTCTCTCTCTCTCTCACACACACACACACACACACACACACACAGCACATCCATATTCCCCATCCATTCTGTTCCAATGTCATTATGTGTGTTCTCTTATTGCAAATTGGTCCTCGTTGCAATACAATTGGTCGATCAGGTTTTAAAACAATAGACAGGACATTGTTCATTTTCTGCGTCTAGCTTTAATACAACACACTTGAGATTAAATTATACTCTTTATTTCTATTTCCCCTATGAGGTCTGACCTTCACATGTATCAGTGCAGATCAGAGCCCAACGCCTGATAACACTAATTTATCCTTTTGGGCTATTTGCAGGGAAATTACATACACGGTAATATGAGACAGAGAAAATGAGATATTTTAATGAAGCAGTGATCCAGTCTATTTCATATTTGGCAGGGCTTGGAATTCTATTTCAATCCCCTCAATTTAGCACTATGGTAGGCAACAAATTGGACCTGAAGCTGCATTAACACCAAAATGGAGATCCTCCGTTCTAATTTATTGAGTAAGCCCCGTTAGTCATCACAAATACAACAGAATGGGCCCCGGCTGTGTTTGGAGGTTGGGGTGTCCTTCTCAAAAACAATCATTTGTCCTGTCCAGTCAGAATCATGTTCGTGTCAGAGGGTACAGTAACACTCAGGAAACCTACGGGACCACAGTTCATTGCACCAACACCCTCAAATTTCCCACATACGACCAATTCCCTCACCTTTTGCCCCTCTAGTCAACCTCAATAAATCACTATTCCCCCCCTGATCACAAATCAGCTCTCCATCCCCACCGCTATATCTCAACCCTACGGAAAACGATCACAAGGCTGACCTTAGATCAGTATTTATACGATTCCTGGTGGAAGGAGGTCTGGATATGAGCTGCTGTCCCTGCAGCCATGACCTCTGACCCCTGCCCTCTGACCTCATCTCTGATTGGCTGCGGCTCAGACATTAAAAGGGTCCTCCTTGGGGAGGGGATTACAACGGAATAAGGTTAAAAGTTCCCTCAACACACACCTACACCTACGCATGCACACACACACACACACACACACACACACACACACACACACAGCCATCCCCTTGGTGCATTCACAAAGCCCCTGATATTCTCACACAACAGAAGGAAGAAGATATAAATTATGTGTAATGCACCCCCCCTCCACACACACACACACACACACACACACACACACACACACACACACACACACACATTTACACAGACACCAATGATTGATGACTTGTTCAGGTGATGGTGGACTGGGCTGGGATAATCCTGACGCCTCGCTGTGTATTCTCAAGGGGATCATACAGAGGCAGCAACAAACATCAACATAACATAGCCCCTGATGGTGCTTAGGTAGACCTATTACAAACACATGCACACACACACACACACACACAGATAAAAGTGCAGTGGGTAGGTGTAGTGTCCCCAGGGGAGGATAGGATACTACAGAATCAATAAACTCAGAGGAGGTTTGTCTGTCTGATCCTCCTCACATGGACACTAAATACAACACACACAAACACACATTTACACACACACACACACACACGCACACACACACACACACTCCAAGGACATGTCACTGAATCCACCCTCTATGAGGTTTGGATGTTATAAAACGAGCCGTGGCCTTGAAGCTCTGCGCTGCATTCTAATGACGAGCTAATCCAACCGGGTCAACTTAAAAACAGACAGAAGTTTCAGGGCAAAACTTTGTCTGGCTGGTTTAGATTCTCACATCACGCTGTGCCTTGGAGAGAGAGCTAATGAGCAGCAAGCTCAGAACCAAGATAAATCCGTCCGTCGCCCGCGCTAACTGATAATGCACACATTGTAATTTATGTAATATTCTATAGCGCTGAAGCACAGCAGAACCATTAACCGCACCATTACACCTAAAGATAACACGGACAGTTTGGTACATCCGCCAGCCGTTTGCCATCTGTCTCATCAGACTGTGTGTGTACGTGTGTTTGTGTGTGTGTGTGTGTGTGTGTGTGTGTGTGTGTACATGTGTGCATGAGTGTTTTCGTCTTTATTAAAACATCCTAAATATGCCTCCTCTTAATAAATGCGCTGCATAATTTGTGTGTGTGTGTACACGTGTGTGTTTGTGTGTTGAGAGTAATAAACTCAGGTTGCCACATTCATCACGCTGCTATTTGCTCCCTTTGACATACAAGCACAACCAAAGACCCCGACTTAATAACCCCCTGAAATGAGACAGTTAAGGAAAGGCTGCTCTCATCTTCCTTAACTCCCTTTCTCACCTTCCTCCCCCCCTTCCTCCTCCTCTCACTTCCCAGCATTCCCTGAGCCGTGTGTGTGACGGACATCCTAAACTACTCTATCGAGCCGTGAGTTGATGAGGCACTACTGACTACAACCATTAAACAATGAAAGACACACTATAAGATACCACACAATGTAGGGAAATACTAGCTCAGGTAATAACATGTACACACACACACATGCACACACACACATGCACATGCACACACACACTCCACAGCTATTCATGAGGATGCAGGGCAATTAGATAGCTGTCAATGTCAATGAGAGTTCCTTTCTAGAAGTACAATGTGTGGTGCAGGAGGAGAGGGGAGGGGAGATGAGATCTGTCTATAAATCACTGAAGAGGAAGAAGAGCTAAAGGGATGGATGGAGGGATGGAGGGACCGGCAGGAGAGCTGGATGGGAGCAGAGGGAGGAGAGAGGAGAGGAGGATCGTAAAGAGGGCTGGTTATGAGGGAGAAGAAAGCTACTGTTCAGATGAGGGAGGAGGCAGAGCAGAGGAGAGAGAGAGAGAGAGAGAGAGAGAGAGAGAGAGAGAGAGAGAGAGAGAGAGAGAGAGAGAGAGATAAGTGATGTGAAAAAAGAAGAAGCAACAGAGGGATGGGAGGAGGAAAAAAGGAAGAAATGCTAAAGAGGGAGAGAACTCTCTCTCTCTCTCTCTCTCTCTCTCTTTGACAGGGAATTTTCCTCCTTTACACATCCACTCAAAAGACATATTATTGACCTTTGTGGTTCCTATAGCAACACAGACCACAGGCCAGCAGTCTCATTTGGAGAATGCAAACACCAAAACATCTTTTTCATACATTTGCCGCACCACAGGAGGTCCACAACAGCATGCATGTAAGAGCACACAAATAGAGAGACAAAGCCATCCCCTCCACCTATTAACATAGTAATAACATAACCCTGAGGCTCCTCCACAGGTGGATGTATACATCAACATGGTTCATGTTCCATCTGGCCGATCGAAGGACCGCCCCGTCATGCAGATCTATACATCAAATCTAATTTCCAGTGGGTAGTGGTGTGCTGATTGCTTTTGGGTCTGGCCCTTCTTAAACAGTTGATTTGGACTTCAAACATTGTTTTGGGTAAGTTAATGAGATGCAATAAAGTAAAGCAGCTTAGTCCACAGCGTGCCTCTCACTATCAAATGGAAGGGAAGGGGAGGAAAAGACTTTACAATAATTGGTTCATTAGAATTGGCTGAGGCTGTTGGATCTCTTGCACACAGCAAATAATCCACTTGGGCGTGAGCATGCATGTGCACGCACATACACACACATGCATGAACACAAGTATGAACAAACCAGCATGGGTGCACGTGCATGCACAAACACACAGACAGTCCTACACACACACACACACACACACACACACACACACACACACAAGCTAATAATGTAAACGGGCTGGGATTATACACCCCGGTCTCTTGTGATGAGGAAAGGCATGTTGAGCTCATGCATAGCATTAACTTTACTTTGCACACATGAACATGATCACGCACACACACACACACACACACACACACACACCATTATCTTTGAAGCATGTAAGAGAATAAAATCTATTTAAATCTCTGCAGCATGAGAAGTGAATATCTGTCTGATTCTCAGTTAAAAGGGAGACGATTATGAAGACACGTTTTTCCAGGCACACCCTGCGCGGCGAGGCTTCCTCTGCATCCGAAATCAAAAGGCAGCGAAGACACTCAGGGTTCAGCTGTTCCCTCTCATACGCGCTCTAGGGGTTACTGTCGACATCCTCCTGTGAATTAATTCAATTTGGAAGACAGCGTTAGCATTGATGAAACCCGGTTAGCATCGACGTTAGCATTCAGTGGAGAACAAACGTCATGATTACCAAAGCACATGCTGCGGTAGCTAACCGCATTGAGATGTACAAGGCCTGAGCTAACCTTATTCAGCAGCGTCGCGCCAGCTAAGCTTATTCAGAGTGAAACCCGCTTTTCTTAAGGCCCTTTTAGCAGCCATACTGCCACACTGAGCTAATTGTACTCAAGGGCTTTTCATTTGAGGACTTTGTGACAAGGTGGCTTTTTAGTTCAACCCCACAGAAGCGAGATTTGCTTTCTGTTTCCACACACACTCAACAAGCGCGCCGATACCGTTTCCTGCAGCTGCACCTGAGGAATATTTGAGTGCATGTGTGTGTAAGAGAGAGAGAGAGAGAGAGAGAGAGAGAGAGAAAGAGAGAGAAGCAAGGAGAGAGAGAGGCAAGGAGAGAGAATTAGGGAGGCAAAGACAGTGAGAAAGTATGATCCCATTCCACAGGGCTGTGCATTCATGTCTTCTCTATTGAGCTCCTCTGTCTTTTCCGTTTTCCCTCCCATCCTTCTATTGCTTCCCTTCTTTATAACATCACTTATCTCTGCTCTCTCTCTCTCTCTCTCTCTCCAATTCTGTTCCTCCCCCACTTAACTTCACCATTTACATCCAAGATGATTTGGAATCAAACCAAAATGATTGCTTTTTTAACTCAAATGGCCTCTCTCTCTCTCTCTCTCCCTCTCTCTCTCTCTCATTCCCCATCCCATTCTTCTTCACAGACACACACACGTGCTTCTCTCCTACACGCATGCATGCACACGCAGACACACACACACACACACACACACACACACACACACAAGAGCTGCTCAGAGCCATTTGTCTACATGAGGAAATGAAGCAAACGGAAGGGGGTAGACGCCGAACAAAAGTAGGAGAATAGTTTTATTATGATTAATTTGAGGATATAATCATACAGGATATTGTTGCGCTCCTCTCTGAAGGCTGTTCTGTCTTCTACACCTCTATATCTCCCTCTCCCTTTCTCCTGCTTCCTTCTTCCTAACGACTACAGTAACCCAGAGGGAATAGCTCGGTATCCCAGGAGGTCATTAGTTGCTATGTAGCTCACGAAGGTGTTCTTTACATGGGACTTATCACATTTAGAAAGAATGGAAGGCAATTGACCTGACAAAGAAAAT
The DNA here is from genome assembly GCA_034670385.1 of Hoplostethus mediterraneus. Lineage (NCBI taxonomy): Eukaryota > Metazoa > Chordata > Actinopteri > Trachichthyiformes > Trachichthyidae > Hoplostethus > Hoplostethus mediterraneus. Next base: position 7,393,937 of record JAXDDW010000008.1, read on the forward strand.
CTGTGGAAAAATGTCAGTTAGCTACTTTAAAAGGCAAGCTGTGAACTATTTCACCACTATTCGGATCACTTCTGCGCTTCTAAACCATCCACATCCACCTAGATGCTTCATTTATCCACTGCCAGCATTAATTCCCATTGTTAATCTCCCATTTCAGACGACCAAAATGGCTGCCTATGCAACACTGCTTGACAACTCCTTGTAATAGTGCTTCTAGGCAAAGAGCCCAGCTCTATCTCTCTTCCTGGCGCTGTATAGACACACCCATCTCTTAGCTGCTCTCTGTAATTTGATTTGCTGGCCCCGTGATTGGATTACAAGGCTGACATCCATGTCCGAGCTACGAGAGTCATGTCCATTCATATGCCCTGCACACACACACACACACACACACACACACACACACACACACACACACACACACACACACACACACACACAGACACACACACACACATATACACACACATATACTTAGGCAGATTAACTTGTGTTTAATTGTCTGTAATAAATCTTTCCATAGAAACGAGCCCGTCTTTAACATTTAGAAACCTCAGTAACTAAGAAATTATATGTTTTCTAAATTGCAAGTGTCGCTCCAATTTAATGGCTTAGTTGGAACTTTGATATAAAATTGTATGTGATAAAATGAAAACAGCTTCCTCCTGCTTGGGTTACACAAAGACCCGTGCATGCATGCATGCATGCACACACACACACACACACACACACACACACACACAAACAGACACACATGTGTGGTGTAGGCAGGCAACAAAGCCTTGATGTGGATTTGATTAGAAGCGGCTGTGTTTATTAGATGACGCAGATGAAAATCCCTGCTCCATCTGAATAATCCTCTGTAGCGCTCACACTGTGTACATTAACCTGATCCCTTCCATCACAGGATTTAAGTAACATACAAGTCTGGAACGACGCCCCCACACTCGCTTACAATATTTAACTAGCACCATGACAAATGTCACATTGAGGCAGCGGCGTATCCTGGGCTCGGTGTGCATAGTCTCGTTGTCTCAGTGGCTGGAACTACAAAGCATTTTGTCACTCTCCTGTCTTGTGTGTTTTCTTTACCTGTCATGGTGTGTCTCGGTGCTGCTCAGTTCTTGCCTCATCATATAGTACTATTGCCAATTCACTCCGTTAACTCAGTCTCTCCCTCTCTCTCTCGTTACTCATTATCTCAGCCATAATGAAGCAACACAACCATTAGAGGCAGCTGTAACAAGTGTCTGGTCTCTGACCCAGTCATCTCTGTTCAACATGCTCCTTACACATCAGCACAAACAAATTAGCATGCTGGAACAGAACAGACAAAACAAGACAGATGCCAATTGGACAAATCAAGCAAATGCCAGTTGGAAATGAGTCTGTAAGATAGATTCACATCTTCACTGCCTTCTCCTCTCTCCATCCCCCCTCTCCCTCTTTCTTTCCACTGATACACTGTTTCTGGCAGACTCTTCCTCCCTCCGTCCTCCCTCCCACTGCTTCACAGCAGCAGAGTGGCAGCCATTTATATTGCTGTTATTATGGGTAGAGGCATGCACACTTGCATGTTCAAATACATGCATATGTGGGATTGCATGTGTTCACAGCGTTCACCTTTCTGTGTGTGTGTGTGTGTGTGTGTGTGTGTGTGTGTGTGTGTACATGTATGTGTGTGTGTGTGTATAAGCATGTATGTGCAGCTATTAGTGAGCACTTCATTCAGCCATTAAATCACCCCCCTGGGCCACATAACCAGCAAAGAGCTTCATACTGACACAACATGGCGCACAGAGAGAAAGACAGATGCAGAGAAAGACAGCCAGCCATTCAACGTGTGATCAAAGTGTGTGTGTGTGTGTTTGTGTGTGTGTGTGTGTGTGTGTGTGTGTGTGTGTGTGTGTGTGTGTGTGTGTGTGTGTGTGTGTGTGTGTGTGTGTGTGTGTGTGTGTGTGTGTGTGCGTGTGTGCAATGTGAAATGTGTGATGCAGCAAAGAGAACCCTAACAGAGTCACGACTAGAGTCAGTTCTCTGAGTCATCATCAGGACTCATTCAAGGGTTCCCAGCATTTTATTAGCAGCAGTCGAGGCAGATTTTTGGAATAGTGTGAGATGGTTCCAAAGATCATGTATCATTTAGAAGCAAGACTCACGTACTCATGAGAGCATGCAAGAAGTCAAGTTTATTTGTACAGCCCTTAATCACCGTTACAGTCACAAAGGGCTTCACAACGCCCACATCATGAAAACAATAAGTCCATAATCCTTCACTTCACTACTTTCACCACGGTGACTTGCAATTTACTGATGCAAGTCGTAAGTTGAGACGTCAGAACAAAGTGATGATTCAACTGATGATTGGGATTTTTAGAGACAACAATTACAGATTTCCATATATTTTCCAATTCAAGGAACCCCCCTCAAAAGAGTACCCCAAGCTGAGCTAAGGTTTTGTGAATTTTATTTTTTAACATAAGTGAAGGCTTATATGGTCTTTCATGACCTTAGGCAATTCAAAACCCATTCAAAATTTGTATCATTTGTATCATTTCGAAATACTAAATTTCATCGATCTGAAAATAATGCTGCTGTTGTTCCAGAGCAGTTAACTTCTGGTTTTCATCCAACAGAAACACTATTTGTTGATCATTTATATTCCAGTGCACTTGGAGAATTTACACGTACATGAAAGCATAAAATAAATGTAAAACCGTTGCCCTCCCCCTTCCGACCTCCAGACACTAAAGCATAAAGTCTGTGTTGGCACAGGGAGAACGGTGGTGACTGATTTGTAACAGTGAGGAGAGTCTCCTGGGTTCTCCAGCTATGAATAATTCTGATTCAACCACTATGGGGTTAACTCGGTCACCACAACCACACATACACACACACACACACACACACACATGCACATGCAGGCACACACACACACACACACACACACACACACACACACACACACAACACATAGACACACAAAGGCCATGGTTTTATTGTAATAGCAATGGGAGTATGCAGTTTTTCAACTGCTGTGGCTGCTAGAACATAGAAAATAAATGCAGGCACACCACGGACATACATAGGCATAAACATAAACATGTGTGCATTCATGCATGCACATATGTTTATATGTGCATGCATGAATGCACACACGCATGCAAACACACACACACACACGCACACAGAAGGCAGTGTCAAACTCTAACATTTGTGTTGACTTTCTTCTCGAGCTGCTTTATTTGGTTTGACTCAATATTTTCTTGAAACAAGGCCAGTGTTGACCTTTCACCCTGGCCTCAGTGAGGTCAGCTGCCTTCACCACAGAAACCCAGTGACTCAGGACTTTTCTGCCCGTTGCTTGGTAACAGAGCACAGTGGCCTAAAAAGCACCATCTAAATCCAGACATCACTAACTCATTCTCTCTCTCTCTCTCTCTCTCTCTCTCTTCCTGCCTCTCACTCTGCCCTAACTAACTCCCTTTATAATGACTTCATCTACACTGTGATGAAGCAAAAGGGATGGAGAGTGGATGAGAGAGAGTGAAAGAAAGAAAGTAGAAAGTAGGTTCTGCTCTAATTACTAATGTCAATTAAAAGGTAATGATACCACAACCACCCGTGTGTTGTCAGTGGTGGGACTTATTTCTCTCCCTCTTTCTCTCTCATTCTGTCCTCCATATGAATCCTGGCATCTTTCCATCTGCTTCAGTCACTCGTCTCTATTTAGTTTCATCAAGTTGTTATTTTCTTCTGAAATAGACATGTAAGGAGAGAGAGCGAGAGAAAGAGAGAGAGAGAGAGTAAGGCAGTAGAAGGTATCGTGTCCCACTGGGAGTGGGTGAGAAAGAAGAAAAGCAGGACAGGAGGATGCGATATGTGGTGAGAGATGCTGTAGTGAACAGATGACCCCCTCACCTTTGCCTATGAAATCTATTTCCTCTACCTCTCTCTCTCTCTCTCTCTCTCTCTCTCTCTCTCTTTCCTCCCGCCTTACTTCTCTGTGTGCCTTCGACTGGATGAGACAGCGAGACAGTGTGTAAAACAACACTACTATTCATCTTCCTCCTCTTTCCCACTGCAGGACATACATATTCATTTCAGATCCCGCTGTGTGTGTGTGTGTGTGTGTGTGTGTGTGTGTGTGTGTGTGTGTGTGTGTGTGTGTGTGTGTGTGTGCATGCATGTGCACCCACTGCGGCAAGTAGCTGAGTACCAAGATGCATAATCTACATTCATCAACTCAGTTAAAGATCATAATGAGTTGTTATCAACATGCAAATTGGGCTTGTGACAACAAACACCAAATAGGGGAATAAAAGAGTCCGGGGACGCGGGCCAGCACACAACACTGCACAAACACACAAGAGCTCGTGTCGCTTGTGTCGCATGCATTGGCCTTGTGAGATGTGAGAAATCGTGTGCATACGTGTGTACAAGTTTGTGTGTCCTTGTGTGTAAAGACCAGCTGTGACTCTCACTGCGCTGGGGGACAGTGTGTGATAATAGGTGTAACATCACACTCAGCTTCAGTCCAAACTTCACTCCCATGCCTCCTCCCCTCTATGTGGTACTTCCTGTCTGTGGGGAACAGCATTAATCCTGCCCTGGCTCCGATACTCCAACACTGGCCCCTTCATGTGTTCGCTCATCCACCTTATATCCGACCTCTGGCAGCAGTGGAAACTGTAGGTATGTACCAATGAGTTGCTGTCAGCAGTAAGAAGCAACAGGAAAACACCTGATAGTAAGAGGCAATAAAGACACCTAGCATATTCAGTTGACATGTCCAGTCACCCCTGGTCAGCAAAGGGCAGTTCACGTGGCAGGAGATAGACATCTTTTGCAAAACGAGAGACAGAGTAGACAACCAAGAGGTATGGGAGGAAACAAGGGGACATGTGAAAGGACAAAGTAGGAGGGCGAGAGAGGAAGGAGAGGGGGAGAAAGGAACCCATGCATCTGATGGTTAGACAGTGAGGCTGGAAAGAGATGAAAACAGGAAGAGGTAAGACATGGGCAGAGGAGGAGGACAGCATGTATTTATTTATTTTTTTTACCAGAAATCAAGAATTCCTCATAAAAAGGCATCAAGCCATCAAAATGTCTTCATGCAGACAAGTCTGTATATAAAAACACAGAGGAAGCATATAATTTGTTTGTGAAGGGCGAACTCAATAGAGTGCAACTGCTCTCAGAGTTGTTTATGTTGTATAAACTTGCAAATGACATACACATGTGAGCACACAAACGCACAGGAAAGGCCCAGGAGATTGGCTAGATGAGATATAGACCGGAGCCCAACACCCTCCGGCATGAGCTACTAAAATATGGCAATGGCACCAAGAAAGTGGTGCACACCAGTCTTCAGATTGACAGCTTCCATTGTGGGTGGGCTGCTGTGAATTTGCATGTTCTGTCACAGTGATTTCACACAACTTAACCTGTATTCCTCCCCCTGTGATGGGTGCAGAGCCGGGAGAGAGGGGAGGGCAGACGCTGATGAGATGGAACACTTGTAAATGTCTCCTGTTTGAGGAGCAACAGTCTCTAGGGAATCCTCTCTCTCCCCTCTCTCTCCCCTCTCTCTCCCCTCTCTCTCCCTCTCTCTCTCTCTCTCTCTGTGTGTGTGTGTGCACGCGCACATACTTGCACATGTGCGTGTACTTGTATGCACGTGTGTCATGCGCTAAGGAACTAAGAGCTCGCCCGAGTACTTTCATCCATTCTGTTCACTTAGGAAAGGTGACAATTATAATTTTAGTGGAGGTGACAGCTATGGAGCGATTAAAGTGTGCGTGTGTGTGTGTGTGTGTGTGTGTGTGTGTGTGTGTGTGTGTGTGTGTGTGTGTGTGTGTGTGTGTGTGTGTGTGTGTGTGATCTGTAGTAGACGACGTTCATAAAAGCAGCAGTCCAGACCCCGGCCAGCCAATGAGTGCTTCTCCACAGCTTAGCATGTGCACCAGTGGATAATGGGAGGATGAGAGGGAGGGGAGAGTTGACGGTGAGGTGGAAAGTATCAGCCACAGGGAGAGAGAGAAAGAATGGAGGTGGGGGGGAAGTCTGGCATTACCAAAGTTTAGTATTAGTGGGATAGATAGATAGATAGATAGATAGATAGATAGATAGATAGATAGATAGATAGATAGATAGATAGATAGATAGATAGATAGATAGATAGATAGATAGATAGATAGTACACACACACACACACAGCGGGCTGCTGCTCAATGTAGTCAGCAAATTCACACTTTTTTAGTGTTTCAGATCAGATTTCTGTCATATCAAATCTCTAACTACAGTGTCACGTGTACTCTTACAGGAAGTCAAGGTAAGGTTAGGTAACCTATTAGAACCTTTGACCTTCATATTGTTTCCCTAAGGTGAAACATGCCAATTAGCAAAGCCGGTGTCAGGTTGATCGCGCTAATCCTGCAGGCTGTTTCTCTCAGGTCGGTTTCCATAATTCAGCAACACTATTAGGAGCTGCTTCCCTCCGCACCTTTGAAAACAACATCAGCAAAAATAGATACAACTGGGTTGAGGCGAGCGTGAGAGTGAGACACACTCATCCATAGTAAATTACACACCCTCCTCAAATCTTTTGCTTTTACTGTTTCTGACAGCAACAACAAGCGGGAAGCAGAGAATGTAACTTTGTTCAGGCGCTATCTCTCTCTCTCTCTCTCCCTCTTTCTCAGAGATTATAGATTGGATGAATAACATATGAGACTGCCTCAGGTTCTGTCCCTTCGAATCATTGGCTGACTCCCACACAAACTCAAACACTCAGCATAAACGTCCCCCTACGCCTTTCCTTCATCGCTCCTCTAACAACATGCATAAACAAATCCAAAGTGAACCCAAGTCCCTCCCTGAGCACTGTCCACCATATGGCCCAAGAAAAAAAACACTTTTTAACATTACATTTCCATAACAGAATATTCATTCATATGCATGAATATGTAAATCCATCTGTCCCAGTTGCCGTGGCGATGCCGTCCCCCACTGGGAGGTGTCAGCTTTGTCAGGGGAGGAAAAAAAGCCGACGCCCTTCCGGTTGCTAGGACAGTGTGTGCGTGTGAGCGTGTGTGTGTGTGTGTGTGTGCGTGTGTGTGTGTGTGTGTGTGTGTGTGTGTGTGTGTGCGTGTGGACCTCAGACAGATGCTCCTGTATATTTATGACCACTTTGCTGTCTCAGAGCGCTGGGAATAAGACCAGTCCCACAGCATCATACATACACAATCATACACCATCATACACACACACATACCAGCACACACTCCACACACCCACACCAGTGGGATGACAGGTCTCTGAAGGACTCCTGGAACAACCTTAGCAGATCTAAAGGTACAAGGTATGATCTAAAGTAAGTATAAATCACACACACACACACACACACACACACACACACACACACACACACACACACACACACACACGTAAAGAGTAACAAATGAAGAGGCATGACAATATCAAAGACAAACTCTGATCCACAATATACAGTCGCTTACCCTGCATTATGGAGGGAGCAGGAAAGAGAGACATAGAGACAGGGAGAAAGACACACACACACACACACACACACACACACACACACAGAGTCAATACATATGCAAAGTTTCTCCGTGAGAAGAAGCTGTGTCAGCAGCTCTGGTGGCTCACTGCAAAATGAACGGTAATCTCTAGGTAGAGAGTGCTCAGGGCACAGCAATACGTGCACGAGCACGCGCACACACACACACACAGAAGGAGTGTGGGGGACAAAAAGAGCAGCTGCTAAATGCATTAGCACAGTAAAAGGCACTTGCAGTGGACACAGACTTGACAGGCCCTTGCAAAGTCAACACACCATGGAGTCTATTCATGACTACACAGGTTGCTGAAATGGAGACCGACTGGGGGAGGAGAGGGAGGAGGAGGAGGAGGTGTGGATATGACAAAGATTGGACCTTCAGGCAGCAGACAGTGAATATACAGTGTATATATACACAGTATATACTATACATTTGGGAAAATCTTTGCTCTCAGAAATTCAATAGCAAATACTTCAAAACACAAAACATCCTCAAAAGTAGAGCTACTTCATAAGACTCATAACTTTAGTAGTACTCAGGCTGTGTTCACACCAAGCATGTTGCATTTACTCCTTTAGTTTGGTTCATTTGGGAAACTGACAACAACGCCATTCACCCTTGGGAGCGCACCAGATAACCACACAGAGACCACCTGAAAAACCTGAACAAACCAAATGTAACAAAGGTGTGATCGCACCCGTACTCTCATGCCAGCATACGTACGATTGTATGACTGAACAGCCTCTATGTTTTCAAATGGTGGAAATCTGAACCTGTGCTGAACCTGTCATTTTATAACTTGACTGCTGTCCCATCTGAAAAGTGGCTTGCATTTCATAATATCCTTTTCACTATAAGAGGGCTTTTACCTGGTAGCTCCAGCAGCTCTAGTGTTGCCCCAGGATAAAGACAGTGATTTATAAATAGACAGAGCATCTCCCAGACAGTGTGTGTATCACTGGGGATCTGCCATGGCTGTGGTTAGGAGCTCCATAACCAGGTTACTGCTACAGTAGTGGATATATGGAGACGGATGACGATGGCTTCTGTAACTCCATTCACCGCTCTACAGTTAGGTCTTCATGGATGACTCCCTGTACTGCAGACTGGCTGCAGAGGACCATCAATCCAGCTCCACACAATGGACCACAGCGGAAATGGAGTTGTCATTGTCTGACATTTATACTTGATTGTTATTACGTTGTAAAAACTTCACGATATTTGCAAAATATACACCCCAGCCCAAAGGGGCAGGCAATATAAATCCCCCTTGGAGAGGGAAGTTCTACCGGGCTAGCAGCTCAGTATGGCAGCATGTCGTAGCCTGGAGGACAACGACAGTAACAATAACAGAATTGTTCTGAGCCGACATAAAACACTAAACATCATCATTAACGTTTATTAAACCACTTCAACATTAACAATGAATATCTAGGGATTTGAATTATTAGATGCAAGGGCCAAGCACCTCTATGTGTGTTCATCGGTGGGGGGTTTGTTCGTGTGTACTGGTTTTTGCAATATGCACTGTTTAGGCCCTGCAGAGCCCCAAGAGCCCTGCATGGCCTGAACAGCAGCATGGTGGAAGTTACACAAGTATCAACTAACTCAAGGCTGGTGCACGGTACATTCACAAACCAGAAAGTATCTCGGATGAATTAAATATTTTGTTCAGGGATTCTCTCAGTAACAATGTGCTGCCGCAGCACTTTGGTGTCAGAGTAGTTGTTCATGGTGTTTTCATTTGACTTGTTTCTTCAAGGAAAGGGACTAGGAAACAAGCCAGGGCTGCTGGTTCCAGCACTTGAAAGAGCTCCATTTGCTTTGTAAACTCATCAGTACAACTTTTTGCTGGCTGACAAAGATGTGAGAGATTTTTTGCCAAGAAAAGGTACAAGCAAGGTAATAGGAAGGTACCGCTTTGTGACAGGCTAGCCAGATTGGCAATTCTCACCAGTGGATCAAACAAGATTATCCTCCAGTCCATGACAAAAACGTGTCGTCTGTTTAGAAGGCCAGACAGAGATGGTAGCCAGCAGGATGCTCCAGTTTTTCTACTGGCCATGCTGGAGGACTTGAAAGGAAACATTTCACCAGAGAATCTCAAGGCTCTCTCCTTCTTCAGAGAAGTCCCTGGAGTTGTTTCAGACTCCGACCAATAAATTTACTCCGTAAATTCTTTGTATCAATTGGTGGTGATATGTAGACTCATACAAGTGTGGAGTAAAATGTCTTAAATGTTTCACTTTAATTGGAACAAAGTGTACTGCTGTTACTCCAATCTACTCTGTTATGTACACCCCCACCCCATCCCTCCAACCAAGCACCCATAAAGCTTGTGCACTTGTTATTGTATATAAAATGCCTCTAATTGCTAAGATCTTGCACATAAATGGAGCTGGTAATGCATTTTTAACTATCAAACAAACTACTACTGGTACTACTTCTACTACTCCCTCATAACCACAGACCACTGGTCAGTACATGCTGGTTTAATAGCTCTCACCTGCAATACATAAAGCTGTATTAGCTACAACACCAAATCGTATCGTTTTGTATGCTGACAGTTCCTCAAGCAATATTATTAACCAGGTAAATTAAATAATATATTATAGAAAATCCTAGTTTTAAATCAATTTTGGCAAAAATGCAGTCCAAAGGTGTCACTGGCCCAAGTTCTACTGCCTGGGTATAGTATTGTGTTGTGTAGCCTGGTTAAGCTGGAGTGCATTGATCCACGTGTACAGAGAAAAGAAGAATGTTTTCCGCTGAACAGGTTTGATCGAATACGGTGTGTGGTTATTGACAAGTAACCGCCCCTTCCTTAACACACACACACACACACACACACACACACACACACACACACGCATGCCTCTGCCAGCACAAGAGGACTCCCCTGAAATTGTCATATATCATTACTGGCTGCACTACAATCAATACCCAATTAACATGTTTTAAATATGACCCGTGGAGCACACGCATGACGGCACACGCATACCGTCATGCACAACCACACACACACACACACACACACACACACACTCACATGCAGGAAAGCACGCTCGCACACTCACACATGACATTCTCACAGCCTAATCCATCTAACGAGGAGGATTTGTTCAGCGTGTGCCGGTAGGTGTTGGACCACGTTACGGAGGGCTGACGTTTCTCAGTGGAGAGCAGAGGTAGAATAACACATCTACTCTTTGTGAAAGCTTGATGGGTGTTACCGGCTAATTATTCCCCTAGCTCCTTCCTGCAGTGTCACGGCTATAGCTTCCCCCTCTCTCAAACAGCTGCTCTGCTAATTACCTCTGGTGGCGCGTAGTCTCTCTCTCTCGGTCTGTCTGTCTCAATTACCCATTCTCTCTCGCTCGCTCTCTCTCTGTTTCTTCCTCTCTCCGTCCCTCCCTCCCTCTCTCCCTTTCCATATTGTCACAGTTAAGACATAGAGGCACCACGCTGAGACCATGGACCATCTAATGTTTCTGTCCCATGGAGATGGTGTGTAATTCTGCCAGTATGTCACAGGGAAAGCAAAGCAGGCTAACAGCAGGACTCTCACAGCGTGGCGCTGAACCCCACAGAACAAACACACTCTGGAAATACATTTTAATGATTAATTATCCTGTCTGAGATTGGACCTACCTTTGTATGGCTTTGTGTATTTGTCACTGTGTGTGTGTTTGTGTGCCTATGTGTCCTATATTTGACTGTGGTGACAAGCTAAGGCGATGGGATTAGCACGCCCCTGCCTGTCATTCACGTTAATAAACGCATGCACAGAGACACACACACACACACACACACACACACACACACACGCACACACTACCTACACACAAGGGAGAGAGCAGAGACGCATGCAGGTTAATTGACTTCACTTTGAGCTGTGAGGTATTGTGATGGAGTCAGCACATTCAGAGGAGAGAGTGGTGGGTGAGGAGACGCTGCAAGGATGCCAAACACTATCTCTCTCTATTTGACTCCCTGTGTCTGTCTCTCTCTCTCTGACTGTCTCTCTCTCTCTCTCTCTCTCTCTCTGAGATGAGTTGAGTTAGAGGGATTACGAGACAGGACAAGGCTCCTATTGCTGCTGCTGCTGCTGCTGCCATAGTGTGGATATGATAATGAAGTGTACAGGAGAGAGGATTACACTATCCTAACTCTCCCATTGGTCTAATCCAGGTTGACTCAACACACCTGGGTACTGCATGCATCCCACCAGGACAACACCGATATCGATATAACATAGGCGGAGGCGCTTTACACTAACATATGAGAAGAGAGATTTGCAGCGCTGCCTTTGGGGGTGAAGACTGTATACACTATCATGTATTATCCGAGGTGTGTCTGGGGAGTTTCAATAGTTTCAAATGAAACTCTCACCAGCACAGTGCCCCCATGTGAAGCAGAAGTATTATTTGAATAAGAGAGCAGGCTATGCAAGTGTGTTGCTAGCACGTAGCTACAGGGGGTCGACACTAATCAATACCACACATTTTGTAAGAATACCAACACCAATACTTTTATTCATTATTAAAAACTGTGAATGTACTTTCATGGAGGGGAGTTGTTTTTTTGTGTAAATAAATACACACAATACAACAGAATCGTGTCCTCTCCTATCCCACCATCCGTCCTACCTGGATATTCTCTGCCTTTCTGAAACAAGTCCACCAATGTTGTTTTGGTTTCACATCTACGAGGGCATCTCCCCCCTCCTTTCTGTTTTGCTGGAGTTGTGTGTGTTCGCTGTCATGATTGACTCTTAAGTGTTTGAATAAATCAGTGGTATTGCCACAGTCACAGCCTTCCTACAAACATCACAGTCGGAGACATTGTCATTGACGGGAGAGAAACCTGACTGAAAAATGCTTAGTCTTTTTGTTCGGCAATGGAGTCAGGGGGGTGCGGTCAAAACGTTTGTGACCACACGTGTGTTTGTGTGTGTGTGTGTGTGTGTGTGTGTGGCGCCACCAGGAAAGGCCAGTGCAGGCATAGTGAAGATAATGAACACTCAATATTGTCCTATGATGGAGCATCTCTCCCAACCCGGAACATAATGCCAACTAAATAGTTCAAATTTACTTTTTTTTTTGTGCAAAACGGAAAGAAGACAGACAGCTTCCTTTTATTTTTGGTATTGTTCCTGTTTTTATTGAAATCAATACTTTACAAAAGATAAGATGAGAATCCCTATGTTGAGACTTATCCCTAAAAAAAGATAGGAAAACAGAAGAAAAGGCAAAGGGACAAGACTGTGTACATAATTATTTTATGAAGTGAAGGAACTACTCATCCCATAAACCATTGCAAATGATACTTTTCCAAAAACGTCCAAACTAACGATAGTTTAGCGCGCTTCTTCTTGAATTTAACATTTGGCAATAGTCTAGTGTTGATAGTGTTGTTGTTTTGTGTGCGTGTATATAGTGTTTCATATAGTATAGTGTAAAGTGTTGTCATCAACATGGTACAGTGATTTGTTCCAGCTGCATACGATAAGCAGCTAGCTAGGTTATGTTAGTAGCTAACGTTAACGTTAGCTGACAAGACGTTCGCGGGTGCGGTAAACATTTCCATGGTAACAGCCAGCTCCACCAATCAGAGACGTCGCTGTTACACTTTAGGATTGTGGGTAGTGTAGTACTTCTCCATGACATCGCGAATAAAACATGTTTTTCTCAAAACAAGGTTGATATCATACGGACTTGTGGCTTCTACAGGAGCATACACTATCGTTTCACAACCTACTAGCTTGTGGTGAGTCTACATTGGATAGTTACGACATGGCTAATAATCAAAATCCCTATTCAGAATATGAATGATCCGCCCATAGCACACTCTGCTCACAATAGAGAATATTTTTACATGTTGAGGTCTATGCTGCAGAAAACTCAATGTTAAACGGAGGGAACATTGAGGGGGGGGGGGGGGGGGGACCCACAACATTTTTGTCTGCATGCTGCCAAATAGCTCAAAAGATGAGAGGTGAACTGTCATGAGGCTTCTGCAAATAGATGATTTGTAGGTGTGTATATGAGGTCTATATATTGTTGGGTTTTAAATCATTGTAAGACCTGTCAGGCCTCCTATAGCCGTCAGAGTCATGGAGGATGCACAAATCCATACCTGGAGACTTATGCACACATCCAGTCCGGATCTCAGCGAGGCCTCGGGCGGGTCAGACTGTTGCGAGACTCTATTGTCAATAACAGCAATCCTGCAATAGAATTACCTTCACGCCGTCCCCTCATCCATCTAGTCCTCCGCCTGTCCAACCATCCTCAAAATCTCATCTCATCTCCGCCCCGTCAAAGCAGCGGGTAACAGCGTGTTACCCGAGCATGTGTGTGTGTGTGTGTGTGTGTGTCTCTGCGTTTGTGTACGTGTTTGTATTAGTGTCTGTGCATGTATGTCAGGGCAGCAGTTGTATGTCATAGCTGTCTCCTGCCTGCAGAATCATGTTATTGATTGGATGGGCATCCTGGCGTACTAGCCAGCCATGACAGATCACATGCTGCACAGCATGTCAGGGGCAGGGCTGCCAGAGCACAGAGAGAGAGAGAGATGAAGGAAGGGGTAGATTGGGTGAAAGAGAAGGGGTTGAGAGGGTTTGTAAGTTTGAGGAGACTATAGAGAGAGATGGAGGAGGAGGAGGAGGAGGAGGAGGGGGGAGAGAGTGTGAGGCAGTGAGAGGAAAGGGGGAGGGAGGCATGCTGATATGAGGTGGTGCACTCAGACAGAGCCTGATAGGCCTGAAGGTGAACCAATCAATTATTCTCCACTGTCAATAATTCAGAGTAGACCAGGGGCACTCTGTGTGTGTGTGTGTGTGTGTGTGTGTGTGTGTGTGTGTGTGTGTGTGTGTGTGTGTGTGCGTGTGTGTGTGTGTGCGTGTGTGTGTGTGTGTGTGTGCGCACAGCGGCCCAGTCTGGTGCTCCTGATTTGATTTAAGATGACCAGTCAATGTGGATCCAAGGCTTCAGAGGGCTGGAGCTCTAAATTATTGCATGGCTTAAAGACAGAAGGAGGAGCAGTATTTTCTCTCTCTCTCTCTCTCTCTCTCCGCGGCTCATCCTTCTTCTCCCAGCTCCCTCCGTCTCCTATCTCCCCTCTTCTCTCGTCTTGCTCTGCCATTCTTTGTCCCGAACCAGCAATGGAGAGATACAGGCCGCTCTTGGCTTCTACTTTTACAGTTTCATACTTGCTCTCGTTCTATTTCTTCTATTTCTTTCTCTATCTGGCTGTGACTTTGTCTTTGCCTCTCTACTCTCAAGCACACACACATGCTTTCATGCGCATGCACACACACACACACACACTATCCATTTCTCTGTAATTGAAAAGATGCCCTGGCTGTTTGCCACACTGCTAAAGTGGATCAGATGGTAGAATATCCCTGAGGTAGTACATCTCCTACAGAGAGAATTAAAGCAAAAAACGTTTCTCTCTCTTCCCCTCGCTCTCCCCCTCACACACACACACACACACACACACACACATCCATACAGAGTCAAACACAGTGAGTAAGGCTGACTGTGCCATTCCTAATGTCCCTGCTCTCTCCTTTCTTTGTTCCAGCCCTCTATTACAATATGAATGGGCCTGTTAAAGTAGAATTGGACCATTTGTCTTGTGTGAGTTTCTTCTTCCTGACAGAGGGACTAGAAAATGACTCCTCAGCTATTCAATAACAGGCAAGAGTCTGAGGCCTCCGAGATGAAAGCAGACTAGAGAAAAGATTATTTTTCTCCATGGCTGAGATAGCAGAGAGGAAAGTATAGCAAAACATCAGTCATCAACAATCCACGTCCCCCGCAAACAACGATAGTCAAGGATGAGTCAACCTACAACAGACCTCCTCCTCTTCAAACTTTTTTTTTTTTTCGGTTGGTGTGACAGCAGAGTGAGCTCCGTCTCTCTGTGTTGCCGCCTGGGTTGAAGACGAACTCACAACAAAGAGTGACAGAAGTGGAAAGGTAGAGCAAAGTTGAATGCTGAATTATAGGCCGCAATAAATTAAAAGGACGCTTTTGATTAGAGGTCTGCGTCCGGCTAGAAATCACGCTCTAGCCCGCCTGCGCCCGACATCTTTACGGCCCTACTGAAAAAAACCTTCTAGTCAACAACTTCTAGTCAAACTCAGACCCGAGCCAGACAGCTGGAAACAACACACACAGCAGAACAGGATAGCATAGTGGTGGCCTATGTCCTCATCATGACACCACAGTAATCACAATAAAACATGTATGTTGCCCAATGAACAAAGCAAATAAACTGCTGATTCACACACATACAAGTAAATCATATCTGGCTTTATGATCACATTTTGTCATGCAATTTGAAATAAAGAAACGTGTCTTACTAGTTTCTATCTGCTAGAATTTAATCCTAATTCTCGCCAAGGAACTTGGCAGGCTCGAAGGCTCAAAGGCTCGAAGTACCGGTCTGCTTGCTGTCGTGAGGAAGCGGTGGCACACTTTCGACACTTGACATAACTGGAAATCATCCTCAATTCATTTGAGCTCAACATATACTCCCCGTCCTTAATCTTCCTTTTCACCACATCCATTTTAGCTAGCATGCCAATTGGCCGCTACCTGACCTCAGCGCAACGTCTCACAGTTAGTTTGAACCGTGCGGCCCACGTGACACACTCAGGCACACACACACACACACACACACACACACACACACACACACAGAACAGGAGCAAGTAAGCCAGAAACAAAGAAAACAAAACAGGAGACAATGGATTCGATTTGAACAGGCATTCTCAGCATATATCAAAGTTTATGGCCCCGACCCGACAGAACCAAACCCTGTCGTACCCTCTTGGGCCCCGTCGGGCTTGGGTCGGGTTGCAGACCTCTACTTTTGATAGAGAAAATGAAAACGTCTTAAAGCCATGTGGAAGTTGGAAGTGTGGCAGCACACAGTTACCACGCAGCTGCTGTGCATCGTTTATTTCAAATAGAAACTCACTAAAATGATGTGTGCAACTGCATCTCAGCAACGACCAGCTGCAGGATAACAGGCTACTAGTAACATGGCGGTAGAAACACCCTGCTGCTGTGTGTGTGTGTGTGTGTGTGTGTGTGTGTGTGTTTCTGTGCTGTTTAACAATATCAGAGTAGCGGCCTCTCTCTCTGCACTCAACAGGTCTGATTGGATTAAGACTCTCTACAGTGGATTTGTCATGTCTGGTGTGATGCTGGGCACAGGGAACGCCTGCTCCTACAGAGAGAGAGTACACTATGCTTGCCTATTATGTGTTTAAATCTCATAATTGTATGTGTGTGTGAGAGTTTTAATCTCATATCTGTGACAAAGCGGTTTTTATCACAGCCAGATGTGAAATAAATCCCAGGATAAATACCGATGCTGTAATGGAGATTGGCAGCTCATTTAGTTTGTCAATGCACCACCCATCCACCACTAAGCTGAAAATGCATCCTAATTGCCATAATAAATAGCTATGAGTGATGCAGACAGGGCACCTGATGTGTACTTCGACATGAGTTGACAGACATATTCATTGAATCAGCATCAGTTCGTCAAACATCATAAAGATTATGAGGAATGACTCTCTCAGTTCATTAAATGCTGGTTTCAGCTGCCACCAGAACAATACGTGTGTAATTCTGGTTCTCATAAAACATAATAATTGACTGGCTTCACTAGGAGCGTATACCAAGCGGTGGTGTCTGTATTCCAGTCCAGCCCTCGATGTGCTGCTGAGAGACAGTAGAGAGAGGGAAGCTAGACAGCAGGTTAGGAGGTCACATGTACAAAACCAAGGGCTGATACCGGCTGTAACAGCTCATCAGATGTACAAACAGGACAAGAGAGCAGTGTGTGTGTGTGTGTGTGTGTGTGTATTAGGTTGAACTCTTCGCTTTTAGTCGTTCTTTTCTTACCAAAAAATGACTTTTTTTTACCAGTCCTCATCAAGAAAAAACCCATTTAAGGGAGTCACAGTTGGCATGTAGTTGGAGGATTGAGGTTAGGAGTGAATGGATGAGTGTACTTCTATGGATTATACTCATAAATATAGTAGTACCGACATGTGTGTGCACGTGTGGCTCCGAGGACGTAGTTGCATGTCTCTTCTGCCCAGAGTGTGCAGGTCACATTATCACTGCAGGATATCAGTCAACATATGAGTGTGTGTAGTGTACCATGTCACTCCAGGTGAATAAGAACATCTTTACATAGCCTTAAACACACACACATACACACACACACACACACATACACACACACACACACACACACACACACAGTTAGAGATAGAGACCCAGAGGGGTGCAGCCTGCAACCTGAGTCTGAAGAGGCTCAGAGAGAGGGATGGACTGAGAGGAAAACATGGAAAAACAAGGAAGGAGAGAGGGAGGTGAGCAGGCCCAGAACAGATATCAATATCTTCTTTAACAACTGAACATTATATTGATGTATCATTACTGATCTACATGTGCACTGTCCCTTTGCACTATATGTGAGGTCCTATCCCATTTATCGTACTGATTAAACTTATTCTGATTCTTATTCTACAAGCCAACCATTTTTGCAATTTATTTTAAGCAGTTAATCATGCTCAGTGTTATCTCTTCAGGGAGAGGCAGTAGGAATAAGGTAGTAACAAGTAAGAGAGGAGAAATGAAGGAGAAATAACAACAGAGAGAGAGAGAGAGAAAACCGCCAGCCTTCGAATTTTCTAGAAAATGCAATATTTTTGTTTGACCTTTTTCATAAATGATCTATGAGCAAGGTCAAGGAAAAGATCCAAGGAAACAAGACAAACACAACCACCGGTATGTAAAGCAACAGAGAGGAAGGTTGGTTCTCACCCATCTCAGCCTGTCCTTGAGTCCTTGAGACAGACAGAGAGAGAGAGAGAGAGAGGAAGCTTAGCTCATCAAAGAGAGCTCATCTAAGGTTGAAGACCCTCTGATCCCCCCCCCTCCCCTACACACACACACACACACACACACACACGCACACACACACACACACACGCACACACACTCCTCCACTGCTGATCCCCCACCCACCTCTCCGGGTATCCCAACGTCTTATCCTCTGTCCTCTCTTTCCTTTCTCTCTGCCCTTTTCCCCTGTTCCCTCCCTGTCCTCTCTGTTTACTCTTAGATCGTGCTCTACTTCCCTCCCCTCTTCCCCTCGTCTCCTCTCCTCTCTCCTGTCCTCTCTCTCCTCATCTCCTCCCCTGTCACTCAGCAGAGGGATCTAGCCAGGAGGCTCTAAGTGTGTGATCCTAGCATCATTAGCAAGCCCTCGTGTTAACAGCAGGCATGTTAAACCCTTTTCACAGGCTAATGCTAACGTTAAGTGAAGTTAGAGCCTGGTGACATGTTTATTAATCGCTCCACAATAATAGAAAATCAATTCTTTATGAACTATAATTTCCTTTTTGAAAGAAATTAGCTTTGCTAATTGCAGACCAGTCAGTGCAGACTATCAGACCTGTCTGTGTGTGTTTTGTGTGTGTGTGTGGTGGTGGTGGTGGTCAGGGTGAATGTGCATATGTTTTTTTTTTGGGGGGGGGGGGGGGGGGGGCTTGTTAACATGCATGTGTTTCTCTGTGTGCTTGTGTTTCTGTGTGTGTGTGTGTGTGTGTGTGTGTGTGTGTGTGTGTGTGTGTGCAGGCTGGCAGAGAGCTGGCAGAGGTAGTGTGTGGCCAGTGTGTGGTGGTGACTCCACCCTGCCCTTCCCTCCAGTCCTCTCCTCCCTCCTGCCACCACAGAGCAGCCTGCCTTTTAATTACCTGCACCATGATGAAGAGAGAAAGAGAGAGCAGGGAGGGAGGGAGGGAGGGAGGAGGGAGGGAGCGATTGAAGCGTGACATTCCACTGTGCCTCATAAACTGTAACGTGATATTGTCTCTGAATGCAAACGAAAGAGGAGAAGAAAGGAGGGAAAGTGTGTTTTGGGAGGTGGGATGGAAGAGGAGGTGGGGCTGTGTGTGTGTGTGTGTGTGTGTGCGTGTGCGTGTGCGTGTGCGTGTGTGTGTGTGTGTGTGTGTGTGTGTGTGTGTGTGTGTGTGTGTGTGTGTGTGTGTGTGTGTGTGTGTGTGTGTGTGTGTGTGTGTGCGTGTGTGTGTGTGTGGTAGATCAGAGCAGAGCATGGCTCCCAGTGTGCAGCAGATTGCCTCAGCTCACACCACTGCCTCCGCAAATTAATACCATTGATTTTCCTTTGCCTGGCATCCAACACACACACACACACACACACACACACACACACACACACAGACACACATAAACATGCACCACTTGGTCAGCAGGTAGGCAGAGGACAAGGGGGCTCTGGATCTAACTGCTGGAAGAGGAAGAGTCTTTGTAACACTACCTCCTCAAGCATGCACACACACACACACACACACACACACACACACACAATAGAGAATGAAGAGATACAAATGAAAGGAAGGAAAAATAAATTGTCAGCTGTGCCTTCTTCCAGAAACACACACCTACACACACACACATGCAGACTTGTACACACACAATCACACACACACACACACACACACACAAAGCACTGGAGGACCGCCAGGTGAATGAAGCCGAAAGCAGAGGGAACATCAAAGTAGTTTGAAGAGAGAGAAAATGCAAACAAAAAGCATCCTAATACTAAACCAGCCACCGACTGACACACAGACCAGACGGAGAGACAGATAAGGTGTGAGATGAAAAGACAGAAGGGAAGCAAAGACAGAGACAGAGAGAGAGAGAGAGAGAGAGAGAGAGAGAGAGAGAGAGAGAGAGAGAGAGAGAGAGAGAGAGAGAGAGAGAGAGAGAGAGAGAGAGAGAGAGAGATCTGATGAATGCAGCTGATTGCAGTAACTGGAGGGCAGCAGGAAATTATCATTAATAAACCCAGCTAGCTCTTAAACGTATGTCCTCTTCTACTGCATCACCAGCCTCATCTATCACTGTGTGTGTGTGTGTGTGTGTGTGTGTGTGTGTGCGTGGACGTGGTTGTGTGAGCACTTTTTGGCCTTACCTGTACGGGAGAAGAACAAACCACTTCAAACCTTTTACTCATTTTGATTTTCTTCTCCATGCTGACAGCAGCGGTGTTGCCTCTGTTTTACATTAGATTCCATTTGCCGGTGATGTTTCTGAGGACCTCATCATCAGGAGGGATCTACCCTTACCATAAAGTGTCCAGCCTTCAAAACCGTTGGAAATAACGCTGCAAGGCATTTGATGTTTGTGCATGTAGCATATTCTGAACTGTGATCCCTCCCTGCTTCCCATCCTTTTGACTGGATGGAAAACAAACGGGCCGCCTAAAGACATTTAAAAACTTTATCCAAGCAGAGTGAAAACATGCACATTGCATTGTAATCCATTTGCCAGACAGAAATACAAAGCATAAACGTCTTAACACTAATACATGTGTCACGTTTGAAGGGCACTGCTCTTCATCTGTGTGCGCTAGCAAGATACTGTAAAAAACATTCATAAGAAATGTGGGCACTGGGAAAAATTGTTGTTATGGAGATTCTCAAAGAAATTCAGTTTCCGTTTTTCTTTATGATTTATGGCTTTAGCTTTTTTAGCTGTTTTATTCTTCACAAGAGACATTTTTGAGCGTCATACTGTAGCCACGCTTGTGATAATTCCATAGGGGTGCATGACTTATATACTGCAGTGAAAAATGAGCCCACAGTAAGTAAAAAGGTGAAAGGAGCAAACACAATTGCCCAGAAAGTGTTAAGCATTAAGCATTGCATCAGAAACTGGCGAGTGGTAAACTGCATCTGCACAAAACCTGCACCAGCATACTCCTTTACTTAACCTTTAGTACCTCTTAATTTTACTGAAGTCGTTTCTTTACACTAGTAATTTAACCTCGACTTTAAGTATTTAAAGCAAAGTAATAGTACATTTGATAAACGTGTGTGGTCTCAGATTGCGTGAAGAAAAATCCACCACACTTCTATGGAGTACGACACTGTATTTTACTCTTTGGTATGTCACATACCAATATGTATTGGTGTTGATGAATTTATACAGCTTGGTAGCAGATTTCAGTGTGATTTCAGTGATTTCAGACTCTATATTTGTTCTAAAAACCTAATAGTTTTATTGCAATTCTGGTCAGCAGTATTGTGTCAGGAAATATTGGATGGCAAAGGTTGACAGTGGGATTCAAACATTGCAGTCAGGAGTACATACACTTGAGCCACAGTAAAAGCACCACATTATAAGCATTTGAAATCCCAGCACTGAGCAGCTAGATGGTAAAGAGCCACTGACAACCACTGGAACAGCCACTGGATGTTAAAATGGCTGCTCTGCAGAGGCCATTTATATATCTAAACCGGCAGTCAGTCTACTCCCATGCAGCCACTAGCCTGCTAGCCTTGTGTGATGCACACATGATGCATGGAGTAAGCACTCTCTCTTAGCAGAGTTTATCAACCAGTCTCTCATCACTGGGCAAGGTCACCCATTCTCAGGGACAGTGCAGTGCAGTGTGTGTGTGTGTGTGTGTGTGTGTGTGTGTGTGTGTGTGTGTGTGTGTGTGTGTGTGTGTGTGTGTGTGTGTGTGTGTGTGTGTGTGTGTGTGCGTGCACATGTTACAGCAGTCCCAGGTCCTGCAAACCTTGGAAATGGAGTGGAACAGCACACCGGTGCTATAACCATAAGGCAGCCTGTTGAGCATGGAAAGCTACAGTTGCTGCAGTCAGTCTGTCTGTCTGAGAATACACACATATATACACACACACACATACACACACATACACACACACACACACACATATATACACACACACACACACACACACACACACACACCTGCCATCTCTAATGATGATTTATGCCCAGCCTGGAAGGTACGCATGCATGATTGCGGCAGTCACAAACACACACTGATCCACTCACACACACACACACACACACACGCACACACACACAAACACACAAAGAGATACTGTACCATCTCTCTCGCTCTCTCTCTCTTTCCTCTCTCTCTCACCTAGAAAGAAGAAAAATAAGATGGATATGTGGGAAAAGCAGTGAGCATCAGGGAAAATGTAATCGGAAGAATGCATACGTAGAATGATGGAATGAATGAGAGATATAAGAAGAGGGTGAGGTAGAGCGAGAGAGAGCAAGAGAGAGAGAGAGATAGTTATCTCCCTGTTGACTACCACAGTCTAAGCTCATTTACCATGTACTATCTGTGATGGTGCTGCAGCTGTCCAAGCTCTCGCTGGATATTTCCTTAGAGGAAAACTGCTCATTTTCCTCTCCTCCATGTCACGCAGAATACACTAAGCCCTGCATTTATTGAAAACACTTTTTTTTTTTATATGGATCTCCTCTCTGTGGTGTGTGTGTGTGTGTGTGTGTGTGTGTCTATCTGTGTATATTTGTATGTGTGTGAAACAGAGAAAGTATGTGTGTGTGTGTGTGTGTGTGTGTGTGTGTGTGTGTGTGTGTGCATGTGTGTGATGAAAGATGAAGAGAAAAGAACATGACAGCTTCAAGGCATCAAGATAATCAACTGTTGGGGAACTGATGAAGACGCACATGCAGTACACACGGTGTGGAAACATGCACATGCACACGCACACTCGTATCACGCCGCAGTCAGAATAGCGGGATGGCCCAGAAACTTTGGAAAGTCAATTGAGGTGAAGGAAAACATTTCTCTGCATCTAAACTATATCAGATTTAACTAGAGTCATGTTTTTGCAGTGATGCAAATGCAGATAATCCACAAGGCCACAACACTTCACTCACAGCAGACACTGAGTAACATACACGAGGTCACAGCTCCCGTTCTACACTTCTTTAAGAAATGTATGTGGTGTTTTTATCTATCTGGGGATTTCTCAGTTTGTGATGTACAAAAAGTTGAGTGTTGCAAAGCAGAATAAATATTCTTAATTCATATGAAGGTAGGGATTTTAAATCAATTTTTAATTTCAAATTTATTTTATCACAAAACTCTTCTTGTTACTTGTTAAGTATTCACTCCCACTTGTTTCAACTGGGGCGATCGGCCTCCAGAGCCAGGATTTGCTAAAAATGTCTTAGCAATCAGACTTCATCAATAACGTGCTGCATATTCCTTGAAGAAATGTCTTTCTTGCTCGCAAAGATATGAGGTCCCTCTAATAAATCTCTAAAGGAATACAGCGAGTAGCATAGATCCTGCTTCATAATACTCCTGCACAGTGGGGAGAATGGTTAACTTAAGAATGGTATTCAACTCCCGTCTCTGAGGTTGCAAAGAAAATATAAATTATCACCCTCCCACCACTGTGCACTAAGACACAGATGGTGAACTTTGAATGAGTTCTTCCTTTTTAAGTTTACTATGTCAGTGGGGAAATTAGAAAAAGAGAAACTCACTCAAATTGCACCATCTGTATCTTCACACTCAGTGGCAAGAGGGTGATTTAAGTGAGGCAATTAAGCCCATCTGTAACTGGGTAAATACTTTTACGAATGAGATCTTGTTGCTACTCAGATTTCACACCTTTCCGTGGTGAGTGTACAGTATAGCTTACACATCAAAACACAGTGTTAACAGTGTTATCATAAACAACACCAACTGTGTGATCTATCTGTCCGTGTCATGGCAGACGTCCAGACGTCCAGACGTCCTGGGTTCAAATCCGGCCCGGGACCTGTGTCATATGTCATCCCTCCTCTCTCACCCAGTGTTTCCAGTCTCTCTGTACTGCTAGCTATCCAATAAAGGCAAAATGCCCCAAAAAAAACATGGTGCAATAGTTTTGTAACACAACAAACTACATGGAGCACAAACCGTTACAACCATAACTATATATCAGTCTATCCTCTTTCCCCTACTCTGCTCATCCTTTTTTTTCCCCCTATCTTCTACTCTCCTCTCCTTTCATTCTCTACATTCCTCTCCTGTCCCCTCCTCTCCTCTCATTGTCTCCCCCTAGCAGAGCAGTGTCCTTGCAGCCCCCTCAATCATCCCCACACAGGCAGAGTTGGAGTCGGTCCAAGCCCAGTCTCTTGAGGCCTGGCTGGGGGAGTTCCAACCCGGCTCCCCAGGCTTTACTCCGGGCCTGTGGGCCTGAGAGCTGGCAGCTCAGGGGGGCTATTGTCAGAGAGAGATTAACCACACATGGCAGCTATTGTAGAAAATACACGCGCACACACACACACACACACACACTCACACACACACGCACAGAGCCACAGATTACCACAACATAACAGCTATTGTTTAACACCAATGAAGAGGTGAAACTGTACCAGACAGACTATAGCAGCAGCTCTGTCGCTGCGTCTGCTGACAGTGGACCAGATGAGTGACTTCATGTGCATGTACGTGTGCACACACACACGTGTACATAACGGTGTGTGTGTCCATTAATTAATCCTGCTGAGGATATTGGTTTTTGTCTTCACAGGTATCCATAAGCGCACACATAGGATTGCTAACCTTTATCAACCTCCAAAACACACACACACACACACCATGCACACACACACACACACACACACACACACACACACACATATATATAGAGAGAGAGATATAAAGCTCAGTATCTGTCCAGGTGTAAACAATCCTAAGCCTGTAATAGTTAAGCTCCTCTGCCCTATAGGGACTGTAGATTATTATCCATCCCCGGGGTCCAGTCTGTGTGTGTGTGTGTGTGTGTGTGTGTGTGTGTGTGTACCCTAATCCCCCCCCCCCCCCCCCCCCTCACCAAGCCTCAGCGGTACAACACAACACTAGAAATATTGTAACAGTACAAACAATACTGTAGTTCATAGTGAGACCAGCGAATCAGATCCCTCTCTCAAATCAAGCACAACACTGCTTGTGTTTAGTGCTCTACATCAACCACACAACTACGCAGTATAAGTGCACACACGAGCACCAACTTGAGTACACATACTTGTACATAAATACACACAGAAACACACACACACACACACACACACACGCACACACACAATGCTAATCCCCCCCAAATAAGCCCAGCAGCCTGGGGACAAGATGGGATGATGGAAGAAGAGATAAGAAAAAGAGGAAGAAGGCAGAAAAAAGGATATGAGCCGCTGTGTCCCACATACACCACACACACACACACACACACACACACACACACACACACACACACACACACACACACACACACACACACACACACACACACACACACACACACACACCTCCCTCCCGCTCTTCTCCTCCCTGCTCCACGATTACCATCCCCCCTTTTCCTCCTCGCTCTCTCCTCTTCTCACCAATCTCCACGCGCCTCTTCACCCCTCTCCTTCTCCCTCCCCCTTCTTCCTCCCTGCTCCTCCCCCTCCTCCCCCTCTGCAGAATCCCAACAGCAGCTCACAGGAGAGGTGGCACACTTTGAGGATAAATTTAGAAATGAGGTGCAATCCCAAGGCCGGCGCAGAACAGAGAAAAGTAGAGCCTGCACACGTGTCTGAACACAAACACACACACACACACACACACACACACACCAGTGTCTCAACCTACACTTAGCACATGAAGTGGACTAAAACAAACAGGCGGGGGGGGAGTTGAGCCGGGCTTTGCAGTGGCCTTAGGGAGGCATCGGGAGGGGAGGCATGGAGGCGTGGAGAAGAGGAAGGACCACGGTCAATCTCTAGAGAGAAGAGAAGAGAAGAGAAGAGAAGAGAAGAGGAGAGGAGAGGAGAGGAGAGGAGAGGAGAGGAGAGGAGAGGAGAGGAGAGGAGAGGAGAGAAGAGAAGAGAAGAGAAGAGAAGAGAAGAGAAGAGAAGAGAAGAGAAGAGAAGAGAAGAGAAGAGAAGAGAAGAAAAGAAAAGAGAAGAGGAGAGAAGAGAAGAGAAGAAAAGAAAAGAGAAGAGGAGAGAAGAGAAGAGAAGAGAAGAGAAGAGAAGAGAAGAGAAGAGAAGAGAAGAGGAGAGGAGAGGAGAGGAGAGGAGAGGAGAGGAGAGAAGAGAAGAGAAGAGAAGAGAAGAGAAGAGAAGAGAAGAGAAGAGAAGAGAAGAGAAGAGAAGAGAAGAAAAGAGGAGAGGAGAGAAGAGGAGAGAAGAGGAGAGAAGAGAAGAGAAGAGAAGAGAAGAGAAGAGAAGAGAAGAGAAGAGAAGAGAAGAGAAGAGAAGAGAAGAGAAGAGGAGAGAAGAGAAGAGAAGAGAAGAGAAGAGAAGAGAAGAGAAGAGGAGTGTGAGTTGGCAGTGTGGTGTGGAATCTTAATGCCAGCGCTGACTGGACCCCCTGAAGAGAGAGAGAGTGTGTCAGAGAGAAGAGAAGAGGAGGAGAGCAAGTGACTTCAGGGAGACGGGGAGAAAGAGGAGGGGACTCAGTGACTTTGAGGCAGCGAGGGGACTCTTGGCTCCTTGAGTTCTGGGGATCATCATCATCTCATACAGATGCTCACACACACACACACACACACACACACACACACACACACACACACACACACAACAGCAACAGCCTCTCTGCTTCACTGCTCAACCCTGAACAACCTCTCTCCCTCCTCATAACACCCATGCTGCCCTCCGTCTCTCCCCTCCCTTCTCTTATCCAATCTTATTATTACTATCTCACCTCTCTTCTCACCCGTTGCCCCATCGCACAGCTCCTCCCCCCTCCCATCCTGTGGAATCCATCCAACTAACCTACCTTCAATCAGGAGACGCTAGGATTACCATTAAAACAATGTATTAACAACATGAGAGAAGGTGTGGGGGGAGCATAGGTTTGGCGTAGACTCCAAGAGGTGATCCAGTGATAGGGTGAAGCTCCCTGGGGGCAGATAGGAGACAGGAGAACCATGAGGCAGCCTCAAAGATTGTGTGTGTGTGTGTGTGTGTATGTATCTTTGTGTTTTCATTTGTCACAAAACAACTCTGACAAACGAATAATGTAATACAGTTTGGATCTGAGTCTGCCTTGTCATGGTAATGTGTTTGTTTGAAAAGCTGGAAGTCAAAAGCAATTAGAGGGAGATAGACTGAGCCCCGCAGCCGCAAACGCAAACACAGTGAATAGGAGTCGGCCCTACAATAAAGAAAGCCATTTGTCTGCAGAATTTAGTCACAGTGCAGCGAGAGCAATGGTGTGTTCACATTCCACTGATGCTACACTGAGGGAGGTTGGCTGTTCACATGCACACACTATCATCCACCCGCCCACACACACACACACACACACACACACATAGACACACATACCCAGAAAGGCCCACCTGCACGCTAACAAAGAAAGACCCAGACCCAGCAGGTAACAGCATATCAATACTAGGGAAGTCGTGATGCAACAAATGAGAAAACATGTTCAGCAGAAGAAAGGTTCAGAAAAGTAGGTGTGCAGAGGCATGAGTAACGTTGAGCATACCTCCTCAACATCAGGCGAGCCACTGTGCAACCCCACAAAAGGACTAGGTTTAGGGTTTAGTAGGGAGACTGCACTTTTAATGGACTTTTGATACTGTTGGTGCTGGTACAAGGTAAACAAGAGAAAGAAAATGAAAGGAAAGGAAAGGAAAGAAACAACAAAGACTGTAGTCAAGTAGAAAACTAGAGAGCAAGGATGGAGCTAACACTAGAAAACAATGATAAAAAAGACTGGTTTGAGACTGAATGGGACAGAATGAGACAAATTATACAAGAGGGAAAAAGGGAGAGGAATGGAAAGTGGGGAAGAGGGATTACTTACACTTGGCTTTTGACAGACTTGCTGTAGGAATAAACACTATTGGGAATGGTAGGGATCAATAGTCTCACTGCCATACACACACGCACATATATACACACACACACAAACAGCCACACGTGCACATACACGGAGCTGGACTGAATCTGATCAATAGTCCTGTGCAACAGTGTTCCAGTAAACAACATTAATGAACGCACATTTGTTTCCAGCAAATATCTCACCCAACAAATCACAGTACAGAGGGTCAAAGCAAACACAGACATACAACACAC
>JAXDDW010000008.1:7432500-7437500 GCA_034670385.1 Hoplostethus mediterraneus
GTGACACTGGCTTTTTCTCAACTGCAAGCTCTCGATCTCTTGCTATCTCCTACGTGTAAAACCCAGCTGAATACAACAAGTCCAGGCACGTTCTCTGGGGTTGGTCAAAAGTCATTCTTGGGAATGTAGGCAATCACTAAATGAAGTAGAAGAAAATGAGGCAGGTTGATGGAAAATGGATACAACGACCACCCTTCACCGCACATGGTTGCCCATCACCGTCTTAAAGGAATTCACCAAGCTCTTTGCGAGATTGGCCCATTGGTCACTTTACCCACTACGTGAAGAGAACACCAAAATCATCAAAGTGTCCCCAGTAGATTTGTCATGCCGGTGCTACAACACTTTAGCTTTACACTATGCTGAGTGATAGGAACATTTTTATTGCTACAAGGTCAGTTATGTTGGACAGAATTGGCCATAATTAGAAATAGTAATAATAAATAATAATTAATAAATAAACAATTATATGAATAAATACAAAATAAATGAATTCATAAAATAACAGGCAGAGAAATTTGACAATAAATAAATGAAACATGATTCAATAAATAAATGAGTTAAACAGTGAAAAATCTATTAAAAAATCCATATTAATTTATTTTCCTACTAATTTATTTCAGTATTTATTGATTTCAGTATCTCCTGCTCCATAATATACTGATAAGATAGGTGTGGTGTCCAACACCTAAACTAGGAGTTCACTGACTCCAAATAACGCTGCAATGTCCACAACTGTTCTGCGAGTCAGGTTCAATTACACTCATGAGAATTAGATGCTAGGGGTGTCCAGCCACACCTGCTTTGTATGAGATGAGGCACACTTGTGTAGAACCCTCTTCCAAATTTCCAAGAACTAAGGGATTGACCTCTGTGTCGGTAACAGCTCGCAAGAGACAACTATTGATTATTGATTAGTGTCTCTACATGGAGAAGCAGGTAATCAGGGGAAGCGTCGTTGTCCTCTGCAGCAGAAGCTAAATCTGTTAAATTCTTTGGATATCGCAACACTAATCGTCGCCCCAGCTGACCTGGCCAGTCTTCTTGGCAGTGACCAATTTGGAGCTTAATTGTGAAGTGATGTTGACAGTGTGGCGGGACATGAAGTTTGTCAGTAAGGCAAATTCAATCAAACAATGCACAATCCAAAACAATGACCAAAGAATGGTGGTCAGTCACACCACCCACTGTGTGTGATTGACACAGCCTCGTTATAGCAGAGAGAAATACAGAAATAAATAGAACAATAAAAAAAAATTATAAGAAATAACTCTAGATCATTTTCTTCTTAATGCATTGTCTTATTTATTTATTTAGTCATGCTGTTATTTATTTCTATATTTATTTCTGGATTTCCGTGCATTTTTTAGATTTTTGCATTTATTAATAGGGATGGGGATCATTAATTTTTATTGATATTGATACCATTATCGAGCCTACTTAACGATCCGGGTCCTTATCGATACCACTATCGATACTTTTCTATGGAAAGACGAGACAGACGGCAATACATTTTTAACAGAACTGGTCTTGCATTTATTGCTTGTGTGAATTACTTTAATTTCTGAACATATTTTGAAAAAGAAATAGCCTACACACATGGCTCCATCAACATAAATGAGAAGAATAGTAAAATATATCATATAAAAAAATATATCAGCAGCAATAAATGAAATTCCAACAATGAAGAAAACAATAGAAAGAAAATAAATATAGCCTATCCTTTACACAAACAAAAAGGGAAAACAAATTGACAGCTCTTAACACTAACAGTTTTTCTGCAGGAAAATGAGCATGTCGGCCTGTTTCAATAAGTATTTCGTTTTCACACTTAAGTGTGTGTACTGTCACTTTAAGAGATCGGGCAGACACCTGCTAGCTGCTAAGTAGCTAACTAGCCAGCCACCAAGAGGCTGTTGCCACTTCACTCACTGCCCTGGCTATCTTATTCTAGCCATCTTAAATTAGCTAAACTAACACCATGGGCTTCAATTTATTCGTGTTTGTTGGATTATTATCAATTGGATTATTATTGTCAATGAACGGGACTTTGGCTGCATGCACCATCCATGCATACCTTGAGTTGATGAGGATGATCCCGCAACAGCTGGAGTTGTTACCGACGCTGTTCCTACTCGAAGACAGTCGTTTGTGTTTTAACATTGAGGAGGTGTTTCCCCCCTTACATGAAATGACCCTCGAACACAGTTGGCATTTCGCCTCCTCTTTATCTTTCACTTTAGTGAAATGTAGCCAAGCACTTGACCGTTTCGCACGCTCCGCCATTATCTTAATGTTTGAAAATATGGTCACCCTAGCTATAGGCTCGATAGCAGAACCGATAAGCTCCGACCTTATTGATTACCGGGTTTTGAGAAATTTGGAACCGGGTCCTTTTGGACCCGGGTTTCGATCCCCATCCCTATTCATTAAGAGATTTATGTACTTACTGATTTATTTCCAATTACAGACAGTTCTTTCCTCCATTATCTTCTTACTTTGGATAATGCTAGTTGCATAGTATCCTTCAACATAAGAGTTAGCATGGAGCACCAGAGTGAATGATCTAGGGGGACACATGGAGGATTTTGGTGTCTATAATCCTATTCGCACAGGACTTGTATTATGTGGAGAGCTCATATAATTGATAAATTACCCCCTGACCTCAATTTACCAGTGCTACCAGTCATACAATTCGATATGGTCAGGATTTCACAATTCATCACTTCCTGTTATAATTGAAATAAAGTAAATCGGGCACTAAAAGTGTATATTAAGCAATAGTTGTTAGAAAGGTAGAACTACGTATCTTACCCAATAGTCATCGATTTTATCTTGCTCCATGTTAAGTTGCAGCAGTTACGGCTGAAGTTACTTTTGATTTAAATTCGATTCACATGTGATTATTATTATCAGGGGACATCCGTCTTCACAAAATTACAGTACGTAATTTGCACTGGAATTTTCACTTGACAAATTACAGACATGGCAGATTCACACAGGATAAAAATTACAGACGACCTCCACAGTTATTACAAATTACTGGACGTCCCCACATAATACAAGTCCTGTGTGAATAGGGATTATGTTCTCATCCCTTAACGGGTAAGCTGACCAACAGGCCAATATCAGAAAAACTCCCTGTATTCTTGTAATAGACCTGATACACCTGTATGAGCATGTGGATCATAGCCCAATTCAGGTCATGATCAGACTGGAGGAATCTATTTGTGGTGAAGGTCTTGTGGGGCCACGTGAGATAACTAAGGCCAAGGCCATAGAGGAGTGGGGGGGGGGGGTCAGAGGGGGGTGGAGAGAGAGAACAGGCAGGCAAGGGGGGAGGTTAAGAGGTGAGCAATTAGCTGACGCTGTAACTAATGCATGAAAACATGTCATTTGAGGCTGTGTGTACTTGTGAACGTGTGTACCCATTTCAATTTCAGTCTTATGCACACTTAACAATATTGTGTGTGTGTGTGTGTGTGTGTGTGTGTGTGTTAACTCATGGGTGTGTGCATATGTGTGTGTATGTGTTCATCTCTCAGAGTGCCAGAAAGGCTGTGACCATGCCACTCCAGTGCCTTATTAAAGAGGACAGGGGCAGAAAGAATAATCTCTCCAAACCCACAAGTAAACACACACACACACACACACACACAGAGTAATTGGCAAGGTAAGACGGGAAGATCAATGCAGTAAGAGTGGGAGTGGATTTCTGTGTGTGTTGTGTTTTGTGTTTTGTGTGTGTGTGTGTGTGTGTGTGTGTGTGTGTTTTCTGCAATCCCTGGGTCCAAATTATTACACGCACAAACAGGAGGCGATAATGGCCCTGGTCCCAATAGCGCTGTTAGGACATCAGTCCATCCGTAGAGATGGCAACTACACACACACACGGATTCATACATACATACATACATACACACACACACACACAAACAGAAAGAGTCAGAGACAGAGAGACAGAGAGAGAGAGAAAACCGACACACACACACACACAAGGGGCGGCTAGCCAGACCTCTGACCCTCAGCCATGGATAATTAACGGTGTGTGTTGTGTGTGTAGGGAGGGGGCGCTGGCAGGCATCAACAGGCACTGGCTCCAGTTCAAATGTAATCTCACAATAGATGGGGATCAAACTGTTAATAACCACCTGCCCACCTCCTTGGATCCAAATGCACACACACACACACACACAGAGAGAGAGAGAGTGACTGAGAGAGAAACACAGGGAGAGAGAGGAGAGATCACTGACGTCTGACTATTTCAAATCTACCTCAAACCTCCAACTGACTCGGGTTTTTCATACTGCTGTGCCAAACTGAACCAGTCATAGTCTCCCATCCACGTTTCTATTCAACACTATTCAGACCTTCCTCTTTAACAAGTCCACCGAGGGAAGAACGAGACGTGGCTATCAGCAGAACACACAGAGTAATGGCGGCTCACCACCAAGGCTCAAGAAAATAACAGAGGAAACACAGCGGCTGATAATGCAAACCCTCACCGGGGTCTTAAGTAATCAAACATAATTATCCTTGTCACAATGTTCTCAAACACACCGATAATCACGTCCCCATGCCGGCTCGCACACAGACGTACGTACACACTAATCCTGGCGGCCTACACGGGGATCTTGCTGTTGATTCTGTTGCTGGTTTATTAGACGCCAGGCCTCTGAGAGCGGGCTGATTTCACAATAAATGTCCTCCTCCTGAGACACTTCCCTACCTCCCTGTTCTTACCTTCTCCTACCTCCTCCTCCTCCTCCCTCTCGCCTCCTCACCCCAGTTCTCATCTCTCCCCTCGCCACCTTCACTCTCCTCACTCCATCACTCTCCATTTCCATCTACTCTCAGCTCTCCCTTTTTCCATTTCTCCTGTGTTGATTGTGCTCCACATCTCTTCTACCCTGCCCCCCCCCCCAACCCTCCTCCTCTTTGTCTCTCTCTTTCTTCCCTCTTTCCTGCTCAATTCCTCCCATTTTCCATCTCCAACTCCG
>JAXDDW010000008.1:7445000-7467500 GCA_034670385.1 Hoplostethus mediterraneus
CACTTCAGTGCTTACCCTTTTCCCTAGAGTGCACACGCACACATACACACACACACACACACACACACACACACACACACACACACACACACTACGGTACATCCTAAACTCTCTCTACTTTTGTACTATGTACCTACAGGAGGTGTAAAGTATTACTGATATCAAAGCAATCAAAAGAGGGTCCTCTAAGAGTGTATACACTCAATAAACTTTTTGGGGATTTGGGACATGGCAAAATATGTCGTAAAAGGATTGACGAAGCAAATGCTGCAATTAGACTTACTACTGTTCTCTTGATTCATCAGAGAACCCCATAACAACCACTATTCTTGGACATGACATAGTAACATTTGGTTCTTCCTGTAAGACCAGTCCGACCCCCAGGAGCAGTTTAAAGCGTGCCTCACGATCCAGAGCTGTTCCTCTACATCGCGATGGCTGGTCACAAGCACTATATCAAAGGAGTAAACCACCACAGTCTCTAAACTGTCAACTCAGCCCCGCGTCGTCCTTCCTCCCTCTCTCCCTCCATCCCTCCTCCTCCTCCTCCTCTATCTTTCCTTCAGTCCAAACGTCCAGCGTTTATGATGCAAGACTCAGTAGCTCAGCCTACAGGTATGCTCGCTCATCTCAACACGTACTTGATGTGCATGAGTGGGGAGCGCTGTGAAAAACACACACACACACACACACACACACACACAGACAAGTGTGTTCCTGCTGTAGCTGAGCCTGTAAGGCAGATATGGGATGTGATTTACTGCAGAAACAGGAGAAGATGAAGATTGAACACTTGCCTCCTAGGTCAACCTGTTTTTTTTATTATAGGACTACATGTGCAACAAAAATCTACTTTTTATGTGAAATCTTTACGTATTGATACTGTTGCATTTTTTAAACTGGACAGTGAGTTTTGAATAGGTTTCATAGGATCTGAGGCAGACTGTAATGTAGACTCGCTGTATTGCAAACACCCAGGATAATCACACTGTTGCATACACGTCTGCTTACATGACAAACAAGAAATGATTCATTTTTAGCCCATCTGTGTTTTTTATGTGTCAAGTTTAATTTCCTCCAGTTCTATGAAACCGTACCACCAGGCATCCACTCTATCTACCTCGGTACAATTTAGCAAGTTAATGGGTTCCTGTGGTAATTTTCAAACCACAGTGGGTGGCAGAGAGGCTGTTAAGTAGACACAGTTGTACTGTGGTAAAAATGCCTCTAATTTTTAAATTACTGCTTGCTTGTAAACGTCAAAAAGTACTTCTAGTGTTTTATTACTTACAGTTTTTAGATGTATTGAGTTAAACAAACATCGACATGTTGTACAGAATGTGTTATAGCAGCTGTGACTGTTGTTTTTTTAACATGACTTCAAAACGGTCCAAATTGATGAACGTTTTTTTTTTTTTATGTCTGAGATCACAAGCAGAAAGACTCATAAACTAGTGAAATATCAAGTAGGTTATCCATCTGCTGGCCCATCTTCTGTGCACAACACTGGGAGGCTATGTTACATAAATCATAGCAGAGTAGACTTTCCATTGAAATAACCCCCAACTGAAATAGTAAAGCTTTTAAATGACAATAGCGTTATGATTGTAGTTATATTTATTAATCCAAAGAGCATCAGGTGTAGAGGGGCATTCACAGCCAAGGTGTTGTGTTGTGGTATGGTGAAGACTGTCAAACAACTAGAGAGTAGACATGAAAAACAAGATACAAAAGCATGTGCATGCTAGTATACACACACTATGGACTACAACAGTCTGTGGTTTTTAGGACTGTGTATTAGTAAAGACCTACACCATGATATTATTGTGATTCTGCAATTATTCTTCAATTTCCTGTGATTATGTTTTGTAAAATTATTAAATGAACCACTGCAAAGAGAAAAAATATCAGTATTTACAACAATTCAGTCAAAATGCTTTGGTAAGTATGAGTTATTTTAAAGCCTTTAATGCCAGATTTGCTTTAAAAATGTGTGCTTGAGTGTATCACAAGACTCAAAGGTAAAGACAATGCAATTATTGTGAAAGGACCCATGGGTATCACACGTCCTTTTAACGGCACATCTAATGTTGCCCTGTCTCGCTCATATTTCCGCAGTAATGAACAGCCATTAAAACGCTCACGGAGGGTGGACCGCAGGCTGATGGAGGAGCTGCTCCACTGTGAGCCGGTTCCTGCTCCACTAAGCTGCACTCAGACACCTGCTGCTCATTAACCAACACAGGGAAAGGTGCCCACTTTAATCAGGATATTAAGACTGGAAATGAAATGGACAGAGAGAGAGGACGTCTGGGGGAGGAGGAGAGGAGAGGCAGCTCTACAGAGTGGCCCAAGGACAGGAGTAAAAAGAGAGGGTAAGAAAGAGTGGAGAGGAGAGGAGAGGAGAGGAGAGGAGAGGAGAGGAGGAGAGGAGAGGAGAGGAGAGAGGAGGAGAGGAGAGGAGGTTGAGGGTTATTCTTTGGCAATGTGCCGGGATGCGGTGTTGTGTCCCTCACCTTTGCTCAGCTCGAAATTCTCGAGCACTCAGAAGTGTGTGAGTGTGTGTGTGTGTGTGTGTGTGTGTGTGTGTGTGTGTGTGTGTGCGCGCGCCCTGCCCACCTGACGTCTCTTAGCAGTAATAATGTATTCCCACCTATTAATATGTTATGGATCACAGAGTATATTATCGATCCACTAGCTCGGCCATATTCCTACGCCTGGCCCCCCTCCCTTCCCTCCCTTCCCTCCCTTCCCTCCCTTCCCTCCCTTCCCTCCCCTTCCCTTCCCTTCCCTCCCTCTATCTTTCCTCTCCTCCCTCTCTTTCCACCACTGCACCACAGGGGAGTCACCCAGTTGAAACCTCCTGATAGAATGCCCTTCACTTTATAATCTCCTCTCTCTCCTTTTTCCTACCGTTGTATGCAATTCACACCTTCTGTCAAGAGGCACGCCGGCAGACAGAAACACACACACACACACACACAATCTTGTATTTCTACACTTGTGCAGACCTTCACTTGACTAGTCGTTCCCTGACCCTGACCAGCGTATACCTGACTTTAACCCATGCCTTACCCGTAACAGCACAACCCTTACCCAAAACCTTTGACCCTCAGCCTGTTTCCAGAGTGGAGATCGGTCCAGAAAACCTCCAAAACTCACAAGTGTAGTAATACAAGCGCACACATAGAAACACACACACACAACACACACATAAACCCCCATACACCACTTCACACATACCAGAGCTTGTGACATTCATAAGAGGAAATGAAAAAGAGCGCGGTCTTGTCCCGGGCGCTGGCTTGTGAGACAGTGATGGCGTTGAGTAGATGTGATTACCTGGGAGTCGCTCTCTGGAGGCAAACGCCACCGAGTTATTACACTCATATTACTCCCAAACTAATATCATAGCCTGCCATTCATTCACAATGAATTTCCTTAACCACGGTGTGTGTGTGTGTGTGTGTGTGAGAGAGAGAGAGAGAGGCACATACACGCAGATAAAAGTACATTTAGATGCAAACACACACACACACACGTAAATAAGACAAAAACAGAATAAAAGCAGACACACACACACACACACACACTCATCTAGCCAGGCTGCGAGCCAGCAGACACTCTCACACACACACATACCCACACACACACACACACACACACACACGGAAGGCCCCGGGGTGAAGGGAATCGTCCTCTTCATCTGAAGTGGAGAGGAAGCCCATTGGCCAAATTAGATTCCACCATTTCCTGACGGAGTTAAGCATCAATCTGCAGCGCTGCGCCGTGATTCGCCGTGACCTTGGCCTATCGCGGCGCAGCGTCTGGGAGTGCTCAGAGAGGCTCTTAATCAGACCTGGAGGACAAGGGGTCTGTGATGACATTACTCAGCCTTTATCTCTCTACACGCATCCCTCTCTCCCTCTCTCTCTCCCTCCATCTGCCCTCTCTCCTTCCCTTCGCTCCCCCCTCAGCTCCAGGGTGAGGAGGTGGTTCTCCAGCGGTAACAAATGGATGCTTACTTAACCTGGCCTCTGAGCCTAATCTATGCTCATTGATCCAACTCTGCTGTTTGCCCTTATATTGCTGACCAAACGCAATAAAGCAGAGCCTCGTATCAAATGTGACCCATTTTCAGAATGTGCATGTCAACAGGTACATCAACAGGTCAGCCTCTATATCACTGATTGCATTCAAACACCCATCCTCATATTGTACACACACACACACACACACACACACACACACACACACAACCATCCTCTACATATTACACACACTCATTCTCATTGCAGAGCTAATGCAATCTCAGTGTGGCTGATGAGATTGTGTTGGGATGGAGATAAATGAACCTTCATTAGAGCCCTGATAGCAGCAAGCACCAACAGAGAGAGGGATGAGAGGAGGAGGTGCTCCCCTCTTTTCATTCCCTCTCCTCGCTCCCTCGTTCACGGCGTCCAAGGGTTCGCAGCACACAAAGGACAGGAAAGGGCAATAGAATTTCCTGGGCACATACTACAGATATACAATACTATGTACGATAAATATGTGCATTTATATGTCCAACGTTAATACACACACACACACACTCACGCACGCACACACACACACACACACACCTATATATGTAGGACAGAGTGCTTTTGACCAAACTCAATCCATGGGGACCGTAGCAAACACCTACACAGATAATGGAATTCTCTCAGTCAGAATCTATCAAGGAAAAGCTTTTACCTCCACATGGATAACACACTTAGCCGTGGCTGAAAACACACACACACACACACACACACACACACACACACACAGCTAACCAAAACCCGTAGCCCTGCCTGCCAGTAAAAGCATAGCATTTTATGTGCATTTGGCCCATTGATGATTGAAAGAGATTTGTAAAATCAGAGATATAAAAACCCTGTCTCATTGTTGGCAGACGGCGTATGGAGAATGTAATTGGATTTTTCCCCTCGCGGATTCACAGGTGATATTCTGGTGTATGGAGGGTAGAAAGTTATGAGCATTTCACAGCACCTGTATACGCACTCTCATACACTTGTACACACACACACACACACACACACAGAAACTGCAGCACAGCAAACAGTGTGATATTACAACTGCCTGTGTAATACAGTACACCTTGGTTATATTCAAACAGAGGAGTATTACTACTCATATCCACTCTACATCACAGCCAATATTCAGAGTCAATATTCTCTGTAGCAATCCAGAAACAAGACCAGAATCTTAACAACCTCATGTCAACCAGTAGCCATTGAGCGTGTGTGTGTGTGTGTGTGTGTGTGTGTGTGTGTGTGTGTGTGTGTGTGTGTGTGTGTGTGTGTGTGTGTGTGTGTGTGTGTGTGTGTCTGCGTGTGTGTGTGTCTGCTGCTGAGTCACGCAGGGCCCAGAATGGATTAGACTGTGTCAAGTTTAATTCTCAGTAGATCTATGTCGAGTCATTACTTCAGAAAGATGTGATGTGATGGGAAAACACGCAAGAGACAGAGAAGTAGAGCCACCTTAAAGTATGAAGATCAAAACCTAAGTACTCTCTCCCTGTCTCTCTCTCTCTCTCTCTCTCTCTCTCTCATACACACAAACACACACACCAAGGCCTGTGGTTGGCCCAGGCTAATCTAATGACTGGCGGGCTCCTTCTCAGACATTTTAATTGCTTTTCCCATTTTCCTTTCCAGTCATCCTCCCACATCCTGTCATGCTCTCCACCTATCTGTCAGTGGTGCGCGCACACACACACACACACACACACACACACACACACACACACGGGAGCATGGAAGATTGCCTTCTGGGATACAGACTGGCGAATGACTGAAATGATTGATGTGAGCTGAAGACAAATTACTGTGATAGTGGGTCACCGTGTTAACTTTGCTACTTTGCTATTTGTAGTAGCAGGACGGCTGTGTGAAGTGACAGCAGGTGACCGTGGACCTAAAGGTTGCCTGCACGCCCCCCTCCCCCCCCCCCCCTCCCCCTCCAATACACACTGTACAAGTCTATCATCCTCACCGAGGTGCCCTTGAGCAAAGTACACCAAACTACTAGCACAGATGGCGACAGGGAGGGTCGCAGCACGGGGGTCAGATTCAGAGCAGCACCTGGTAGCCGGTAGCGATTCAACTGTCTTGCTCAAGGACACTTCAGCAGGGCGGATGCTTTCTGTCACAGGGGCCAAGCAGTGTCCTTTCACTTGGCACTCAACATCAAATAGAGGAGCTGGGGGGGGCGTTGAGGGGGAGGAACGTTTGGCCCTGTGGTAGTGCTGTATTTGTAGAGCACATCACACGGCCACGTGCCGCGGGCTCAGGAGACTCCTGGTGTGAGGGCCAGCTCCTCCTCACACAATGGATCCTTTATGTTAATATGGATTACAACCTGTCAGCGGGAATGAGAAAGCATAATGCAGTACACACAATTATATACTCCCACACACACGCACACACAAGCACACACATGCACGTAGCAGATAGCAGCAGCTCCCAGCGAGCCGGCGGAGCAGCCTTTTTTCCAGCCTGCAGCCTTGAGGCAGCGCCCAGCCCCGTGGTGATTGATACTCTGATATAGATGTGTGTGTGTTTGGCGAGCCCAGCCCAAGCCAGAATCAAGAAACACACACACACACACATGCGTCTGTCATCCTCGCCGAGCTCTAGCTGTGGCAGAAACATACATCTCCAGCTCTCGCTCTCTCTCTTGTTCTATCCATCTCCAGTTTTCTCCGTTTCCATTTTTCTCTCTGTTGGTATCAGCGTGTCTCTATCTATCTCCGGCTGGATGTGTCCATCTGCAACATGTCATGAACGAATATCTCTCTTCTTCCCTTTTAACTCTTCTCCCTTGGCTGTGTAGTTCAACTAAAACTCGACTGAATTGCAGTATGAAATGTCACACCGTTATAGTAATAATACATTGAATCGGTCAAGATCTCCCCCCTCTGAAATCTTTCTCTCCCCCATTCGCGTGTAAGTGTCCAGCCCACTATATCATGCTCAAAACATCTCCTCCCAGCCAAGCCCAAAGCAGAGCAGAGTCACCCATCCTTTCCTCTCTCACATACCCCCCCCGCCCCCCCCCATCTCTCTCACTCATCCTCTGCAGTGCATACACACACCTGATGGATTCTTCTCCCGCCCCCCGCTCCTCTTCCTCGTTCTGACACCAACGCCACGAAGGTCAAAGCCGGCCCGCTTGTCTTCCTCTCTCTTCCTTCTTCTCTTCTCTCGCTCTCCCCTTTTTTTTCCCCTCTCAGTCTCTCTCCTCCGGGCAGAAAGAGAGAGAGAGAGAATCCTCGCAGGGGCAGGAAATCCTCAGCTACAGTCAGAGACGGGCGAGAGAGACCGGCGAGACTAACTGCAGCTGAAGAGCACCGGAGCGACCGGCTGACTGGGCTGGTGAAGTACTAGGGAGGCTAGCGCGGCTAGGCTACCGTCTGCACCACAGCAGCCTATAGACACACACACAGCGAGAGAGCTCAGAGAGTCGCTAGCTCAAAGCTCACCGCAGCACAGCTCCGAGTCAGCAACCTAGCCCCCCTTTCTCTCTCTCTCTCTCTCTCTCTCTCTCTCTCTCTCTCTCTCTCTC
This sequence comes from Hoplostethus mediterraneus, assembly GCA_034670385.1. Taxonomy (NCBI): domain Eukaryota; kingdom Metazoa; phylum Chordata; class Actinopteri; order Trachichthyiformes; family Trachichthyidae; genus Hoplostethus; species Hoplostethus mediterraneus. The sequence continues at coordinate 7,452,612 of JAXDDW010000008.1, forward strand.
TCTCGCTGCCTCTCCCCCCCTCCTCTCACACAGTTACCACATTCCACCTAATAGCAGCATCCTCTCTTCCTCCACTTTCAAAAAGTCTCTCTTCCTCGCCTCTCGTCTCCTCTCCTCTCCTTTCCTCTCCTCTCCTCTCCTCGCTCGGCGATTCCCTTTGTCCGAGGCGTGGGTGTGTTGGTGAGTATTTTTTTTAAAGGGTTGAAAGAGGGATTTAAAAAAAAAAAAGGGCTGAGGTTGGGTCAAGGTCTTCTCTCGCTGACGGACTCTCACTCTCCAAGGCGTGGGTGTGTTGGGAAGGGTGTGTGTGTGTGTGTGCATGAATGGGGTTAAGAGAGAGCTCAAAGAGGTCTGAGGTTTCATCAAGGTACCGGGCGTTTTACTGAGCATTTCCACTTAATATCTGCATGCACACAAGTACACAAGTCACACGTACACAAACTTAGAGACACACACATCATACGCGTGCACACACCACTCAGAGGGGGGGAGGAGGAGGAGGAGGAGGAGGAGGAGGAGGAGGAGATGAATCCAAATCCACATGCCGCCACCTTCACTGCCACCATTTATCATTTAATGCATTCATCCTCACCAAACCTAATGCCCCGACAAAGACAGGCTTATTCAGCCCTCCCTAACACGCAGATTAGCCATAGACAGACTACACATAGACACACACTCACACACAGGAGAGAGGGAAGAGATGAAGACATAAACAGCGGGAGGAGAGGTCAAGGGGAGAGCTCTCCGTTAGGTTGCTGAAAGGAAGAAGTAAACCTGGGAATAGAGGAGGCTGCCGTTAACTGTACCTGATGAGTAACACGTCCATGACACCTTAAAGCATCATAGCACCAATTCAGGGTCATGTCTTACCCAATACTACCCAATTATATGTAGGTGTTATATATGTGTTGGTAAACCGGGTTTCCAGTAAAAATGTTACCACTGTTGATCTGATATTGTGTCTCATCATGTAGAAGCAACCATGAGTACAGCCACTGATCACCGAGACCGAGAGAAGAAAATGACACGACAAACGCATCGAGTCCATAACACAGCTCTGCAGACTCGTAGAACGACAGATAAATAGGATAAAAAAGAAAACCTTCTCTCAGTCTTCTCTCACATTTCTTCTCTTTATCCAGCCCTCTCTCCCCCTCCCCTTTTCTCTCCATCCCTCATTTCTCTCTGCATCTCTCTGACTGCGTGTTCGTCCCTCGCAACCCCCCCCCCCCCCCCCCGCCCCCCCCCTCTCTCTCATCTAAACAAGGACATTCGGTGCATCACCACTAAAAATGTCATCTCCATCTCCACTCATGGCTGTTGCTATGGCCACAGCAATAAACCTGACTGCACTGCTTCACTCAACGCTGGCGGAGGATAGCATGTGCATTATGTGCTGGCTTAAAAGAAGTGGCAAACCACACAACCGACACAACCAACACAAGCGCCCCTCAACATCAAGACAGCTGCATCATCATGAAAGTTATAGATCGCTGCAGAACAGTTTTTTTTCATTGTGGTTTCCCGCAGATCTATACATGCCAGCATAGAATCCACATGGGTATTGGGACATCCATTACATCCAGGAAATTAGTTTCATCTTGAATACTGTTTCCCTGTACTTCCTGGTGATGAAGTTGTTATAAAGAGCCACTTGAGAAGCCTATTGACAGCTGTGGAGTGTGGCTATAGGGGCAGATTGATAAGTGAGTGTGTTAACTGTCATTTGGCAGAGAGGAGATAGATTAGGTGTGAGTAATCATCAGCTGAACAGAATTTAGATGTGGAATAACGCCGGGACGCTGCTCTATCTCCCCGCCGCTGTCACATGCTCATTAAGAGCATCAGAGCATGTCATTAATGTACACACACATGCTCACTAAAGCGTATCATTAAATAGATTTAATTATCGGAGTTTCAGAGTCTCTGAATAACGACAACAAGTGCACAATGCATTCAACTTCCAAACAAACGACTCTCGTCAGTACATTTCTAATTAGTGCAGAGAAGAGGAAAAAGATTGGTATTAACCTGGGCTTACTCAGTGTGTGTGCGTGTGTGTGTGTGTGTGCGTGTGCGAGTGTGTGTATTCATTCAGGTAATTATATTTCCAGGCAGCGCTGAGCAGAGCGGAGCAGGCCTGTGTGCAGATTCCATTCGGCTTATCAGACGTGTCCAATCCCGAGGCAGATCAGATCGAACTGTAAAAGCTCATTAATTACGGATGGTTGTTGAGTGACTGAGAAAAGGGAGGAGGGAGGGCTGGTAGGGGTGAGAGCAAGGGAAGGATGGTTGAGGAATGAGTGAGATGCGTGTGCGTGTGTGTGTGTGTGTGTGTACGTGCGTGTGTGTGTGTGTGTGAGATTTAAGCCAATCAGCAAGCATCGGTTTGGAGGTTAAAGGGTAAACGTTGCTGCCCGTCTCTGCTGATGAAGGCTAACACAGCACCTAGCACACAAAAGACACATTATACAGCATCACACACACACAAAAGACACACACAGCATTAACTCAGAGGCGAGATAGGGAAGGGGATTTGATTGAGCTTTATGCATATGACAATCCATGAGGTTGTCCACAATTAAATACAATTTTTACTGATAGGATTTTATCTTCCCACGTTATTATCTTCCTGCAAATTAAGTGTTTATCAGGTTATTTGTAAATCCTGTTGTGATGCCATGCTCCTCAAGAAAATAATACTAATTTGACCAGAACAACTACGATATGTGGCCCCACATGAAAAACCTGGGCTTTTCTAAGACGCAGGAGAAGCATCGAGGGCATTGTATCTCATCTGCCTCCATGCAGCACTTTTTCTATCCGTGAGCATTCATCTCTGTTGGACTGGCGGGGTAGCAGCACTTCAGCCTGTCTACAAAACAAGGAGGACTGCAGAGGTGGAATCCTCATAGACAAGAACCGTCTTTAACTTCCCTCTCCTTCACTATCAGCTACCACCAGCCCTGCAAATACACACACACACACACACACACACACACACACACACACACACACACACACACACACACACACACACACACACACGAGTGCATGCGTGCCATTACAAGCAAGACCATCAGCCCAATAACTTTGCTAAATCAATACACATTACAGTCTCACTCCTCTCCTCTTCTTTCTTCCCTTTCCCCTTACCCTCCCCCTTACCCTCACCCTTACCCTCCCCCTTGTCCTCTCCCCTCTCCTGCTGTATGAAGCCATCTGCTGTGCTTCCAGAGATGGCATACAGGGGAGCTATCTACAGGGCTAATGAGAATAACAGGGTCAGAGAGCTAACAGTGAGACATCCAACTTAGCCCCCACACGCACACGCACACGCACACGCACACGCACACGCACGCACGTACGGCCACACACGTAAACACACACACACACACACACATGCGCATGCACAAAACGCAAACATACACAGCTCTTTTCCATTAGCTGGTGACAGACTCCCAGATGAATAAAACATAGCAGCTGATCATGCTGCAGCCTTCAGATTATAGCACACCATGACAACACACACACACACACACACACACACACACACACCTTTATGGCAGGAGATGAGAAACCAATCCCATCAGTCACACCCACCTATAGGTCAGAGATAATCATAAAAAGTAATTGGTACACACTCTTGAATATATTAGTGTTTGATTTGGGTTTCATCGAACTCCCCCATATTCACCAACATGGCTCCCGTGCCGGTGTCGCTTTCCAGTCTCTCTCAGTCGGTGCACCTTCCATCCCCCCACTTTTTCACTCGGATGGTAAATGGACTGCATTTATATAGCGCTTTACAGTATATGCCTCTCATTCACCCATTCACTCACACACCGATGGCAGTGAGCTACCGGGCAAGGTGCTGGTCTGACCATCGGGACAGAATTTGGGGTTCAGTGTCTTGCCCAAGGACACTTCGACACGCAGACTGGAGGAGCCGGGGATCGAACCTCCGATCTTCTGATTGGAGGCCGACCCGCTCCACCTCCTGAGCCACAGCCGCCCACTTGCCTCACTTTCCTGAAAAAACAACCCATTAAACAGTTAATCCAATTTGTATGACCTTAGCTAGCACAGACAGTGACAATTAAGCTCGCCCCATCTGAGTGACATCACCCGTGACATCACGGTTCCGTAGTTCCAGACCTACAGCTTTTTGGTGCCAGAATGGAACCAACTTTGCGACCCAAGAACCATTTTTTTAGGTGGGAATGCACCGAGCGGTTCAAGATTAGGCGCTGGCTGTGGCACCGGCACAAGAACTGTGCTGGTGGAAAAATGATGACAATCACACTGGCATTACAGCGCAGTGTGTTAATAAAAATGCTTGTTTGCCCGATCTCTCAAGATGTCTTCAAATGATTTCCCTGTGGCAAAGATGGTATAGACATGTACGTGTGTTTTATAAGTATAAAGATGCAATGAAACTGCTTTTCCTTGACATTTTCCTTGATATTTTGGTTGAGAGGGAGCTAGACAAAAGAGTCAGAGAGGAGGAGAAGAAAATCACACATTTCTAAATCCTGACAAACCAGGAAGAGGGCTGTTATTCTGGTGCAAATGGAAACATCCTCTGCAACAAGAAACAACAGGATATATGGGAAATGTTTTGAGAAACACAGCAGTAACAATACCACTAGCATGATATAGAGGCTACCGATCGTCTTGACCATGCACTCATTGGTTTACAGTAATTACACCAAGGTATCACAATTAACTTGACAATAATATATTGATGTTTAAAATGCTGCACAGAGCTCCTTTACAAGCCTCTCAAAAGAACCTTTCTTTTTTGCTCTATTTCATCTCCTCCTCCTTCCCCCTCCTCCCAGTGTCTCCTGTGATGTCTGTGTGTCATTAATCTGATGGTGGTGGAGTGGCACCCATTACAGTCACATACCCTGAGTCAAGACTGATGCATGAGCGCATGTGTCTGAAGAGCTGAACATGGTATTGAAGAATATGGTGGTGTTCATTTCTCTTCCTTCTCTCTACAGTGTCTTTTGTTCCTCTCCCTCCATTGCTGATGATCTTACTCTACAGGAGGGCCTAATGATCTGACATGCCTTCCAGAATAAAGACAAAGAACACACATGCACATGTGCACGGACCTGCACACACATGCACACACACATAGACACACACACACAAATCATTGAGCGACTGTTTGTTTTAAAGAGTGAACAGTGTGATAAATCACAAATCTCAATTAGAAGTAAATATTTGCATGTGCTAATTAGACTCATTAATGACAGAGATATGACAGAGAGAGAGAGAGAGAGAGAGAGAGAGAGAGAGAGAGTGGGGAAGAGATGAGTGACTACTTAAATATACACCACTAATCAGCTATCTAATTGGAGCTTTGTAATGCACACACACACACAGACACACACGCACACGCACACACACACACACAAACACACACACACACACACACACACACACACACACACCACTCACACTTAACACTGTTTGTGCATTTGTGTGTTGTGGTGTTGGATAGGGATGATTAATACCTTTCTTAGACACACACACACACACACACACACACACACACACACACACACACACACACACACACACACACACTCAAGCTAAGAGTCTTCACTGACCCCCTGCCTCCAAAGAGGCTTTCAAGTAAATTGAGTTTGGGTTTAGGGTCCTGTTTATATTAATGAGTCCACTGCCGGTTGAGTTAGACCCAGTGCTCTGTGTTATTACCTGCTTCATAATGAATGCCAGCTTGACTAGCAGCATCAAGTCAATGGAAAAAAAAACACGTCACACAGCAGCCAGTGCTGCAGCTTGCCAGTGGCTAGCTAGAATAGATTAGGTGCTGCACCCCAGACTAGAAAATGATGGCATATGGCTGTGCAGATAGAAATGGCAGCAGACCTGCTTGGAGAGTTCTGGCACAATATACCAGACCTTGATCAAATAGTAGCATTTGTTTTCACCCGCCTGTGGTACTAAATGGGCTGCATGTGTCACATTAATCAACACAATGAGTGCCTGAAGGTTATAGTATTTTAAAGTGAATTTAGTATATATTTCTGTGATTGACTCATCTGATGCTCCGTAGTTCAGTGTCACTACTGCTCCTACACATATACAACACAGAGAACCACCTTGTCAAAAGTGATCAAAAATCATTCTGGGAAATGTAGAGAGTCACTAACTGAAGTAGAACCAGGCAAAAACTTAAATTACAACAGTCATAAAATAACTCCTGGAATGTAGTGAACATCACAAATTGATGATCGTAACAGAATGAGAGTGGAGTAGTGGAGGGTGGATTTTTCCTCCCAGTCGTTGTGTCATTTCACATCCAAATGAATAAGCGCCAATACATCAGTGTGTCACTGTCCAAATTATGATGGAGCTTACTTGCAACATAGTGAGTGTTGAGTCATTCCCCTTCTCTCTCTCTCCTTTCCCTCTCCACTGTTTATCTAATAAAGCAGAAATGTCCTCAAAATGAATCTTTAAAAAGTTGGAGACAGAGAGAGTGTGACCAGGCAGCAGAGAGCATTCATCATAAATGTCTCCTGACTCCAGTGTTGGGTTCTGACTAGAAGCTGCAAATGATGAGAGCCGGAGTGACATTTCCTCCCGCTGTAGCTGGTTGTAGTAATAGTAGCCTATAGCTGGATGTTTGAAAGGCTACAGCACTCCATCTACAGTTGCAAACAGCGAAATCCACTAGCTTTGCTCAGCATGAGCAGTCAACATTCTTCATGTGCAGCGATTGTGAGTATGGTACCCTGTGGGTATTACATTGGACTGGCCCTATCTATGTGTGTGTGCGTGTGTGTGTGTGTGTGTGTGTGTGTGTGTGTGTGTGTGTGTGTGTGTGTGTGTGTGTGTGTGTGTGTGTGTGTGTGTGTGTGTGTGTGTGTGTGTGTTGTGGTGTCTCAGTCATCTGCTAGTTCTCTATGAGTGAAGCTTCAGCAAGCTTTAATAATTCACCAGTCTCTTTTAGCTCCCAGACAAACTGAGTTTTCACCAACAGGGGATTCAGGGAGCGAGCACAGAAGCTGCTTTGATTTGACTAGAGTCCAGTTGCGAAGCACAAACACGTACGCGCACACACACGCATGCACACACACACACACACACACACAGAAATGCACAGAGAGTTGTGATACAGCTCTTTGATATACTCCCACACACAGTCCCTGGAATAGTAGCCCACATAACCTCAGTGAAGAAAGCCCGATGCAGACCAGACATAATGTGGCAAGACCACACACAGCTTTCCTGTCCACAGACTGTCCTTCTCACAAACTAGAGATGATGGAGGGAATGTTTGGAAATAGTGTGCAAGACTGGCTGAGAAGAGAACGTGGAATTGTGCACAGAAATTTGTAATACCACCCAAAACAACAAGTCTCTGAAAACCAGACGTCTGACAAAGAAATCACTGAGTCATTGGTATCAAACCCTCACAGATTTTACTTTACAAAACTTTAACTTCATTTCTAAGTAAAATCATATTAGTATTGTACTGTTTTTGGATTTGCTCTGCTTGGAACTGGAAAAGCAACAGTGGCCCTCCATGAGGTTCCTTATATATGTTACTGTATATCAGAGTGGTAAATCTGGTTTGCGAATGGCGGATTCAAAACCACAAAATAAAAAGTGGTTGCCAGGGGACAATCAAATTTGGCTTAGGGTCCTTTGTAGGCCCCGGGCAGCCCTGCGTATAGGCCGCATGCATAAAGGGATGCTGGGTGCAATCACCCTGAGCAGAGAAATCCATGTCTCAGGTCCATAAATATACATTAAGATGGTCTGCTGTGAAGGTACTCCATGAATAAAGTTAAACAGCTGAAGCACACCGCCTAGCAACAAAAGGACTTAACACACAGTTTCATTCGGGCTCTTCTAACACACACAAAAACACACAAATACACACACACACACACACACACACGCACACGCACACACACAATTGTAAGACAGTGATCAGTACTGAAAAGCCTACATTGTAAACCCATGTCTAATTTCACAGATGCTGAACAAATTGTCCTCCGACCTAAAGGAAAATGCTTTTGTGTTGGGTGGTATAATTTGTGTGACTGTGTGTGTGTGTGTGCGTGCATGCGTGCGTGTGTGCGTGCGTGCGTGTGTGTGTGTGTTCATCTTGGATTCAGACAATGAGAGAAAGTCAGGGAGGCATGACGAGGGCACAGATGCAGGGGGAATATCTATGTGATTGTGTCTGCTCGTACATCTTGACACGTTCTGTGTGTGTGTATGTGTGTGTGCGTGTGTGTGTGTGTGTGTGTGTGTGTGTGTGTGTGTGTGTGTGTGTGTGTCAGGGTGGGGGAAGCGGCCAATACAGTACACGAGTGCATCTCTGCATTACGCTGCAGTGCAGAACAGCCGACATGGCTTCAACCATATCAAGCTTCACCTCAAGGATTCAGAGCCCATCACGCATCTGCTTGATAGGAGTTGACAGTCTCCGCCCCGAACCGATTCACAGTGAAATGACACTCAAACATCCTCGCTCACGGCTGCATCGTCTAGCACAGCCAATGAATAGTCCAACATGCATCAAAATGCTATCAAACTCACTGGGTTTACAAGCATTCGTGTGTGTGCAGCGCCTAGAAGCACTGGGTTTGTACATCGCTCCCTTGAATGTGTATCTTCTTCCTAAAAAAAAACAACCTCCCAGAATGCAGTTCACTGAAATCAAGCGGACATCAGTGGAATCGCTATGTTCAAATAAATCAGCGAGAAAGCCACATGAGCTCTGCAGACGTCGAGACAATCAGAGTCGAGGTGAGAGTTTATTTCTACTGGGACACGCGGGTTTGTTTTTCTCAGCCAAAAAAGAAGAAGTCTATTTAGTCCCAATAAGAAAATATGACACCTCAGAAGCTTACCTCGGTGACCACATCCAGGGCAGAGTTTAACCTTATTACAAACAACAGCTCCCCCGTGGCGATCCTGCTGGATGCTAGATGGTCTTCTCTGCGTGTGTGTGTGCGTGTGTGTGTGTGTCTTTGGCAGCGCGTGTGCCTCCATTCTAAACCACACATACATCAATCTGCCTCCCCATAAGTGGACTGTCAACAAAACTTCTTTGCGTTCAAAGAGTCAGAGAGGCCAGATAGGGATGAGGAAGGGAGCAGATGGAAAATGTTGAAAAGAGAGCAGAGCGAGGGAGGGGACGGAGATTGACGGGAAGCTGTGAGCCAGGAGAAGAGAGGCGCGGGTGTGTTTGTGCCATGAGAGTGGGCCTGCTGGGTTGTGAACTCAATCTACAGAGCAAAGGTTCCCCACTGTTCTTACTCATATCAGCCTGACAACAACAACAACAACGCATTTACCGCAGAGACTGATAGACATTCAGAGCGCCTCGCACGGCAGATGAGAAATGTTCAGCCGTGCACACGCTGGACATTATTTACAGAAATGTTGTTTGACTTTGCCCTAGACGCCAGCGTGCAATCGTCTCAGAGAAAACAACAACAACAACAACAGTGCAAAGGTCATAGTTAACAGCTTCACTTTGGTAAAGGTGGAAATGTGTTTTCAAATTTGTTCAGAGAAAAAAGCAGATGATTCATGGAAACTGCTCAATTTCACAATAATTCTCAAAATGTTCTGGTATTACAAGTTTAGTTGGATGAGAGTCGTCCACAGATTAGACTTCCTGTGGTAAACCCCTCCATGTGTCCTGCCCACTGTCATCGCTGCAAGATGACAACACACTCAGACAGGCTGATCTCTCCCAGCCTGCTTCCATCCCACCCACACAATCTATCTGGAAAGAGCACAAGAGTCAGGCCCTGAACATTACAGTCAGATGACATTTACGGCATGACAGGACACTTTTAACACCTTCTCTTGTGTATGCGCGTGTGTGTCCATGTGTGTGTGTGTGTGTGTGTGTGTGTGTGCGTGTGTGTGTGTGTGTGTGTGTGTGCCCAGTTTGTGTCCCTGTCTGGTTAAATGTGACATTTCCGTGGTTAGGTTCTGGTGAGGCCCACGCCTCATTAAAGGTTATCTGTTAATTACGAGGACAACTTGGGGTCACATCGAGGTGACGCTGCCCTTGCTCCCTCTCTCTCTGTCACTCACTCACACACACACACACACACACACACACTTGATAAGGAAACCTGATAAGGACATAAAGCCAAACCAAAGACGGTCTCATGGTATTGAGCTGTATTGTATTCTTGTGAATAGTGCTCTGCTGGTAACATTGACTTGCTCTACCAGCCCAGCTCTCAGACAGAGAATAGGAGGCCATTATAGCTGCAAACTAAGCAGGTAATTTACATTAGATTACAGTAGAGTAGAGTAGAGTAGAGTAGAGTAGAGTAGAGTAGAGTAGATTAAACTTTAATGATCCCTGTGGGGAATCGGTGTCGTTGCAGCAGCAAATAACAGGAGACAGCAAAGAAAATAAAGTAGAGAAATGGAGGCACTAAACATGACAGAACTATCATAATAGAAATAAATGATAGAATAGGGCTTGTCACTCTAAAGCAAATATGAGACAGTAACGCTACTGTGGAAGAATTTATCGTATCTTGTTATTCTCTTCTCCCTCCTCTGTACCCTGTGGCTCTATGCCCCCCTTAGTTCCTAGTGCTGCTGTTCAGATGCCTTGTGTAACTTAGACCATGTGTGATCATGTGTGTTGACCTTATTGCTTGACTTTATTATATGTCCCTGTATGAATATGTGGATTGTGTTTCGACCTGTCTCGTGGCCTTCTCCCTTAGAAGCACTTTCACACAGAACTGACTAAACTATCAGCATGGCCTTGCAGATGTTAGAAACTAGCCCCTTTGTTATTCTGCTCCTTATCATCTCTGCTCAGACACTTCTCTGACAGAGATCTGGTGTGTACATCTCTCCCGAGCTCAGCTTTTTTGTTACTAAATATACTCAAGTAATTCATGACTCAAGGACTCTTTTTCACATAGCAGATTTTATTCAACAGTTACCCATTATGTTGGTGAAATGCAGGTGCCAGTGCTGCTTACTCTTCCAATATCACGCCTGCCATAGAAGCATCAACTTAGAAGCATCATTGCTCCCGTTGCGTTTGGGCCTCAAGAACTGACCTGAGAGCAGCCGCAGACAAAAAGATAGAAACAAGGGTAGCTACAAAGAATAGTAACACATGGACTGACACTGAGAAACGTCTGTTAGTATTTCTGTTTATGTCGAATGCGCTGGAGCAGCCATTCAGAAACTAGCTTGTTTGAGTTGAGCTTTCTGGGAGCGACTGCCTCCTCTCCTCCATGTTAATGTAATCATGTTACCACAGAAGAAGGCTATTGTCATATGCTTCTGTCAAAGGAGTAATGGAAATGCTAGCAGGCTTTTTTATAAGTAATAAGGAAAATAGAGCCTTGCATAAGAGCAGCGCAGTGTAAAAAGCCCATATGCAGGACCTAATTTCACGCAATCAACAAAGCCACTTTGTGTCAAACCTTTTGCTCCCTTTAAATCCTCTTTGAAAAGAGCCGCAGGCCTCCAAATCAAGACTTGGACAAGCCTCACAGAAGCTCACAATTTCATTTCACACTGAATGGAATTAGCCAGTGGACCAACCTTACAAAGTGGCTTTAAAAGATTTTAGTTCCGCCCTGAAACACTCTGCACGTCGCCACGGCAAGATGTGAATATGAGCATGTGTGTGTGAGTGTCTGAGCAGACGCGTGTGTTTGCATGGCCGAGAGAAGTGTGTGTGTGGTGTGTGTGTGTGTGTGTGTGTGTATGACACAGAGAAATGTCTAAAGAAATAGATTTATAAAGGTCATGACTAAAATGTCCTTTTACTTAGTAAATTATCCAGCAACGCTCCGGTGCAGGACTGGCCTTTAATATCAATACGACCATTTCATCTGAAGCCGAGGGTTCTCACCGCTGAGAGAGGCTGAACTCATGCAAGGGGACATGAGAGAGAGACAGACTGAGGCAACGGCTTTCATTCTTACCTGTTCCTCTCTCTCTCTTGATCTGTCTCTCTCTGTCTTTTCCTTTCTGTCTTTTAGTTTTGGTTGTTATAAGATATTCACTATTACTGGTCAATTGGGGGACATGGACATGTGAAAGCTTGTAAATGTGTGGTCATAGGGTTTTGTTAATAAAAACTCTGTCTAACTCTCTCACTCTCTTCAACTGTCTCTCATATCCCTCTTGTCTGTAGTGAAGGAGAAGGAGGAAGCGAGGAGGGCACAGGAGTAGATGGAGACAACCAGAGACTAGCAGAAAGAGAAGAAGGGAGAAAAGCCTCGGTGTTGCTGCTGTGTGGTTCTGGCTGCAGTCCAGCAGGGCCTGAGGACCCAATGTTGCAGCTCTGATGAAGAGAGCTCTGCAGCTCCACTTTCCTCTTTCTCTCTCTCTCTCTTCTCTCTCTCTCTCTCTCTCTCTCTCTCTCTCTCCCTCTCTCACACGATCAACCATTTCTTTAGTCCCCATAGTTTCTGCCTGTCTCCCTACTCGTTACTCAAGTTACTAGCTTTCTCCACTCCCCTCGTTCTCTCCCTCCTTGTATCCTGCCAATGTGATCCATGTGCTGTGCTCCAGCAGAGAATTGCTGAGGCAGCAGAAAGAGGGAATATTTACAGATCAGTCAGAAGGGGTTGAGCTCTGCTCCTACTGCACACTCACAGTTACTCGTCAATCACTGCTGCAGCGGCTGCAACACACAGCCGGCGGTGCACACATACAGACACTTTAGCTAATGCGCACACAAGCACACACACATGCATGCATGCACACTTAACAACATACACACCTACAGATACACACACTTTATTAGGTGTACACAGACATACAGAAAAACCAACAGCACAAACAGTACAAATAAATATTGCACAGTCATCCAAGTTAGATTTTAAATATTGCTGCCAGCAGCACAACTCAGCACAACTCTTTTAGCACAGTATTTCACCATCCGTGCTCTGAAAATCAGCCCCACCCAAGCCAAGACTAGAGGGCTAATCCAGTTGTCTGAAACAGGGCAGCAACTCACCAATCACATCTCTCTGGATGTTGGCTCCTGAGCTGAAGGAGATTTTCTAGTTAACACACAGCAGGTCGACTCTGGGTGAAGTTCATAGCAGGGATGTGATCAGAATAATACAAAAAGCAAGAAATAATGAGAGAGCACCCGCCGCCTGCATTAGAAATTAATAAAAATGTAGAAATGAAAGGAAGCTGTGTCCAAAACATCTACACAGGAGGTGCTAACTGTTCATGTGGCTGTCATCAGTCAGCCTGGATCCACTCTTGTCTTTTGCTTTCTCTCCTTCTGTTGTTTTTCTTGCATCCATTTCTCATCTCGTGGATATGTACATGATCAATTCAATTCAATTCAGCTTTATTGCAGACACACCAGTGGGTCCATAGAAAAACAAATATACATAAAATACACATACGAGACACAACAGAACATACTCAAGACAAACTTTACAGAGGACAGATGTAAGAACATCACAAACATTATATCATTAAAAGGCTCTTACGCCAATGATTTCTCAGTCTAGACTTGTATCTGAGACAGCTCATACTAGGATTACTTAAAACCTCAATGATGCAGTTATCTGACTCATCCAAGCGGCACATAAAGTTATGCATGGAGTGCCTTAGGAGGGCCTCACATGTGGGCACACCATTGGACACGAATAGTTGGCTGGCACTATGCCATCTAGGTACCTGGAGCAGCAGCCTCATGGCATCATTATAGGCCACCTTTAGCTTCTGAAAGCTGCTTTTCCTATAGGAACAAACACCCTGTCAAAGGGAGTTTAACCAAAACTACACTGGCAGAGCATAAACACACACACACACACACACACACACACACACACACACACACACACACACACACACACACACGCACACACACACAGAACAGATGATCCTGCCAAAGAGAGGTGTTGCTCCTGCTAACTCTGTCTGCCCAACAAGGTCAGAATTCAAAACACTGGCAGTGGGCGTGTGTGTGTGTGTGTGTGTGTGTGTGTGTGTGTGTGTGTGTGTGTGTGTGTGTGTGTGTGTGTGTGTGTGTGTGTGTGTGTGTGTGTGTGTGTGTGTGTGTGTGTGTGCGCGTGCATACATAAGTGTATGGTTTTGTGCGCGGTGTGTAAACAGTGTGGGAGACCTTGCCATCCATTATGTGAGCTCTCATACCCAACTGAGGCTGTGACCTGGTCACCCTGTTGCCCTGTCAGCACCCTGCCAACACCCTGTCAATCACACTGACCCGGCCCACCCCTTGGCCTCCACATAGACATAACAGCACCTCTCTGCCCACCTCTTTACCTCCTTCTCTCCATCACACCTCTCCTCTCTCACCTGGCATCAAGGGCAGCGCAAGCCATCGTGTTAGTGACCTGGCTGACGTCATGGTAGCGACTTGTCCACTGATGGTGTGACTCAAGGATACGCAATCACACCATCAGACTGTATACGTTATATAGGGTTGTTTCACATATCGGATGTGACACACTGACTGAAGCAGCAGAGGCTTTTTGTCACCTCTTGGGAAAAAAGGAAGAAAAAGGAAAGCAAAGGAAAGCAAAGGAAAGCAAAGGAAAGCAAAGGAAAGGAAAGGAAAGGAAAGGAAAGGATGGCCACCAATAAAAGTTGAGCCAACTCTGAGCTAGACATTAATAATTGAGGGGGGCAGGAGAGGAGAGAATGGCTCCTGCAATATTCATATGTCATATTGACTTGACTGCCAGTCACTTGCCCATGCACCCAGCAGTTATGAAGTCTCACAGATGACTGAGGATGCAACGCTGTGTCCTCCCCCTACCCTCCCCCCTTCATCCCCTCATCTTCTCATCTTCCACATCCATATGCCTCTGTTTCCCCGCTACCTCTCCC
>JAXDDW010000008.1:7475000-7480000 GCA_034670385.1 Hoplostethus mediterraneus
TCACTGTGACTGCCAGGGATGGGATGCTTGCTTGGGGTTTTGAAGTTTTGAAGTTTCTAGAGATGACTCAAGTAAAAGTTTTTGCTTGTTCTTTATATATTTCTAAACATATAAAACATATTTACACTCTGACTTCATAGACGAGGCCAAATATGACATTACATACAGAAGACTGATGCAGACCGTTTCATGTCATCTCTCTTCCACATTCTCCCCATCAGGTCCTATACCTTCTCCTCCTCCAGAATGACTGGGACGAGGGCTGGTTATTCAAATTTAAATCAACTCTGACAGAGAAGCAGATGTACGGAGAGAGAGAGAGAGGTAAAGAGAGGTAGAAAGCTTGTACCCGGCGTTGTTAGTATTAATGTGATTCCACTGCGAGGGCTGGGATCGATGCAGTCAGATGAGGGACTGTGTTAACATCCTAATCTCTAATAGCATCAGAGCAGCCAGCCTACATCCAACACACACACACACACACACACACACACACACACACACACACAGATCAAGATGATAAGACAGATGGAGAGGACACAGGGAGCCATTAGAGGAGGACTTGTACTGTGTGTTGGAGGAGAATACCCAGATAGCCCCCGTGACCCCAAACCAGAGTCTGCATTCAATATGTTTCTTACGCAACCGAAGCACGGCCCAACCCCCGGGGACTCCCGCCGACCGAAGACTGCTTTAAAAATGGCAAATGAATTATTTGTCCGTGATAGTCAACCTCCGAAATGGTTCAGAGAAGTTTTCTTTATCATCAGTGAGGGTCACTGTGTTCATTTGCTCTGCTACAAACATGAAATGAGATTTTTTTTAAAACCAATAAATGACAAGGTTGTGCAGCTCATTTGAGTGAGGCATGTCTCCCCCACTGTGATCCCTGATCCCACTTCAAGCTTTTGCCGTGTGTGGCAGAGTCTCCTTATTTGCCCAAACTGTGAATTCAGTTTAAGTCACAGATTGTTTTGTGTTTGTATATTCTCCCACTCACCCACTAGAGACAACAGACTGCTTCAGACACCTCCAACCTATCACGGATCACTGGCTGCTCAGTGCACAAGAATCGACAAAATCAAAACTTAAGAGAATAATACAAATGATGCTGCAAAAAGATGCTGCAAAAAGATGTTCCTCACCGCCTCCACCCACACCAGCCACTAAGAAGAAGACATGTATGTCTGAGACATGCACAGTTTATATCATTTCTGGGTATTGAAGTCCACAAAATTCAAAAAAGTTTCCTCTCCCTGCCATCTGGGGTCAACAACCTATGAAATTGCCTAGTGCATCTTAAAGTTTAGTGATTCGTTTACACAAATAGCCTACTGAAGGAATAGAATATTAAAGCGTTTTAAGTGTAAAAAGCTCAGCAGTTCCTTGTTAATTTTATGAGAGAAGGCTGGAAGAGCAAGCTGCCCGGCAGTTTATTACCGGGAGGGAAACGTAGGGGTGGCACTGGGGGAAACTTGGGATTGATGCCTCTAGAGTACGCCGTATAACCAACTGGAAAAATATTGTATCATGTTTATATTGTCTCAAGAGTGAGTAAATCCTTGGTGGTAGTAGGGAGAGCTATGTGGGAGCCTTAACTCGGCATGTCGGATTGATACTGATTTCAGTAAATATCTAAAGCTCAAAGTTCCTCTAGGATCTGCAGTATCTCTACACCTAGTGGATGTTTAACTTGAATTAACAACTCTACATAAGCAGAAACAATCAAATAACAATACACTATAATATATATGGCAAATGTATTGGTGTTTTGAAACAACCCCTGCATCACACTCATGCCTTGAGGCCTAGACAAGGCTTTCCATTGTCACTATTTCAAAAAGCTTTTTGCTGATCAAACTTAGAGAAAGGCAGAAAATTGCCTCTATTTCTTCCATTGGCCTCGCTGCCTTAAAATGCTCCAAATCTAATTTCGACTCATTAGTAAGCCTCTGTAGTACTTCTCTCTTATACTGCAGACACAACCTCTGAGACTTGCGTGTGTGTGTGTGTGTGTGTGTGTGTGTGTGTGTGTGTGAGACAGCATCTTTAATTGCCCAGGTAACACAGCCAGATGCTCCATCACTCTGGCGATGGCAGTGATTAAAAGCAGTAAAATATTCATTTCAATCAGACACCCACATGCCACATGTATAATTAATGCTCAGGGGAAGGACAGGCAACTTTTAACACACACACACACACACACTTCCATCACTATAGTCCCTCTACATGCTGCAGCCAGCTGCTGTATGTGTGTGTGTGTGTGTGTGTGTGTGTGTCGAGGTGGATGGAATTGTGGATGAGCCACTTGGAGTGATACTCCACTGGGAGGTCAGAGGGCAGTCAGACTGCATTCTGGGACATTCAGCCACCTACACAGCAGATGTGTTGGATTCCTCTCTCCCTGCCCCAGCTCTCTCTGGGAGTGTTTTTGTTGTGGCGTATTGTGCATGCCGCTCTCTCTCTGTTGTGGGCGTTTATGTGCGCACACCCTGCCGTCTTTACTTCCCCTTCTTCTGCGTCTGTGTTTGCCTGTGTGACTGCGTACCTGCGAGCAGCAAGTTGGAGGTCTCTGAAGCAGTCTGTTGTCTCGAGTGGGTGGGAGAATATACAAACACAAAACAATCCGTGAATTTACAGATATAAAACATCGGATTTTTCACTCACATTGTGGAACAGATCTGATCTGCCCATGGCTATGTGATCAAGGAGAAACCAAATAGGATTTTCCCATCCAGCTTTTGTACTACAATGGATTAAAAATCAGATGTTGTATTCCTGTGTAAATCACACCAAAAGGATCCTCTCCCTTACACACAGTTTAAAATATCTGTTTCTTTTCTTCTGTCAATTCCCATGATTCTAATTCAGCTATTTTCTTTCTCTCCTTTCCAGCCATCCAACTGCTGTCTCTTTGTTTCCCTTGATTAAGCCCTCTGTAGCAGTATTGTTTAGACTCCCCCAGTTAGCTACAATTACCCAGCGCTGTGTGTGTACTGTATCACGCTCATCACAATTACCTCTGGGTGTGAGTGTGTCGTCTGTCACCCGGCTTATGTTCCAATATCTCTCTGAGTGGTGAGGGATGCTGCAGATGCAGACGACGACGACGTGACCGGGGACGACGCGGAAAGCAGGGAAATGCGGAAAATCTTTATCGTGGTTGTGTGTACAAAAAAGATGGGACACAATTCAGGCATTCGTTATGGCAGAAAAGGAGGTTGTTTTCCTCTACTGCTATTCTAGCGGTAGATCGACTCGAGGATGGATCTCATATCTCAACAGGCTTGAACATGAACAGTTGGCAGGTATTACAAAAGCACTGTGGTTGAGGCTGACTGGGAAATCTGGAGGCTTGTTGTATTTGATTGGCTTGATATTATATATGAGATTTCCAAACTTCACATCCATCTGATCAACTGCGAGAGGCCTGCCAGGGATTGTCTTCAAGACTGTGGTATCAACGAGTAAGTACTAGTAGTTCTACCACACACACACACACACACACACACTTCTTCAGAGAGCTCAGAAAAGTGCCCATATCAGTCTAGGTCTCTGTTCATCTTTCACTGTCTAATTGGCTGGTGTGAGAGTGGGAGCATTTTGATGTTCTTACGCAATCTCACACCGGCTAATGAGTTTCCTCTCTGTTGCACCCCAGAGAGCGACTCACTCACACACACACACACACACACACACACACACACACACAGTACACACACTCGTCTTTCACTCTACACTCCTGATGTTGTATCACACTGGGTATTTTTGATACATTCACATTGCATTCTTCACTCAGAGGAATGCATCAGTCTACATCTCTGAAAAATGTCAGCTAATCTTGAAATGAAAAACGGCCACAATAACATTTCCCTCTCCAAACCATTTATTTTGTGGTTCGCCGTTTACAAGCGGAGCACCTATCTGCTGACGTACCGTTATTTCCTTTGGCTTCTCATTGCATAGTTTTATACTAACTGCTATCAGCATCCGTTTGATGAATCTTATATAGGCCTATCTCTTTGGCAGTAAAATAAAGCACAATACAATACTTCCAGAGGAGACATAAAAGATATGATCTACGACACAGTAAGCATAACATCCCATCAGGCTACGGGAGCAAATCACGAAGAGATGGCGTGATTTTACACGAGACTTAATTAAGATGAGTTGTCTTGACTGGTGATGTCTCGTAAGCTGATGTGGGCTTGGCACCTGGAGTACATGACATGAAAAAAAAAAAAAAAAGTTATTTATCATACCATTCACACTGCAGCATAAAAGTACCCTTTTATTTTAATTTCACAGCATAACAAAGTCCTTGTTTCAGCACAAACATGAAAGATACCCATGATGCACCTCTCCCCTCGTGCGACGCCTCCCCCAGGCCGCTGCTGTAAATAAGAATGTTTTCTCAGTCAACTTGCCTAGTTAAATAAGACTTTTAAAAAATCCTCTGAAAGATTTCTCTAAGCTCAATGTGATATTGGCATTCCCATGCAGAAGACTGTCAACAACCCAGCATAAATTCATACCATTAGTCACTCCGGCTGGAGAAGGCATCGGTTGTGTGTGTGGTACGAGAATGCAGCCGTCGCCCCGAGAATGTAGATGTCCTGTGTGTGTGTGTGTGTGTGTGTGTGTGTGTGTGTGGCGTGCACACGAACGTCCACAAACACACAAAGTGCTTACTCTGGTCCGCTTCCGTCGTTTGATGAATAATGCACGTGTTGATGTCTCGGCGTACGGACGCTGTACTAATGAATGCAGCATTTCCCCAGTCGAGGTCATCTAATTATCAACGTGTTAATGTGGTGCCTTTGTAATCACTAGGCATCTATTACATTCTCTGAATACTCGCAAGCACAAAGTACAGTCAGTAGTTCATTGCAGTAGCGGGAAAGGTCAGGAAGGGTTCTGAAATTGAATGGACGGGGATGCAAACAGTAAACAGTCTTCCAGTAGAGGCAAACAGTGTGTGACTCAATATACCAAGT
>JAXDDW010000008.1:7485000-7712500 GCA_034670385.1 Hoplostethus mediterraneus
CTCACAGTTTGAGGGTGCAAAAACATGACACAATATGACAACACAGATAATCTCTCTAATTTTCCCTAATCTCTCTCTCTCTCTCTCTGACTGACAGGTAGGACGAAGGCGTTGATGGTGGGGCTCTGAACCAGGTGGACACTCCAGGCGACAGAGGACATTTCAGGGATGTCCTTGTTCCTCTGTGCCAGGTGCTGCACCACCCGCTCCACCACCTGGTGGCGGGCGTCATGCTCTGGAACCAGCAGCTCTGCAAACTCCTCCATGTACTGACACACACACACGCACACGCGCACGCACACACGCACATACACACGCACACACACACACACACACACCACACACACACACACACACACACACACACACGTAAGAAGGTAGTTCCATACTGAAGGGAAAATGTCACTAAATTCAACCTTTCTCTGTCATCACATTAAATTACAAACCCCTTTATCCCTTTAACTTGCAGTGTCATCTAATATGTCATCACTCTTTTCATCACTGACTCCACTCATCTTGAGTCATAGATTAACGGTTTGGCCATATTGAACATATTGAACAATATGTTATTAAACAATATGTTCAATAAAAAAGTACATACAAAAACAATACAAAAGTGTGTGTTATTTGTTTTATTTGTTTAGTTGTTTGTTTTCTGCCTTAGATGAAGACCAGACCATATTTTAGGAGCCATTCATGCAGGGATGCAGGTAATTCAAAAGGGCTCACAAACTATTTCTCACAACAGTATAGACCTAAATCAGCATACCGCAATATTCCCAGGTTGGCTTGGAAGGGGTAATTAGTGGTTTTCTAGCAATGGCTCTGCACTCCCACTACCTCTGTCTACCCAGGCCTACTCTGCCCTCCCTCTCCCCGTCTCTCTCACCTGCTCTGCAGTCAGCGCCGCCAGCTCCATGTAGTTCTCTCTGCTGAACACCAGGAGGCGTGTCCGCCCTGTCAATGGGGACTCATCTAGGTGGGTCAAGAAGAAGAGGGCCACCATCACCATAGCAACGGCTGCCCCTGCTCCCAGTTGCCAACGGCGCTGCCAAGCCGCCTCACGCAGGAGCTGCCGCCGGTTGGGCGGTAGTGCCACCCACCACTTCCTTATAGACCTAAAGACAGAAGGAGACCACAAGCTCTGTGATATCACCCTTCATCCAGAAGCATGGAGAAATATGAACACATATATTGTCCTACACAGCCAAAGAGCAGTAACGGGAAGTCAAGAAAGTAACATCAAAACAGACATAAAAGTTGCAGACAACAGTGTACAAACATATTAAACCAGTCAAATGGGTCAAGCCTGATTAAACCATGACAAAACAAAGGCAGCTCTTTCAGTTTTATAGCTTTTCAGGGATTTCCATGATGGACCAGAGGACATAAATTAACCTTTGCCTAGTTCAGTTGTAAAATAAAGAAAATAAAACATTATATACGCCTGTTATTGGTGTGTCCTACCTTCCAAGTATTATAGCCAGGAGCTTCTGCAGAGGTTTGAGCACCAACCATATGAGAGGCACAGGCACGGCCCTCAGTGGACCTGAGGTGTGGAACTGGTACCCACACTGTGTCAGGACAGGAGCATAACGGAGTGGTAAAATGGTTTTAGGACTCTTCGGTGGGAAATACACTGCTCTCGCCTTCTCATAAGAGAAAATACGTCGCCCACGCGCAGTGGCTGTGCAGTGAAGTTCAACGGTGTAATGTATTCTTTGACAGCTGTTCGCAGAGGACGCCAAGAGTGTCCTCTTCACAATGTGTCCAACTTGTTTGTAGACCTGGAAGTTTCGTGTCAGTTGTGCAGAAAGAGGACAGAAGCGATTTCCACTTAAAAGACGAACACCAAGTAATGCCATGGTTCTGGACACAAGGTAGTTCACTTTATTTACCCCGTTTCCTCCTTAGTGAGACAGCAGCAGGAACTATTTGTGATATGTTGATATCACAAGTACTAACAGTCAACTGCCAATGTCAATGTCACGTCACTGCTACCGGTGGGCGCTAGCTCCGTGAGTTTACAGCATCGTACATTAAAAACATGCCGCATTTGTATTAGCGGTTTGTTTTAAAATACTTTCAAGACATCGAGTTGAACGATATTGTAGCACAAATCCATAATGTTTAGCAACTTCCCGACGATGAGCGAGTTCCCAATATATGAGTCCCCCTAGAAACGGCCCAGCGACGATAGTTCCGACAGTACGGTCTTAACATACTGTTAGAGGTTACAGTATATAGTCTTTGCACATATTTGGCAACAAGTGACCTGAAACCAGAATTACCTTTTTAAATTGATTTGAATGGAAATTAAAGGGGACATATTTTACTCTTTTTTAGGCTATTTAAAACTGTTCCCTGGGATCTTTACAAGACGTTTGTGAAGTCTATATTTTCTAAGTCTATATCTAATTTTCTCCATTGTAAAGTCAAATCAAATTTATTTGTATAGCCCTTAATCACCGTTACAGTCTCTAAGGGCTTCACAGTGCCCAACATGTGAAAATAATAAATGATTAGTACACACATCCCCCAGCCTTAGACCCTCACAGAGGACAAGGAAAAACTCCCACAAAACCTTACTGGAAAAATTGGGAGAAACCTTGGGAGGGGCTACTCAGAGAGGGATCCCCCTACCAGGACGGTTGGGCGTGCAATAGATGCTGAGTTTGGGCAAGCAGAGTATACACAATATATGAAAGTTCATTTTGGTGGGGCATCCAGATCTGATGGGGCGGCATCACAACGGCAACTCAGTCAGCGTCATCATACATTACAGTAGGCATTTAGCACACGCTCTTATCCAAAGCAATTTACAATAAGTGCATTCAACATAGGCAGGCAAGAGAACTACTAGTCCCCAGA
Organism: Hoplostethus mediterraneus; assembly: GCA_034670385.1. Classification (NCBI taxonomy): domain Eukaryota; kingdom Metazoa; phylum Chordata; class Actinopteri; order Trachichthyiformes; family Trachichthyidae; genus Hoplostethus; species Hoplostethus mediterraneus. The sequence continues at coordinate 7,487,872 of JAXDDW010000008.1, forward strand.
AATTGTAAGTGCATTTCCTTCCTAAACAAGCATCTAAGAGCAGAACCAGTGCTACGGTAAAAGTGCAATAAGTCAGCTACCTACTTTTTAATTAAACAAATGAGACCAATAAGTGAATCAAATAAACAAGAGCTAAGACAAATAAGTGAATCAAATAAACAAGAGCTAATAAACAAGAGCTCAGACAAGTAAGTATAGACAAATAGGCAAGTGCTAAGAGGGAGGGTCAGGGTAGTGTTTCTTGAAGAGGTGGGTTTTCAGCCTGCAGCGAAAGACTCAGCTATCCTGACACCAGTGGGGAGTTCATTCCACCACTGTGGGGCCAGGACAGAGAAGAGCCGTGACCGTGCAGATCAGCCGCAGGGGCCTCTGAGCGATGGGGCAACCAGTAGCTTTGAGGCAGCAGTGCAAAGTGGCCGGGCGGGGGTGTAAGGCTTGACCATAACCTGGAGGTAAGAAGGAGCTGTTCCTTTCACTGTCCTATAGGCTACCACCAGGGTCTTGAACTGGATGCGAGCCGCTACAGGGAGACAGTGTAGAGAACGGAGAAGGGTAGTTGTGTGGGAGAACTTGGGGCGGTTGAACACCAGACGAGCTGCAGCTTTCTGAACAAGCTCCAGAGGTCTGGTGGCAGACGCCGGGGTACCAGCAAGGAGGGAGTTGCAGTAGTCCAGGCGGGAGATGACAAGAGCCTGGATGAGCAGGAGTGGATAACAAGGCATTTGAGGGTATGGAGGGTTATGTAAACGTACACTACTCTGATTGGCTCCCTCATTGGAAGGTTTGGTGGAGGCGGAGAGCAGAGCTCCCATGCTGCACAAGGTAAACAAGCTTGACGCAGTAATTTACCGTAACCATGGCGGCCGCTCCAGAACCAACACTGAGACCGTACATGTTTGAGCCGGAGTCTGACCCAGAATGGGAAGAGGCAGCTGAGGCGGTTCCACTTAAGAGAACCCAGCAGAACGTTTCTCAGTGGTAACAATTCTGTGTGATATTGTACTTTTGTGCCTCGTATATGTGGGTGTATGAGTGGCCGGTGTTATACCATGTTATGCATGCACACCGCGGAACATTGGTTTAACGACAAGCCAGGGGTCACTGGACGCTATAATGTTTTATGAAGAGAATTCTTATTTTTATACTATTACTAACCTTCAGTTATTCATAAATTACCATATACTGCCAATATGAAACAAAAACTAATCAATCTAAAAAATCAATCATACATCATCACATCCACAGCGTTCTGTGGAAAGAGTGTCACATGTATGAAATTTACACTTTCAACAATTCATAAACCACACTGTTTAATCTGTATTGTTATTACATGTGTGCTGTGTGCTCAATCGAAGTTGTTATAGATTATTTCTGGCAAATTGTGTACCGATTCAGTGTTTGGACCTGCTGATATGGAGGAACTCAGCAAATGTTAAACTCTCTCATCAGGTGTAACCCTTGTTTATTGTGTAGTTTATAAAATTCTTCCGTTAGCTTGGATCCAAGTGCAGTATACAAATATTTACAAAAAAATACAGAGTTTAATCTCGAACCAGAGACGCAGTTTTACACCAAACTTCAGTATGAAGAAGATCAGGTCACCCGCAGAGAGTCAGCAGGGTTATGTAGAGTCATGTAGCTCAGGAACCTCTATAGAGATGTCCTCCTCCTCGTCCTCCTCGTCCTCATCATCCACCACCTCCACCTCCACCTCGCTACAGTCTAGACGAGGTCTCTTGACTGGAGACTTCGGCGCCAATAAGGTCACAATACCAAAGTCTTGGCAGGAAACTGTTGTCTGGGAACCTTTTATGCAGACAAGTAAAATGTGATAATCCTGTGAGTGACATTACATTGTGATATATGAATTGATGTAAAATAAAAGTGAGCTTTCATCTCTGTAAGCTGCAATGAAGCACTGCTATGCTATTCAGAAATATTGTTGGTATATTTGGTAGCCACTTTTATATACACAATATATAACAAAATTAAGTCATGATCCAAATTGCCAGTCACACTACAAACCTTTACTTCGATAGGGATGCTGTAGCGTTTTCATGGATAACTGCGTGCCAGTTGATCTCTTCTCCGGGGGGTCAGTCTGGCAGCCCACATGCCTTCGAGACTGATGAGATGTGCTAGTCTAAAGGCAGGGAACAAAACAAGTTTGATGTATCCATTATGTACAATATTTTTTATATTGTCAACTCAGTAGTGATGGAAAACTGAGTACAAGAATGAAGTTACCAGTGCAAATATAAAACCTAGAACTTTTACATCTCAACCAATAACTGTCTTTCATTTCTACAAGCCATACTATATTGAAAACTATAACCCCCCCTGTTAGAAGGCTTTACAGTTACTTGCAACCAACCCCCCCCCCGGTCAAGTTACTACAACAGGTACTACATTAAAATCTGATAGAAGGCTTTTGTGTGTTTCTACTTTAGCCATAGTGGCGCAACCCCCACCCCCCGCAGGCGAACACATGGCCAATTCGACCCCGCCCCCAAGCGGGATTGTACTAATGGTGGCTAAAGTTTACCAAGTCTACACGGTCAACAGACTTATTAAATAGACACGGGTCCCTACAAATAACTTACTTCTTCCACACCCAACAAGCCCGTGGCTAGCCCCGCTAGCTAACCAGCAGTTGCAGTACTAACCAGACTAACTAATAATATCAAAAACATGGTAACACTTACAGATGCAGATGTTCCACGTAAAGTGGGGATTGCTCCAGGTTTGAGCCTCAAAATAGTTGATAGTCCTGCTGTGTACTGGCCCTCATTGCTGAAGCAGTCCGACGTGAAGTGGTTATCACACACATACATAAGTGGGCTAACTGTATCCGGGATGTTGTCATTAAAAATAAAATGAATCCACTCTGGCCTGGCTTTTCCGGGTACTGGGATTCTGTGCAGGGCTCTGTGTTTCTGCTTGCATCCTACAACAGAACACGCTCTTGCAGTAGACATGTTGTAGCTCCAATGTTCGCAATGTAAACCGAGAGCTGCATTTATAGACGGCGTAAATTGAGGGGGGTTGTTCAACTGGGCATGCGCATGCTCTGAGAGGGGCTGGACTTCCCGGTTTCATCACTGAAAACCATTTTCTGAAAAGTGCCGTTTCTCTCCCATCTTTGGCAACGTGTTGGGAAAAAGGAAAATCCAGAAAAACGGGTTGACTTCCAGATATCAAATTTTCTCAGCTGCTTAGGGAAGAAATTTCCTGTGGAACATGTATAAGCGCCAGGAATAGATGGTTTTCCATAATATGGGCCATGAAATCAATATTACATTACTTGACAAATAAAGCAGCAATACAGTACTATAAACACATAAAACACACTATAAACACATATACAACACATTAAACAAGATAAAGCAAGACGACAACATATGAAAATAGATTTTTATTTTCTGCTCAAAAGATACTACAACAAGCTGAATTGGGAAGTGAATTAACGGTTCTTCCCTCAAACCCCCCACACGCCCACACAGAGATTGCTCTTTTCTATATGGTCAAGCATCTATGGTGTTGAGGTAAAATACATGTGAACTTAAAACTGTTCACACAATCTGGTACTAAAATGAAAAATGTCACTTGCTTTTGTAAATTTAAAAAATAAATAAAATAGATGCATAAGTTGGTAATAATGCTAAAAAGACTTGTAGTATTTATATTGTTTGATACTTTGTATAGTATGGTAGTACAAATAGATATAGTGTCCAAGTGGAATCACAGTAAATAATCATGTCCAGTCAGCAACACAGAGCCTAGGTGTAATACTGGGCTTCTGTCCATATCCGAGTTTGTCGTCTGTGTAGTGGGCTGCATGTCCCAGTCTGGACCCAGGCTAGACCCCATATCAGAGTTTCCTTCCTCAGTGTTCTCCCTGCTGATTAGCTGGTTGCTTGGCAATAAACTCAGACTGGAAGAGGGCCTGGATCTGGGTGAGGAAGGGGTCTCCCTCCTCATCTGGCAGGGGCTCCAGGTACCTGGCCAAAGATGACAGCATCTAGAGGGAGGGGATGTAGGAAGCCGGTTGGGTGTAATGGAATAGAGGCAATAAGACAGTAGAAGCAGAATGAAGTCAATGAAACCATAAAGTCACTGGGCAGTGGGGATGGTAGATAGACTGGACTGACCTTCTCCAGACAGGTGAGATGGGAATCCCTCCTGAAAAACCTGTCCATCTGCACACTCCTGACCAGTGCAGAGAAGGATACCAGTTTAGATATTGTACCATCGGGGATTCCCAAACTTTTACCACACCAAGGATCACACAAGCTAATACACATTAGATCCTGGCCCAGGGGGTTATTGTGCTTTTCAGTACCTCTGCTGTGCAGAACCACCTCACAGTGAATGCTCCACAGAGGAACGCAAGTCTTAAAGAAAAAAATCCACCCTAAAACAGATGTAGCTTGCATGTCTGGGCCCATTTTTCTCATTTGCTTGGATCATTGGCTAAACATAGTCTAATAAAGGAAATAAAGGAAAAAAAGTAATCAGTGTGAATGACTGAAAATGAGATCAAGCTGGAGAGTGCGTTTTTTTTCCTTTATTAGATTTACAGTCACAGACTCGCACCCGAAGACCTGTTCTTTTTTGAGAGTTGAGCGCGCCTTGTTCTCCTCTAAACATAGTCGACATGAGATTTCCAGTAATAGGAGAAAATTTCTAGCTATCTAAGTCAACGGACAGCTTTGGTGTCAGCCCCTCAGAATCAAAGCAAAGGCTTCTTTCTTGACCCTCCATTTTGCACCAAGTTTCAACAATCATACAGGGACAAGTCCGTTGTAGAAGAGGCAGAGAAAACACAGCAAAACATGTCATTAGCTTTCATACATTTACAGTTGAATTGCTATAGCAAAGATAAGCAACAACAAATAATCTACTTTATCTAATGTGCAGGGCTAATGGAAAATTACTCACGACAGATTTGATGACTCTGTAAAGATGGTGATAGAGTCAGCAGGGTTTTATGTAGAGTCATGTAGCTCAGGAACCTCTATAGAGATGTCCTCCTCGTCCTCATCATCATCCTCCACCTCCACCTCCACCTCGTCTAGACGAGGTCTCTTAACTGGAGACTTCGGCGCCAATACGGTCACAATACCTAAGTCTTGACAGGAAACTGTTGTCTGGGAACCTTTTATGCAGACAAGTAAAATGTGATAATCCTGTGAGTGACATTACATTGTGATATATGAATTGATGTAAAATAAAAGTGAGCTTTCATCTCTGTAAGCTGCAATGAAGCACTGCTATGCTATTCAGAAATATTGTTGGTATATTTGGTAGCCACTTTTATATACAATATATAACAAAATTAAGTCACAATCCAAATTGCCAGTCACACTACAAACCTGTACTTCGATAGGGATGCTGCAGCGTTTTCATGGATAACTGCGTGCCAGTTGATCTCTTCTCCGGGGGGTCAGTCTGGCAGCCCACATGCCTTACAGGAGGCTGATGAGATGTGCTAGTCTAAAGGCAGGGAACAAAACAAGTTTAATGTATCCATTATGTACAATATTTTTTATATTGTCAACTCAGTAGTGATGGAAAACTGAGTACAAGAATGAAGTTACCAGATAGAGTGCAAATATAAAACCTAGAACTTTTACATCTCAACCAATAACTGTCTTGCTTTTGTGTGTTTCTACTTTAGCCATAGTGGCCAATTCGACCCCATCCCCAAGTGCGATTGTACTACTGGTGGCTAAAATTAACCAAGTCGGACACTTCAACAGACACGGGTCCCAACAAATAACTTTAAGAGTAGTCCTGACTCCAACCAATAACTTTTAAAGATATGTCCTGACTCCAGCTTTAGTTTTCTTACTTCTTCCACACCCAACAAGCCCGTGGCTAGCCCCGCTAGCTAACCAGCAGTTGAACGTACTAACCAGACTAACTAATAATATCAAAAACATGGTGACACTTACAGATGCAGATGGGCCACGTACAGTGGGGATTGCTCCGGCTTTAAGCTTCAATTTCGTTGCGAATCCTGCTGTGTACTGGCCCTCATTGCTAAAGCAGTCCGACGTGAAGTGGTTATCACACACATACATACATGAGCTAACTGTAACCGGGATGTTGTCGTTAAAAATAAAATGAATCCACTCTGCCCTGGCATTTCCGGGTGCTGGGAGATTGTGCAGGGATCTGTGTTTCTGCTTGCATCCTGCAACAGCACAACTGGCGTGCTTGGATCTGGCCGAAGACATGTTGTAGATGTTGTTGTAGCTCCACTGTTCGCAAAGTAAGCAATGGCTTGCGGTGCTTCCGGGACTCGGGAGCTGCCTTTTGAAACGCGGTAAATGGGAGTGGTTATTCACCTAGGGGTGGGCATGCTCTGAGACGGGTTGGGGTATGCTAACAGTGGCGTTATGACGACTAAACAGGGGCCTTTTTGAAAACGGCCTGTAAAATTAAACGTTTTTCTAAAAAGATAACTCCAGAAAAAGGGAGGGACTTCCAGATTTCACATTTTCTCGGCTACTAGTCAATGGTAACATGTGGAAGGGCCGTAGGGGCCGGGCCAACGGGAGATTTCTATCGAGGGAATACCCAATTATTTGTTAACAACTTCTACAGTTTAAAAAAAATGAAAATAAAATTGTTGCCACTCGTACTTGCACATTTTTTATTTATCGAAGTAACTTTGTCAAAGTTACATTTTCCGGCAAAGAGAACGGGCAGCTATGTTTGGGGTCCGACGTGCATGACGTATTTCATCATCCAATAGCGTGCTTGGAAAAGTGCCGGTGTTTTTTGTTTTTTTTTAAGTAACTTCATTACCAGATCCCGCCTCTTAACAATGATTACAAACTGCGAGCACACAATTTTCAAATCGTCTTAAAGGGATTTTAAAATAACACATTCCCTGAAACTTCAGACTACCGCAAAAACAGCTAGAGGACAAAATGAACACAAGTTAACAGTCTCCCGACTGTTAAACATTACATGTATAAAATAAATGGAGTGCTGCGTGCATGTAGTTGAGAAAGATGGACCCTCATTCCCTTTACAGACACAGGGTGGGAAAAATGTATTACTTCAGTATCTCTATGGAAAAATCTTGAAACTAGAGTCTTGTAGCTGAAGAGGTAGTGCGAAGATTCAAATTGGAAACCCAGGAACCTGCTGCTATACCAGCTAACACTGGCTATCACAGGGACTGCTACAACCATTTTACAAACATCAAAGATAAAACGAGCCCAGAAGACCAAAGGCAGTTTTAATTTAAAAAAAGACAGAATGTTGGTATCATAAACATGCAATGAATATCGTGTGAATGTGGATCTTGAACTTCAATTTCAATCATACCACCACATTATTGTAAATAGTGTGTACTTGTTGCCTTTTGCACATTCCTGCTGAGCATTGCCACTTTTCATTTCACTGCACACCCTGTTTGTGTATGTGACAAATAAAGTTCTTGAATCTTGAATCTTGTACTTTGATCTGTAGAGTAAACAAAGAATGGAAATTAGGAGCAAGTCACAATGATATTTCACACATTACATTTTGAGAACCAAAGATGGTGTGTAACTTACTGTTACGGCACAAGCTTTCTATTCCATTCTCCTCAGATTAGCACTATAAAACCCCAGCTGTACTCTTGCACCCTTGTCCACCCTTGCTTGGTTTGAAACTACTAATGAGTGATGCTGGCCAGCGGCCAGTTTACGACAGGTTATTTCTACCCCATGTAAGGTGAACGCCGTTAAATTAATTCGAGAAAACTAGCTAATTAGAAATACATTCAGGCCACTTCAACTTCACTTCACCCGCCCCCCTCATGGCTTGCTCTTAAGAATGAACTCTCCTTGTTACAAAAATGTCTGAAACAAATAAATAATCCCCATGCAAATAAACTGTACACATTTATAGCAAATTTTAACCTATCCTAAACCCCTTGTATTTAATTAGTATGGATTTACTTGTTTATATGATTTTGATTTTAATTGTTTTAATTATTATTTATTTTATGTTCCTCATTCTCTTTCTTCTCTATATCTGTTGTATGTTTGCTTTTGAAAGGTGATATACACCACAGCGATAATTTTTCAATTTGGATTTTCATGGAGGTGTGAATTTACTTTAAAATGTAAGATCATTATGTTTTTGTATGAGTTTGTCATCGTTCATGTAATGTTGTTTGTTTAAATAAAGTTTAAAAAAAACAAAAAAAACTTCACTTCACCCGAAGGGTGCATGATTCCATGATTCCTCAGCTGTGCTCAATGTAGCTAAATCTGATAGGTTAATGACATCCCTCCGTCAGTATCTTAGCGTGCTATTGGTTCGACTGGTATAGTAGGCCACAGCGTTTGCCTGCTAATTTAACAAACTTTAGACTATGATTTTGGAAAAATGTGCAAGAATTTCAAGTGTCAACATACAGAATCTGATTAAGAATGAAATAATCTTCACAATGTTAGAAACCCGGGTCCTCCCCCAATAGGGATCATTATTTTCAAAAAACTAAAGCAGATACGCGGCCTCGGCCCACCGGGAATAAGCCGTTAGGTCCTCTTTAAATAAATCATTAACGATTAAAAGACATTAAAGACAAATTTATGAAATCAATATTACATTACTTGACAAATAAAGCAGCAATACAGTACTATAAACACATAAAACACACTATAAACACATATACAACACATTAAACAAGATAAAGCAAGACGACAACATATGAAAATAGATTTTTATTTTCTGCTCAAAAGATACTACAACAAGCTGAATTGGGAAGTGAATTAACGGTTCTTCCCTCAAACCCCCCGACACGCCCACATGCTCACACAGAGATTGCTCTTTTCTATATGGTCAAGCATCTATGGTGTTGAGGTAAAATACATGTGAACTTAAAACTGTTCACACAATCTGGTACTAAAATGAAAAATGTCACTTGCTTTTGTAATTAAAAAAAAAAAAAGATGCATAAATTGGTAATAATGCTAAAAAGACTTGTAGTATTTATATTGTTTGATACTTTGTATAGTATGGTAGTACAAATAGATATAGTGTCCAAGTGGAATCACAGTAAATAATCATGTCCAGTCAGCAACACAGAGCCTAGGTGTAATACTGGGCTTCTGTCCATATCCGAGTTTGTCGTCTGTGTAGTGGGCTGCATGTCCCAGTCTGGACCCAGGCTAGACCCCATATCAGAGTTTCCTTCCTCAGTGTTCTCCCTGCTGATTAGCTGATCAAAAGGAAATTCATCAGAGTCAATTGGTCTAGATGAGATATTTAAAGCTTCTCCCTCCTGATCAGCTGGTTGCTTGGCAATAAACTCAGACTGGAAGAGGGCCTGGATCTGGGTGAGGAAGGGGTCTCCCTCCTCATCTGGCAGGGGCTCCAGGTACCTGGCCAAAGATGACAGCATCTAGAGGGAGGGGATGTAGGGAGCCGGTTGGGTGTAATGGAATAGAGGCAATAAGACAGTAGAAGCAGAATGAAGTCAATGAAACTATAACGTCACTGGGCAGTGGGGATGGTAGATAGACTGAGGACTGGACTGACCTTCTCCAGACAGGTGAGATGGGAATCCCTCCTGAAAAACCTGTCCATCTGCACACTCCTGACCAGTGCAGAGAAGGATACCAGTTTAGATATTGTACCATCAGGGATTCCCAAACTTTTACCACACCAAGGATCACACAAGCTAATACACATTAGATCCTGGCCCAGGGGGTTATTGTGCTTTTCAGTACCTCTGCTGTGCAGAACCACCTCACAGTGAATGCTCCACAGAGGAACGCAAGTCTTAAAGAAAAAAATCCACCCTAAAACAGATGTAGCTTGCATGTCTGGGCCCATTTTGTCATTTGGTGATGTATTTTTCTCATTTGCTTGGATAACTGGCTAAACATAGTTGAAATGAGATTTCCAGCACAGTGACAATGCAGTTTAATAGGAGAACATTTCTAGCTATCCAAGTCAACGGACAGCTTTGGTGTCAGCCCCTCAGAATCAAAGCAAAGGCTTCTTTCTAGACCCACCATTTTGCACCAAGTTTCAACAATCATACAGGAACAAGTCCGTTGTAGAAGAGGCAGGGATACAAATTTCTCCACCGACAGTAGCCTCAATAGACCATGTTGCATTTTGCATGATGGTTGACTTTTTCTCAACTGGAAAACCTCTTGCTCTCGCTACTGCTCTCTCCAGCTACTGTTCTCTGGGGATTGTTGAAAGACATTCTCACCCATGTGTCTGGGAGTATTTGCCAATGATCCACTGGGCTCTCCTCAACATCTGTTCCCAGTCTGGAATGTCTTGGGAGGACAGGAAGTCAAACCTGTAGGGCAGCTCTGGGAGGGGGGTCAGAGATAGACTCAGGCTCTGTTTAGACCTGGCATTAACATCCGATTTGGGCGATCGGAGCTCAAGTTCACACCTCTAAGTACGTCCGTTTACACCTGGCATTTGAATGCGTCTGTGATCGTCTCGAGTGATTCGGATCTCACTTCCCCGCTCTATAGGCAAATAAACGCGTACATCATCATGCCAGTTAGCCTGATAACATATCAATTACCAATCATTCATTTGATCTCGCTATGAGAGACAGTGCATTCTCTCACTGTAGCACCAACCACGGCGCAGAGTGAGAGAGAGAGAGAGAGAGAGAGAGAGCGAGAGCGAGTTCAAATAAATATACCAGTAGTCATGTCTCTCATATTGGTTTGCCCTCTTATGGACGTAATTTTTTTAAAGGAATAATCGCTAATCGTAATTTTGACAGCGCTGCCGCTTAAACAGAGGACGTCAGTTGAGTAGGTGGTCCTTCAATGCGACCCAGCACACATTGCGTGCACACTGCTAAAACAATGTGGTCATATCGGTTCTAGACCACCTCCGAATCTGGTCTGAGCGATGCGATCTTAAATACCAATAATTTTGGTGCGTTTACACCAGTACTTAGAGGTGTTAACTTGATATCTGATCTGACCCAAATCGGATCTTAATGCCTCGTCTAAACGGGGCCTCAGTCAGAGGATAAACAATGGTATACAGCAATCACTGACATACATTGGTTTGATTTTAAATAAAAAATTCAGGTCTATTGTACATGGCAGTGTGCGTGTCTGTATGTACGTGTGTTAGACATACTCTGTGGGCCTGGTTCTGGTTCCTGGTTCTCTCTCACCAACAGGCAGGTGGTCTGGGAATGGGGGGAGGGGTTGGCTGGGTCGTATGGACTCACTATCATCCCTATGAAGGGGGCTCCACCTCGTGAGAAATAACTCTGAAACAAGCAGGAACAAGCAGGACAGACAGATCAGATCACAGATCACAGACTCTCCTATGTGACCATTCTCTTCATGTTGAAGAAGCTAAAATGTTTTTTGCTAGCCAGGGAGACTCAAGAGTTTAACATCAAACAGTGAACCTCTCTCTTTAACCTGGCCAGCCAGGCAGAGGAGAAATTAATAATTGATGCTGAACAATCAGGTGAAATGAGTCTTAGCCCAGACATCAAAGATGTATCCGGAAGAGATACCCAACTGGGACAATTATAATGGGAGCTTTTTTCTGTGTAGGTGGGCAAACCTGGACACACACACATTCACACAAGTATGTCAACATTCCAAGTTCACTGAAGCCATTTTACCTGGAACTGGTCCTGTGTGTGTATGTCCCGTAGAGAGGGGTTGGGGTGGAAGGTTGGATGTGAGTGGTACCAGCCCACCACACTGAAGCCCAGGGCTGACAGCATCTCACAGGCCTGGGTCTGAGACACAGGGTCCATCTCACACTGCAAACCTGTACTCACACTGTTACATGGCTCTGCTGCACAGATCTAGACTCAAGCACACACACACACACACACACACACAGAATGATTCATCACTCGGTCAATTATTATTATTAAAGAGCAAATCTTCATCCTCAACATCCATATCATTGCTTCCAATAGCTTCTCCTACCTTCAGTACTTTGTCTCCCTCACTGAAAGCTCCACCCAACAGACCAATGACTTCCCCCCGGGACACATGGGCATGCTGAGGGTCGAGACACACTTCATCAGTTTAGAAACATTAGGGAAAAATGATTCACAGATATAACCGAAGCATAAGAACCTATTCCAACCTAGAGAATGTTTTGCCATACAGGTCAGTGCAAAGACATAAAGCCCATTGGAGAAAGCTTCTTCCAGCACCATTACTCTTGCCATATCAGTGTGATACCATTAGTAATTACATAGGTGTGGTTGTTAGCGTATACAGCATACCATGTCCATGATAAGGAGAGCTTCTGCACACACTATAACCTGGAACGGCTCCTGGAAAAGAATTAGGTTATTACAAATGACGACTAGTGATGGAAACAATTAAACTACTAGTTGGCTCCTCACTGGTTCATATAGTAGTCAACAACAGAAATGCTAGTCAGTTCAATACATTCATTTTCCATACAGAGTAGCCAGTGCAATACAGCACATTTCAATGACTCTTCAAAATAAATACAAATAGGCTACTCATCGATGATGTTTATTAAAGTTACTGGGTAAAAAACATGGTACGAGGATCCCTTGTTTTCATAGGATATGGAAGAATCTGTCTACGCAATGATTTTGACATTGTTCTATCTTAAACTTGTCAGCTGGAAACATAACTTTAGATCATATTGACTTTGAAAGTCCCATCTCAAATGATGATGACTTCATGTCAACAGAATGACAGATGGCCACTGACCAGTACTTCCTCTCCAAAAGACCTGCACGGAATCAACTGGAATGGATCAAAAGATCTGGGGAGAAAGTGAGACCGCAGGTTTACAATACAACTTATTTCCACTTGCTTGGAGTGTTTGGTGTTGACTAATAAAGACGTCCTCAGCATATACTGCCATGTCTTCATCTATCAATCAGGCTCACCCTCTGTGTCTGGACATCTTGGCGGGTTTAGGCTGCTTCCTCATCTCCTCTCTCCGCAGGGCCAGTTCCTGTGCACTCAGATGCTGATGAACACAACACAAAACATGTAAAAAGAACAATACACGTGGCCCAGTGATCAATACTTGTGGTGTGTGTGTGTGTGTGTGTGTGTGTGTGTCAGAGTTTACATACCTCATATGTCTGTCCCTCCAAGTCCCTAGCATCACACCAGTTTCCCCAGATGTCCCGCACACGACGCTTCCTGGTCCGCTACAATGCAGACCCAATCAGCACTTAGATCAAGACCCAGACAGCTCATAGTTTAGATGCTTGAGGTTAGAGGTCAGGGTTCAGGGGTTAGTGGGTACCTACCATGCTCTGCAGTCTCTGGGCTAGCTGGTAAGCCTCCAGGGCATCTTTACCCTCCTTATGCTTGGAGCGGTCCATCACCTTGGGCCGATTATACACTGCCTGCTCTACAAAAGGAAAGAGAGAGAGATTGAAAATGGCAAAGTAGACAAGATTCAAAAGAGAAAATGTTTAGAAATAAGAGCTCTTATACGCTCAAAAAGGTACCACAGTTGAAGTTGATGGCTCCTATGAGCTCCAGGTAGGTGTGTACTCTGCCAATGCAGTTGACATCTCCGCAGTTCTTCAGGCCAGGGCGCACTGATGTCTTGTTAAGGTACTTTGGCTTGCTCTTCAACCTGATGAACAAGGACAGTGATGCACACATTATTCTTGCTTGTTTGTTTACTGGCAGAGTTGCCGGGTAATTGAGTAGTGAGTGAACATGTACATTAATGTTTACCATTGATCCAGGATGTAGTTTCTTATCTTCAGATATCTTTCAGGGGTCTTGGAAGGCCGTCCCTCAAAGAACTCTGGGATAGCGTGTTTCTCATCCTCAGTGATGGTCTCCATGTCCATCTCTATTTCCAGTTCTGGGGCCTTCAGCTCTTCCTCTTCCTCCTCCTCTTCCTCCTCTTCCTCCTCCTCCTCCTGGTCGTCTTCTGGACTATAATTTGGACTCCGGTTGGCCATATTATCAACATAATCTAAAAAGAAAAAACATTGTCTTAACTATCACAGTGTAACTTCAGAAAAGAAAAGTCGAGAGGCAATGAGGTAGCTGTACATGCAAACAGCAGCTGCTGGTTACCTGCTGTGTAACTGCAGGCCTCTTCTAGTTGACATCTTTCCACTGAGCTCTCAGACTGGGAGCTCTGGCTCTGAGGTATGTGGTGCTGATCAGTCATTTTCTTTGACTCTGTACCTGGTCCTGGTCCTGCCTGAGGGTTTCTTGGAAGGAGTGAGATTTCTTTTCTGTCTTCCTCATCCAGCCCGGTCACACCAGGCTCCTCTGAGCAAGGGAGGGGAGATATGGGTTGACGACTCAGTGGAGATGGAGCGCTGTGGCTAGGTTCGTCCTTTGTGCTCTTCCCGTGGCTGCTCTCCACCACAACCAGACCGGCCTCTTTCTGGAAGGGCTCCGCCTGTGTGTTCTGCCCTTGTGTGGGATTGTCTGTCTGGGTCTCTGTCCCTGCAAGCTCACCTGACCTACAGGGCTCAGTTTTGAGCACACCCTGCAGTTTATAACCTACCTCTCCATCATCACTCAGGTCATCAGTGATGTCTACCTCCTCATCCTCATCATCAGAAAGCTTCTCTATACGAACAGCGTTGGCCAGAGCGGACGCATGGCTGGAGGTAGACTGAGGAGCGTGTACGTGCACCACTGGGCCTGTGGAGGGAGCTGCAGCTCTGGGTTCTGATTTAGCCTGCAAGGATGTACAGAATGTGAAAGACTTATTCTGGCCATTCTTCAGAAATGCATTCTGCATTAGAGAGACCAGAATCAACCTTACATTGACAGATGGCAATGTGTTACATTGCATGCTACTCAGCTAACAGCATTACACAGATAGAAAGTAGTTAAGCCTCACCTTGTGTTTGGAATGCTGCTTAGCATAGCTCTTAACCTGAAGAACGGTACGGCTGCCCACCAACTTGGCAATCTTAGTCCACCTTCGACCAAATTGAGCCTGCAGAAGCACACACCTTAAGACACCTAGCAATCTAGACATGGCAGTAACAAAGCACCTTAAAAACACTGAAACAGCTGATATTGAATTTGGTATAGGCCTGTATACAGTAAATAGCAGTTAGATTCTAGAGACAGTATGCTAACACATTAATAGTCATACTGTGTAAGTAGGGCTAGTAGAAAAAGAGGGAAGCTTACCAGTCCTTCCTCAAACAGCTCCTTCTCCTGCTGCGACCAGCGAGAGGAGGAGCCTGAGGCCGAGGCCTTGGCTGGAGACCTGGACAACCAATAGAAAGGAGGGTGGTTCAGACATGAATACCAGCAGAATAAAGAAGGGCACTGTGCTTGAGTGAATGATGAAAGATGAACAAACTTACTTCTTGACTTTGGGCTTGGTGTTAGAGTCACTGCACCATGCATGATTAGGAATCTCTTTACCTGTCAGATAATATCTAATAGTACGGTTTAGGACCAACAGCTGTTATAATGAAAATCCCAACAGTGTTACTGAAAATGTGGCGACACATCGGAACAGATATATCCAGACTTCAGTCAGACATTGTTGTGCGGCCTGAAAATCGTCTGGCCTACGTGCCACAAGTGCATCATTACTCATCAGAGGACACCTCAGTAATACTAGTTCAACAGGTTGTAACTCACTTACGGTTTGCAGTTAGCTATTTGGTCAGTTAGGACTCTACAACCTGCATGACAGCACGTTGTCTAAAGGTCTGTGATGAATTGAGACATCAGTGCAAGGATACTGTTCCTCCAACAGCATGTTCTCTATCACCGTTCTGTTCTCTGCGCTGATGGAGCTGTCCAACTCCCACGGCTGCACAAGAAGAGGGAGAGAGAGCGAGTTTATATTAAAAAAAACACACAAAACATTACACGTTAGCAAGCTAAGGTGTTTGCCTCAACATCCCATACCAATATCCCACTACTGGTCTTCCACGCAGAGCTCAGGAACTGGTCCTGGAGTAGTCCGCCTCCTTCCAAGTCACTGTATATAAAGGAAAGAAGAGTGGACCTGTCACCATCACCAACACGGCCACAACACACGCAAATGGCCGAGGAGGCGGACAGCAACCATGTCTAACATTCAAGCTAACTAGCGTTCATAGTGGGGCAGCAACTGGCCTGAAAAACCAACGGGATCTCCATTACACCAGGTGTGGACTCGACCAAATAACCAAGTGACGATATAAATATGAATTCAACAAATGCTAGAAACACCCGTACCCGACATTGGTATCAAATTCGTCTCCCTCGATATCAACATCAACTTCGTCCGCCATGTTGTTGAGGATAAAACGTAAACAACGGAATGAGAAGGTCCGCTGGATGAAAACACTGCACCGTTCTGACAGCGACACCGTGTGGTGGGAAGTGCACTGCCCTCAAGGGAAATGCCGAGAGAACAATTATGTCAAAAAACGTGTCATATTTGTAACTAAATCCAAAAGTTTTAGCTAATAGCTAAAAGTCGCCCATTTAAGTGCTTTTGGTCCGGAACACAATGGAATAAAATTAATCCCATAACAAAAATAGTTCTTGGTGGCTGCTATTTTATTGCCCCCGATTATTTTACAAATGACATATAGCTGTTTGGTGCTACAGCGGCACAATGGACGTTGTAATTCATTTATCATCCAAACGTTGTTGTGTACATCATTTTTACCATCAGTTGTTGACATGGCTTCACTCGTATCAGAGAAATTGCAGCTGCTCCAGGTCGTTTGATGTGTTGGGTCGTTCACGTGCGCTCCAACCGTAATTCCAATATTTCCGATAACACATGAAGGCAGCATAATAAAAGCATCGCAAACAAACTGGCCTGCCTCCACAGCTATTTTCAAGAATTTTAATTCACAGAACAGACTTCATCTGAATTTTCTGAGGCCCGTTGTAATATTGTCCTAGCTGTGATAATTGCTAACTGATAATAGTCCTTAATTTCAATCCAGGCTTCCTGCATGTAGACTGCATCTGCTATATCTGGACCCACAGCAGCAGTAAGAGTTCTTGATGACCTCAATTGTTTTTACCCTTGAACAGCATCCTGACCTTGGTCCTGGATGCTTCCATGATGCTGGAACACATTTTTCTTTCTTTCCTTGAAGCTGCAGGTCTGACATGATCTGCAGCATTTACATTGAAGTGCAATTCTTATTCATTCTTATTCATTAATTAGGTAAAAGTTGCTAAAAATCCAAGAGGTGTGTGGCACTTAGTATGCCACACCACATCCATCCATCATTTTCTAACCACTTATCCGGGTGGTCAGGGTCGCAGTGGCAACAGGGCATATGATGTGTTAATGCATGTGATCCCTCTCATTGTCTCAGAGCATCACCCCTCTCATTTTGGTTGTGACAATTTCGTTCTCCCTTTAAAGCAAGTAAATAACCATGCCCGTATTACTTTCCTTCATGGACTAGATAGGATCTAAGAGCAATGACTGAAGACAAAATGAAAGATGACAAAAAAATGTTTTATTTAGAAATTCACAGTTTCTAATGGCACTACAGTTTTTGTAGTTACACTCCTGCTGAAAAAAAAAAAAATACTGTGCAACTCTTTGTCAGAGTAATCACAGAGAAATAAAGAGGGAGTGAGAAAAAGAAAAAAAAGAAGCTTGAAAAGATAGCACTTGACATACAAGGTAGAATAGAAAAAAAACAAAAGGCGTGAGGAGTTATACAAAGTGCACACTGAGCTCCTAGGATTTCTCACTGAGGACAATCTCCCCATTCACCATGTTATGGGATAAGTAGATTCAAAGTAGTCTTTCTCTCATAACACAATCAAACACACAAACAAGAGAGCAACAGAGAAACACCCTCGCATGCATACAGGTTACACACTCGCACACAAACACGAGATCATACAAATTCAAAAAAGTTACCAAAAAAAGGTCATAATTTGCTGGGTGCGTGGAACATACAGAATCACATTGAAATATAGTGTTCCAATCCATACCCATCCTCGCTGCGTTCCCTTTTATTCAACATCAACTCATGTCCTACTCCTCAGAGAGCACAACTTTCACTCAAGGTGGGGCAAACGCATATAGTCAATGAACAACATGACAGGTCACATGACAGGTGAACAAACGACAAGAGTGATTGAGCGAACAAGTGAAGACACATTGAAAACCAGCTAGTCAGGAAAGCAGGCATGTGGTCCGGTAAAGACTTTCAATCTCCTAATGGGAATTAGAGTGGTTAATAAAACAGGTGTGTTAAAATCAGTTCTCTCCACAGCCACAGAGAAATGCGTGCAACGGGAGTCAGAGGTGACTGTGGTGGATATGAATGAGTAGAAAAGAGAAGGAAGTGGACCGTAGAGGCCGTAGAGGTCATTAGAGGTCATTAGGTACTAATGGGAGTGTAGAGTTTTTAGATAGCAGAAAACACCATTTCTCAGCGTCTCTGTCTAAGGTACAGTTACAAGCACAACCAAACATGGAGCCAGTCAGAAAACGCGTCCAGAAACAAAAACTGTTCTTCTCCTAAAAAAAACCTCATCCCCTTTTTCATATCCGCAACATTTCATAGAATTATTAAACATTATTAAAATTAACATTATCTTAGGTCAATCATGTTCTCACTCTCTGGCAGAACGAGGTAACGTCAGTTAATCATCCAACAGAGATCCTGAAACAATAATACACAAACAACAACCTGGTTTCACTATCCCTTTCCACTTCCTTCACTGCGGTAGCGCCTGTCTAATATGTCTGGTTGAGCTGGTTGAGCGTGAGAGGGTATTGCAGTTTCAGAGCCTAGACTATCCAGCCTTTTTTGCAGCAAACAATAAGCACAGAAACTCAAATAACATGTAAAAACAAACTAATGTGTGGGGAGATGAGCCATCCCCAATGACCATGTGTCAGTACAGCGGAGTGTACTTTTATTGCATTACTTCTATGTACACGCTCATATGGACATACTACTGCAACTCTGCGGGGCTGGGAGACTGAGAGGCCAGAGCCTGTACGAGGCAGTTCAGCTACAGGATCAATCTGTGGAGGAATTAAATAAATAAATAGATAAATAAAACTGGCCTCCCAGCGTCCTCCGCAGGGTCCCAGTGGTATGTGACACACTGTAAACATTCAGATAGGCTGACCCACCAGCTTTGTGTGTCCGCAAAGAGAAACCTTACAATCTGACCACACCAGCAACCATCAGCTTGAAGCACGGCTCGTATATGGATGAAAACAATAAGAAAAAAACATGACTGGACCCGGTTTTACCTTCCTCACAGTTAAATATCTACCGTAACAGTACACAGCTTCTCTTCTTTCTTCACTTAGTACGGATATGTGTGTGTGCGTGTGTGTGTGCGAGTACATGTGCAAGGTTTTTGGGCCCAGCCCAAACTACCTCGAAAAGGTGAGCATTTCATTGTAAACTAGTAGGATTTCAAGACTGCCGTTATTGTATTTGTAATATGGGCTACATTGAGACAGACTCTGAAAGCATTTCTTCATTCAGCTCTGATGGTTGGCTTGGAATTGACTGACAGAGAGAGCGAGCGATAAAGAGGGCATGATGTATATGAAAGGTTAACACTGGTCCCATACAAGCAACTATAGCCATGTCAGGTTAGAACAACAGACAGAATGCACAAAATGACGGCAATGGAAGACAGAGGGAAATGAGAGGGATGAGAGAAGTAGTTTGTCATGCTCCACAGTTCTCTCATAATGACACATTTCATCCAAGAGTACCTTAATACTTCTTGAGGCCCCCCAAGGAAGCAGGGAACTACCTCTCCTCACTGTGCTCTAAATGGGGTGCGAGCCACTGGTGCTCAACTCTGATGGAGCAATGTGCTTATCCAGTAGAAAACAGCTCATCCACACTTGAATGGATTTGACTTACATGAATGTTTCACTCCCCACCATAGCGTCTCTCTGTCCAAAAAGAAAAACATCAACAATCCTTTGAATTTCATGTTTTTGCCACTAAAAGGTTTAGAATAGATATAAAGGCACATAACCGTGAACAGGTCTTTGATGGGGCTATAAACGTCTTCAGGGAGGAGTGGATGATGCTGAACTACTGTTGCTCAGGTGGTCATGGGAAATGTGGTCTTTGAAATGCGCCAAGACCTCATCTCCTCACTACGTCCTTTCAGTCTGCTACCATACGGTCTGTGTACGAGTGAGAGTATAAAGTTGTGTACTCTGTGTAACTGCACAAAGAGTGAACGCGCGTGTGTTCAGACGTGTCCGGTGACAGCTGTCACTCCGATGGTCCCAACGCCGATCTCCTTGTTTCCCTTCATCAGCTGTTGCAGGCTGGGCAGAGAGCCGACGCCTCCCCCCGGCACCGCGGGGAACTGCAGCTCCGCCTGGCGCGATTTCCGCCGCTTCACTGAGCGCTTCTCCTGACGAGACTTGGAGGGAGGCTGGTGGGGGGGTAAAGGCGTGGCGTGGCCGTTGCACAGGCCCGAGGAGGAGAGGACGGGAGAGGGAGGGGGGAGGCGGCTTATGTAGGATTCCTCAGAGTGGGTGGACGAGCTGCAGCTGCTGGTCTCCAAGGGGAACTCCTTGGAGCAGGAGGAGAACAACGGCACCTCCTCTACAGATGGATGGAGAGGCGGGGGAGGGGGGAGAGGAGGTGGCGGGGGAGGGGGAGGCGGGCAGGGGCTGAAGCCGTCGCACTTGAGAGCCCCGTTAGTGAGTAGGACAGCGGGGTCCGACGCCTTCAGAGTTTCAACCTTGTCCACCGATTTTGTCTTGCAGCGCTTTTTCTACAGGAGACAAATGAGAGAAAAGGAGCAAACGATGAATAACAGTTTCAAATAAAAACCTCTAAGATGTATGCAATAGCCTAGGGCCATATTAACCACCTGCGTGCCAGACACTGTATTAGTATTTGTAGTAACTCTTCAAATCCTAGGTTAGAAGTAGAGCAGTACAAAACTGAAGCAAACATTGCTTGCGAGTCCATTTTCAAGGTACAGTGAGTTTATCATTTGCTCTAGTATGAGGTCACACAAATGGGTCAGTAGGGTGGGAAAGGGTGGGTCAGTAGGGTGGAGAATGACCGAATCTGAGAAAAGATTCAAATGAATAATTACTGAAATGAATATGTGAACCAAGTATTCACAACTGACCCTGATTCGTCCCCGTGCTGTGCTAGGATTTAAGTCCAGTGTCAGCAAAGACGTGGTTAACAGACAAGCAGCTATCTGGAGTGGGATGACATGAGGGCTGAGTCTTAACACTCCTCGGCAGCCTCCTCTCCTGGTGTCTAATACATTGGCCTTTTATTCTACATCAAATTCACTGAAATCACAGTTCAGTGACTGAGGGAGGAAGTCCACAGCATTGAGACACAGCCCTGCTCCAATCCACTGACTGACACCAGAACACACAGCACGTAAGATGGCTGTCACAGCTAACAGCAGCAGTTGGAATAGACACTGTACCTTTTTCTCTGGAGAAAACCTTAGAGGTTCTACAATGTACAAGTCATCTGGACCTACTGAACAGGGGAGAAAGGGGCCAGGTTAATGATGGAATGGGAAACAGGAATACATACATGTAACAAGCATGAAACGACGTTGCAAGTAGTAGTATTAAGGCTACGCCAGCAGTACTCCATATTCCAATCACAGTCTCTCAGTGTTGTTAGAAAAGTAATTTGATTAAGTAAAAACTAAAGTTAGCCCAACACAGCATAAGTTACTGCAAACATAATGTGTTATTGTTATGGAGTGTTATTCTCCATTTATTACTACTTGCAAATGTCTATCATGAGCCAGCCCAAAGCCTTGTGCTCTATTAATATCCTCCTTTAGCCTGCACATGGACACAAGCTGGCAATGACAGCCTCTCAGCCCCAAGGGCAAACTCACACATACACACACATACACACAGCCAAGTGAGAATGAACAACAGGAAGAGTTTTAGGTTTCATGAGTGAAAGGCTTTATTCTTTTAGCGCTTGCGCAAGCCACTCCCTATAGGCATGTGTGGCTTGAGTTTCGGCCACGAAACTGCCAACACCAGGCCAGTCAGAATGGTACCATGTGTACCAGGAAGCAAAAGAGATTGTGTGAGAGCCAGGAAGACACAGCAAGGGGGAAGAAGAGTATTAAAATAGTGCTTGGGATTCAAAGAGTACTTGGATGGACAGTCATGTGGCTAGCGCTGCAGTAGTCTGATGCAGGCAGCCTGGACGGGCTATATCTATGACGGGGCTATGACTGTGGTATCGAGTCTCAATCTTGCTTCTGCTACAATGGCAGATGAGTGAGGAGAAACAAAATGCGTGGAAAAACAGAAGGCAGGTTGGAGGAGAGACGGGTGTCTAGTGTGTACGTGTGTGTGGCGGGGCTCTCACCTTCGGTAGAAGACAGCTGGAACGACTTGGAGCGAACAAGCGGACAGGTCACCCTGCGCTTTAGACTCATATCATCATAAGAGGAGAAGCATCTGACAAGAAAAGACAAGACACACATGTTGTTTACAATGTCAATATAACAGCACTAAGAAAGCAAATAACAATTGAGGTACGGAGGTGATCCAACATCTCTCTTCAAAAGCAGATGGAGGGGCTCATTATAACAGACAAAACAATAGCCGTGTAAATAACTCAACACAACCCAACACAACCACACAATGTGTTCGAAGTGTGTGTGTGTGTGTGTGGACCGACCTCTTGGGGCTGGGGTAGTGGTTGCTCTTGGGCAGGGCAGCAGGGTTGGTGTGAGGGTTGGGAGAGGAGCTGCGGCAGCACTGTAGACACAGCAGCAGGCCCAGAGAGAGACACAGGATCAGAGACACCACCAGGTAACTCTGACGGTCCGATACCTGGAGAGAAAAAGCAAAGCAACCACAGTGAATTGCAGTACGGCATTTTGTATTACAGGCTGCAAATCAGACATATTTGTGGCAGCACGAGAACAGATTCAGTCTGTTCACAAGGAGGAAGCTCCGCCATATAATTATCATGACTAGCATAACTTTGCCTGTTGTTCCACTTCATAGATCATAGATCAGCAGTCTTCCCAGTATTTCCCTATCTGTCTTCAACTTTGCATTGTGCAGCTGTTCCCCCTCAGTATCTGTTCATGTTGTTCTATGTTTACACGAGTCCCCAAATGTTATCAGTGATGATGATCCCCAGCGATTCCCACGCAGGTTCCAACCATCTTCATCCCAGGGATCGGGGTCAGGTAATCATGACTGCTTCCATTTCATAGTGTAATGCTAAACTATCAGTCCATTTTGAAACTAAAAGGATTTTAACTTTTAACTTTTAACAGCTTGAACTTGTAGATATGAGATGCAAGCACGTGTAACTTGTAACAGTAGTGTGTACGCTACCTCTCTCTGCAGCTGGCTGACTGTGACGGTGAGATTGAGCATCAGTTTAGTGACATTCTCCAGCTGGCCTTGCAGGACCTGGATGGAGTCTGTCTGCCTCTGGTCCTGAACACAGAAGAAGCAAAACACAACAGATACTCAAGACATCACTCAATGCTATACACCCTGGCAGGAGTATTAAGTGTGAATTTCTCCAGCTCACCTGCTCCTCAGCGATGCGGGAGGTGTTCTGCAGTTTGATGATGGTCTTGTTGAAAGCTCTCTGCATTTCTTCCATCTGCTTACGGTACCTGAACAACAACACAAATGCAAAAACCCTTCCTATGAGGCACTCCTTCACAATGTCTGGTACAATGGTGTTAGTCATATACATCTACTAAGCAAAAGAAGTGCTGTGCAATTGTTGTATTGTGATTAATATTGTACTAAATATGACTCAAAGGCTTCACCTCTGGCTGAGCTCCTCCAGGTATCTGCTGGACAGACTCATGTTCATCTCCAGGGCTTTGATCCGGTTGTTCAGCCTCATGAACACGCTCTCCTTCTGGCTGGAGCCGTGGACCGCTCCCCCGTTCAGTAATGCTCCGTTCCCATTCGCTGCCCCGCCGCCGTAATCCCCCCCGTTCTGCAGCTCCGCATAGAAGTCTGTCGCTGTCCGGTGGATATTCCCATTGCCGTTGGTGCTCAGGAGGAGGTCGTCCACAGAGTCTTCCCCTCGATGGAGCTCTCCGGCCTGGGCGAGTGAGTCACCCGGCTCAGCGTGGGTCTGGGCGGCCTGGATGTTGTGTCTATGCGAGTCCCCACCGTCTGCTCCTGACCTTACTGCATCTGTGTCCGTGTCAGGCAGCGGTGTAACTGTGGGCAGTTCAGTGGGAGGAGGGATCGGCTCGGCAGGCCTAGAGGCCACGGGAAGCGGCTGGACAGGCTGCTCCTTGACAGGGGGAACCAAAATGTCTAGTTGAGGAGAGGCCGTCTCAGAGGCCAGAGGTTGTAGCGAAGAGCTGGGGGTAGGGGTGGGGGTGGCACTGCTGGCCTGATGCGTCTCTGGGACAGAGATTCCTTGGAGGGTTGGAGGCGGGGCATGGTCCAGGGCTGCATCTTTAACGGGAGGTAGTGGCTTCTCCTCGTGGGTGGGGGTGGGCCGGGTCACGGAGGTGTGGGAGAAACTGTGCGGGGGGATGGTGGAGGATCTACTAGGCTCCAGGACGATGTGGGGCTCTGGAGTGTGTGTGTCAGGCGTGTGAGTGCTGGGATGTGTGTGTGCGGTGTGTGTGTGTGCCTCTGCGGACGCTTTTCCTTCATTTTGGCCCTGGAGAGGCATCTCGGGCTCTGGAGCGTTCTCTGTGAGGGGGAGGGCTTCATGGGCAGATGTGGGGATAGGGACAGGGATCTGTGGAGGTGTGTGCGCCAGGGCAGGGATGTGTCCGTCAGGGTGCGTCTGTGTTTGCGTGCTCAGTTGCCTACGCCGGAGGCTACGCAGTCTCTCCTTGGCCAGCCTGGCCGAGCACCAGCGATGGAGCAGCTCCGGCAGAGCGGCCATGCAGGACAGAGAGAGGGAAGTGAGGGAGGAAAAAGGACAGTATACCTGGCTCTCCCTCAGTCTCCTCTTCGCCTCCCGCCTCATCTGCTCCTCTCGCTCCTCTTCCTCATCCTCTCCCTCTTCTTCCATCAGGGTGACAGTAGACTGTCTGGGCTCCTCGTCTTCCTCCTCCTCCTCCTCCACCAAAGTGACAATCTGTCTATCTTCAGGGGGGTCAGACAATGACGGGGGAGGTGTGGGAGAGTCTCCGGAGAGCTCGGTGTCCTGCTGGGAAGCAGGGTGGCCTGGCTCTGCTGTCTCCAGTCTGAGGTAAAGTAATGGTAAAGTAATAATTTAGCAGCATATTTTATTCTTTATTATGTTGGTTGTATTTTTTTTGTGTGTGTGTGTGTGTGTGTGTCTTACGTTGCAGAGCCGCTGAGGGTTGCAGTAGGTTTGAGCAGAACATCTGTGCTCCCCTCGGTCTCATTCTGGGCCTCTGATGTCGCGTTGGCTAGACGTTGGACAAACACACAACATTAGAGATCGAGTAACAAGTAAGAACAGGACTGACAACTCCTGGCTACAGTTTAGGTTTAAGACACAAAGCCACCTAACTTGGCAGTAGCGCGTTTCTGCCAAATCCTATGTGACTGTCGCGGGTAACATGCACAACAGAGAGCCTTTTACCAGCAAGCCCATGTTTGGGAGAGGCAGACATACCGTCAACCAGTCTAGTCCTGTTAGAACTGCTTTCGCTCCTACAAGCTCTCCCTCTCCTTGGCTCTCTCTGTGGGTGTAAATGGGCATCAGAACTATCACAAGTTTAACTGTAAGGAGCCAGCAGTAAGTTAAAGGGAAAGTGTCGGGGAGAGACACTGCGTAGTCGTTCCATTGACAATAAATGGAAAGCTGACATTATGGACTCCCTTTAAAGCCAAATGTCCTTTAATTTAGTTTCTGAACCAGAAAGCGTACAACTCTATCCTCAAAAAATCACCATGAGTACTCTCACAGTTTTCACAAAGTTGGTTTTCATAGTTTTTGAAGCTGCCTATGGAGCGGATTAGATTCCCAGAACAATCTTATTTACAGGACTACACCGACTTTTAGGGAGTTTAGCAAAATCGGTCACCTTACCCATATCTAATGGGCACCAAAATCATCTCTTTGTCGATATTGGGTAAGGTGACCAATGGGACAAACTCCCAAAATGTTGGTGTACTCCTTTAAGGAAAGACTTGTTCATATACATAAGACTTGACAAAACTGTATGAGATCATATGAAAAGCATGTGAAGTCTATCTGAGGGTGGGTTTTTCCCATTACATTTGCTGCCACGGTGTTAAAGGGGGGTAAGAGAGAAATTTGACTCCCCGTGGGGTCAACAGGGCTCAGAGCAGGCTCAGCGTCACAGGCCCCCCCCCCCCCCCCTCAGTCTTAATACAACTCAGCTCCTCTGCCACAGAGTACGCCACAGATAGCCAGGTCTGTTGAAATCCTGCTGGAGACCTCCCGCCAACAGACAAATAAACATCTGGCTCCCTCACCATATGCACAAACATGTGCAAGAGTTAAACTAAAAAGTGCATGCAAGCACACACGCAAACACACACACACACACACAAATTCATGCACACTATGCATGTGTTCACACTTAACAGAAGGAAGAAGAAAAGAAAAAAAAAAAAATGACCCAGTTTAGGAACCAGCTAATCCAAACAATATGTGGTAAGAGATGTTGGCTTCAGTGAAACTCAGCAGGCCAGTGGTTAGAGACGGAGAGTAGGCAGTAGAGTGTGGGCAGATGGAAGGAGAGAGGAATAGTTAAGAGTTATATAGTAATTAGACGGACAAGAAGGAGGACAAGCCCACGTGTCAGGGACTAACAGGATGGGTGACTCATGTTAACCAATCAAAACTAATTCTATACGGATGAACCAATTATGTTTAGATATGTCAGGATGTGTTTGGGGTGTGTCCCTGAACAAAGAAAGCAGGAAACCAGGGCCTTGTTTTCCCCTCAGATAGAAAAGGGAGAAAGGCTGATCCAAAGTTTCATATAACACTTCTGACACGATTAAGACTTTTAACGTGTTCGGAGAAACTCTGAAATGTACACACAGCCACTTTTACACTTTCTCTTGCACAAATTAAGTTATTTGCAGAACTCAGTAAATGGCACTTTCTCGAAAGCAAACCACAGATCCAGGAATGGATATAGTGCAGCTTTTGAGGGGAGAGGCGAAAGAGCATGAAGGGGATTGGACAGTACAAGAGCATAGGGCGTATCAAGTTAAAAACACACAAGAGCAGGAAATCTGTACGAGTCTGCTGTGGTCTGGGGGGGGCACACAAAGACCACGTAAAGTTGGCTAGGAAGACTTACCCGGAGTCTGCACAAGAAATTGACATTATTAATCCTGGTATACAGCTAATAACTAGTTAGCTATCCATTTCCCAAGTGAGCAGCTTTTGGTAGCAGCACTGAAAAACAACTATGGAAATCTTGTTTTACTAGATATGGGTCACACTGATAAGAGGAAAAATTAAGAAAAACATTAGACCGACTCTCAGCGTGCCATTTTCTCTCATTTGGTTTTACTAGCTATCTAGCAGAATTGACAGATTGCCGATGCCACTTAAATCGGCTGTCAGCGCAATCAACTGCAGCAGCCTACCTCAACCTGTTTCTGACTCTTGGCCAGCGAAACATTTTGACTGATTATCAGTGACAGCCTGGAGGGGTTTGGCCCAAAGTGAGGAAAGTGTAGTGATGAAAGGTGAAGGAGGATGAAAAAAGGCACAGGAAGCAATGAGGGTAAAAGGGATGAGTACCTTCTGTGTGTGCTCCGCCCTCCAGCTCTGGCTTGCCGCCTAGCACATTGGCAGCAATGTTATTGACCATGTTCATAATGGCATCTAAAGGAAGAGAACACACACACAATGAAAGTATTTTGCAAGACGTAAGATTCTTGGTAAGTACGTGGACAGGCAGTAGCCTTGAAGGCAAACTATAGTCAATAAAACTACAGGCCTGTTTCCCCTCTTTACCTTACACGCCTCTCTTTTTCCTGCTGCTCTTCTACATTGCTTCAATATTTTCTCTCTCCATTTTACTTTTTCTCTTTTGGACTCTCTGTCTCCAAATTGCAGTTCCCATTCTCCTCCAGGCCTGCTCAACTAAAGAAAATGTGTCTGCTCGTTTTTTGTTTAATGGGAGTTTGAAAGTTACGTTTGACCCCTGTGAAGATTTGTTTGTGTGTGGGGGTGTGGGGGTGTGGGGGTGTGTGTGGGTGTGTAGCCAATGAAACCATACCAGCCCTCCCCTGGCTAAATCAGGAGACACAGGGACTCCTTTGTGTGAGTGTGTGTGTGTAGTAAAAGGGAGTCCAGTATGAGCAAAATTTTACAACCCAAACCCCACTCTAATTCTGTGTACTTGTGATGCCTTGTGGGAAAAAAGAAACCAAGGGAATATTCAGCACTTTCTGCCTCACAGAGAATTCATCTCCAACCTGGCAAAACATTAACCAGAGGTTATTAAGCATAATTTGTATCCCGTTCTTTACTGCTGCAATGGCCCGATTTCACCTCAGGGATCAATAAAGTAATCTTATATTTATATTATCTTAATTGTTTTGATGTGGCATTTCACACACACACATCTGCAGTCATTCTTCCTGGTTATTGTGGCTGTATATGCAGGTGTGTACTGTACATACTGGTGGCTGAGCCAAGCAGGTTCTTAGGGGTCTTGACCTCAGGTGGTTGGTAGCCAGGGGGATAGTCTGGGGAGAAAGACACACCATAGGTTACAACTGGCAACATACA
Source organism: Hoplostethus mediterraneus (assembly GCA_034670385.1). NCBI lineage: Eukaryota > Metazoa > Chordata > Actinopteri > Trachichthyiformes > Trachichthyidae > Hoplostethus > Hoplostethus mediterraneus. The sequence goes on from JAXDDW010000008.1 coordinate 7,516,532, forward strand.
CAACTCCATTAAAACACACGTGCTTAGATTAAAACAGACGTTCAGAGATGTAAATAAATGTAAATGTGAACTAGAATAAAATGTTATCAGAATTGAGGACTTGATAAAGGACGCTCCACTGCAAAAGGTCTGTTAGCATGGATAGCTACTTTGGCTTGTGCAGCCTGTTGATTTAGAAAGCATGTATTGTTGTGCCAGCATAAAACTACATTGAGATTTTTTATATATATATATTTTATTTTTTTTACTTCATTATCTTCTATTATTCAGGAAAGATGATATTCGGTAACAGCAGGTTTCTGGGTACCAATTAGCTCCATCTGCAACAGTTTCTTGGAAATTTGCAAACTGCCCCATATAAATCAACAGGCAAAATTCTACGACTCAAACAGAAAAGCATCTTACCATAGTCTTCATCGAGGTACTCCAGTCTCTCTGAAGGGTACTGGGAGTCGGCTATCTCTTCATACTCCTCGACCATACTGGTACCAAACACCCTACACACAACACACAACACACACACGCTTAGTTACAGATACACAGTTACCTACATACAACTTTTCTTTGGTTCAGCAGCTCAGTAATACACACATCAGAGTGCACACAAGAGAAAATGTGATAAACAGAAGACCTCAAGTAACTGTAACCTTGTATGACTGTTTATAGTATGTGAGATTATCATTTTTCAAAGCTGTAGGGCAAAAGACGACATGCCAGTCCACACACACACACACACACACACACACACACACACACACACACACACACACACCCTTCTTACATCATGCTGCAGGGGACATTTAAAGAGATGATGAAATGAATAGTTAACAATCCTGAGCCCTTGTAGACAGAAGTTAAGTTCTCCACAGCAATCCTATCATGACCACATCCCCTCTAGCATGGGTGTGTAAGCGTGTCTGTGCATATACTGTACATATGTGTGTCAGAGTGATTAGCAACTCAGTGCATGCAACTCCGCACAAGAGGTATTGCGTTCCACTAGAATCACCAAAAGCGATACATAACTTTGCCTTGGTGTTGACCTAACAAGCCTAAGCGCTCTGGCTATATGTGCAGTTTATTTGAGGGGGTCTGACTCAACACAGGCTGGGTTCGAACCCTCAAGTACAACTGTGTGGTGGGAAATGCCACATAGAGCTGTAGGGACTGCATGTATACAAGAGAGGGACTGTAGTTTGGAGAGTAATCTGCAGCTAGCCCTACTCCGGGCCTCATAGCCACAAACAGATAGGTGCCAATAATAAGAGGTAGAGAGCAAGAGTGCGCAAAATTGATATAACAGCTAATATTTTTTAGACATTAAGAGAACTGACTTTTAAAGCAAACTCAGGGAGACCACCAAATGTTTCCCGGATAACAAATATTCTACATAAACCCCCAACAGATAGCACTGTCCTGAGAATACTGTACAGGTCGAGTTTGAACTGGGAGACTAGAGTGATGATTCAGGTCAATAAAACACTAGTACCATATGTATAGTTTTGAACCAGCGTAAAATCAAAGTCAAATGACTCCATGATGAAAACTGCTGTATAAAGCAGTGTGTTGTTCAGATACATCAGCTTTATAAATACCATTTTCTCCTAGTATTTATAGCTCCTTTATTAGAACGGATTTTAAGCTTAATGGTTTCATCAGGGTCAGCTGGTTTGCAGTGGCACTATTTCTGATAGATGATATACTGTCCTTCTCCCTTTAAATCCCTAGGATGTCCTCTGGGCCATGACACGAGAAAGTAAGTAGAAAATCCACTCAGAACGCGAGAGCCCATCACTTGGCATTGCTCAAAGCCAATCTAGCTTCTTCAAACCCTCTGAAAACCACGGGGCAAAGATCTAAAAGCACGGTCCACTTCCATTTCTGTTCCTGGACATCTTGATTTGCTATCTTACCTGATGAGACTGAGTGGACAGAAGTGCTCTGATCCAAAGTGGGAGAGGAGTTCGACCTGCAGGGGACAAGGAGAAACAGTTAAACAAACATTACCGCCCACAAATTAACGAGCAAACCCCCATATGTATTTATCCCCACTCCACAACCCCATACTCCATCAAACTTGGAAAAATGAATACTAGAATTGCCAAGCGTTGACAATGTGGTCTGTGTGTAGTCTACTCAATATCGTCCACATGCATTAACGATGAATGTACTCTGCCACCGAAGCTCACCCATTATAGTGTATGACCATTACAGTGCATTTTTCTGCACACCATAACCTCTGACAGAGAGAGAAGAGTGCTAACCTTTATGTACTTGATGAACATCTGATGCGAGAGGAAGACAGGAGAGGGATAGAGAGAGGGAGAGAGAGAAAAAGAGAGAAATCAGTAAAGATTGATTCATGCTACAAGCAAGTCAAGCATCAGCTTACAGTTTCACTAGGCTCTTTTCCTCTCATAGCACACAACACACTGCTGACACAACACACTGAAGACTGTTCTATAAGAGGGAAGATGCTACAGATGTACTAGCAATTGGAAGGCAGCATAAAGACAGACAGAGAGACGGACGGACAGACAAGAAGACAGACAGACAAGAACAAGACAGATGTAAGACAACAAGTCATAACAGGTTCATATAGCTTTAGATCTTAAGATAAGATAAGATAAGATAAGATAAGATAAGATAGACTTTATTGATCCCGCCGTGGGGAAATTCACATGTTATGGCAGCTCACAACAATAGAAAAACAGAATAGAATAGACAATATAGTGCAAAAAACAAGTGTGCAAGTGGCAACTGAAGCTGTTCACCCTGAACATTTCTAGACACAAAACAGTTTATGTAATAAAGCTGCATCATTTCACAATGAAACACATTAAAAAGACAAATCAGCACCCACATATGACTCCCACACTCGCCACATCAACAGGGTTACCATTTGAGCATTAATAACGGACACTAACAACAGCGGACACTTAGCTAAAGCAACAGCGAGGGGAGGAGAGTGAGGGGAGAGAAAGTTCAACAAAGCAGAGAAGCTACTTGTACTTTGTAAAATCACATGGGCGAATAAATACATCAACACATACAGTAAATGAATAAGCCCAATATTGTCTTGTGGAGGAGAACATAGGCTCAACCACCCCGCTGCCTCCTTAGTCCGTACAAAGCCAACTCTGTCATGGACACACACCCTCACAGTCATTCACACAGAAACACATTTCTCTGTCCAGGCAGGGGAGGGGTTGCAGGGGATCTGATGACATGGTTAATTTACCATGAAGTCATAAGAGTGTCCCCTGGGCTCAGGACACAACACAGCAACACATACAGTATATGAATGTGTCTGTGTGTATGTTTGCGTGTAGCCCAGCTAGGGACTGTAATGCACTCGTGAGTGAGGTATAAACTAATTCATCATTTATTCTTCCTATCCTCTAAACATGAAGGTACTAATCTAGTAGCCAAGAGAGAAGGGGCGGTACCTTCACATATTTGGCATAAAGCTGTTCGTCCAATGGGAAGCTCTGGACGGTGCGCTCATCACGGCCATGGAATGTACCCAGCTTTACCCACTTGTTGGTAGGATACCTGTAGAGATAACAAGGAGGAAAGGTAAGGTGTGAGGTAATATGTGTGTAAGTGTACGTGTTTGTGTGTGAGTGTGAGAAAGAGTGAGCATACCTGTCGCTGATGGACACTAGGAAGTCTTTAGGTGTGGACGAGAAGAGTTCAAAATTAGCAATGTCCAACTGCTTCACTTGAATAGGCTCGCAGAGCTCTATCACAAACCTAGAGAGAGAGAGAGAAGAAAAGGGGGAAATGAGCAAAGCGATGTCACAACACAATGACAGATGCTGGAAAGAGGATGTACACATATAACATCTAAAATTTGTCCTTTCCCATTCAGCCAATTTCTCTGCCTCCGGCACAACATGAGTCAGTGACAAACCAGCCTGCGTCAGAGACATATACCGGCAGCGTGTTTGCTTGTGTGTTTGTGTGCATGACTGAATGCTCCTCACCAGATTTTGTTGCTACAAGGATTTAGCATATAAAGGTCCATGTTCTCCATGAGAATAGCTGAAGTGCTCTGAAAAGAACGAGTGAAAGATGATAGTGAGTGACACAGTTAGCAAGAACGATGCCATAGAAAATACAGTAGGCACAGAGCAGTATCAGTTGGATGCATATATAGAACGAGTCTTTACAAATCACCTTCACTCTTCACTGCTGAACGGGTAAATCATGTGAATGCAGGTATAACATGACTGAGTGTGCGTGGGGAGGGGGTGTGTGTTTAACCTTGGCCTCATTGTTAGCTGAGAGTATCTTGGCACCACACTCCACGGAGGCGTAGTTATTCTTGAAGTTTTTCTGGACCTTCTTCACTGGGTGGGGGCTGCCGTTGGTCGAGGTATGGAGGGACTGACCTGGACACAAGGTTAGGAACTAGGTCATTGAGAGAACACTCCTTCACACTCCTGCAGAATGATAACATAACATGATAACATGATAACACTATGGACTGCATAGCGTCTACCGTCACATCAAGGTGTGTGTAGTTTTTGTTATCTATGGAATATGTACCTGCAACAGTACTTGCTGTACCTTTAATGCACAGAACAGATAACATACTCTTGAAGATACAGTGAATGCAGGCTCATGTCTGGAGCAGTTATTCATTAATATCAGACCAAGAGAAATCAATATGTACATACACTTAACGGTACATCGAGGGCCTATGTAGATAACAGCAAAAGAACACAACATGGTTTATATTCATGCTCACTGCTAAAGATTCATACAATACAACCCTTACTGAATGGGTATGGGCTAGACTGCGAGCCTGAAAGATAATGAGATGAGAGAAAGAATTTATGTGTGTACACTAGCTGTCAAAAGTTTTAGAACACCCCCAATTTTCCAATTTTGATTCATCGGTCCATAAGACCTTCTTCAAATCTTCAGCAGTCCGCCTCTTTTTCTTATTGTGCCATCTCAGTAATGGCTTCCTTACTGCCACTCGACCTGTCAAACCTAAAGCTCCAAGTCTTCTCTTCGCAGATGAAACTGAGACTTCCTTACTTCGACCAGTGTTAAGCTGAGCTTGCAGCTGTTGTCCTGTGAGCCACCATATCACGCTCTATGACTCTCAGAAACTTGTCTTCTGATTCTGTTGTGGCTTTGGGTCTGCCAGACTTCTTCCTGTCAGAGTTTCCTCTACCAGTTTACTGCTTACCTTTGCACCAATTCAGGTTATTCATTGGACTTGAATTGCTTACATTTCAATAAAAACTGGAAAAATGGGGGTGTTCTGAAACTTTTGACCGGTAGTGTATGTGTATGTGTGCGTGTATGTTTGTGTGTGTGTGCATGTGCATGTGCGTGCATCTAATTGACTAATAACCATCATCAAACATTCATGGGACAGGTCCATTAGAGACAGTGGAAAATGAGCGTTGCCTGAGAGGAACACACAGAGTGAGAGGTTACGCAACACAAACACACGCTCCACTGACCACTGCACATAGCCGGCAGAGAGAGAGAGAGAGACGGAGAGGAACAGAGCACGAAGAAGGATGAAAAAAAGGCAGAGGGACAATGCACAAAGATGAAAACAATGAGTGGCGAGGAACATAATAACAAAAGAGAAGTAACAGGATGAGGAATAGATTGAAACTGACATGTGTGGGCCTCCTTTGTCCACAGAAGCACTGTCGCAAACCTTCATCTCATTACGGTCAATGAACATCCGGATATGATCTTAACGAACTGCAATAGCCAAGGGGGTTCTGTGTGTTTGCGATGGCGCGTGTCCCTTAACCGAGTGTGGTTTCATGTGTGCTCTTACTTTTCTCCTTCTCCACCTCCATGACTTGTTTCTTCCACTCATCGAAGGTGGGGATGTCCTCTTTGCTGGGCACTGAGGGGTCAGCCTCCTTGGCAACGCTGGCATCCCCTGCCTGAAACACAAAGGCATATCACACTCATATCACAGTCTTTGAGGGTTGACATAACTGTATTTATCATCAAAAAGGACAATTAGCTTCCTAGTTCATCTTTATGTAGAAGAGCTCCAGCGTGAAGTAATACCCTAGTATTACTGAACATGGTTATTTCTATTCCTGGCAGCATTGAGCCACTAGGAGACATGCGTGTTAGGAGCTCATAACCAGCCTCTACACACACACACACACACACGTACATAGTGATGATGAAGACGATCAAAAAAACTCCCACATCCACAGTACACCCTACACAGTAGTTAGCTAGCCCAGGGCCTCTACAGCATTGAGATGCACTGAGCTGTGAATAATATTTTGATGGATTATATAAGCACACTGCTGGACCCCAGGACAGAGTCAGACCCTAACAGCCACCAACGCGTGTAAACACCCCAAACACAGACAGGCATGTTAGCCAGCCATGCAGACAGATTAGTCACCAGATGTTAACAGGGATAAGATATAGCACACAAAACACTCTGAACCACACCCTGAAATATACTGACCTTCGGTTCTTGGTGGCCGTGGGAGGCGTTATCCCCCTGGGCCAGATCCGACAGCTCCTGGTCCGGGTCCTGCTGCTCCTGGTCCACGGGGCCTGGAGGGGACTGAACCTCCGCTTCTGGACCGGAACCCTGGCCCTTGTCTGACCACTGGTTGTCAATGCCATCCACGTCCACTCTACAGCACAGACAGGGCCATGGAGGTGGAGAGGGAGGACGAGTTGGAAAGAAGAGGGGAGATGGAGATGGAGAGAGGTGGATGAGGGATAAAGAGGGGAGGAGAAGACAGCAGAGTCAGACACACATACCAAACAAAGGAGAAAAAATATTCCATTCATTCAATACTGATAGTTAGTCCTTGGTTGTGAGTGAGCAATACGAAAACGTAAAAAAATAAAATAAAATAGGAGAGCAAGGCCAGCGGACGACGGTTGCGTGTAGCAGACAGGTGTGGCTTGTTACCTTGATTCCCTGTCTCTGTGCTTTGACTGGCTGCCGGGGGTTCATAACTCACCTGGGGAGAGGGCTGCCAAAAGGGGAGTTTTCACAGGTTGCCAGTTTGGGGGGAATGGCCCCACACTGAGAGTCAGAGAGCTCAGCAAAGACAAAGCTGTCTACTGGGGGTTCATCTCCAGCACTGGCAACCCCCACTGCACTGAGGGAAAGAAAGGACATGCTGTTTACCACAGCTCCTTAGACCGGGGGAAGGGAAGAGAAAGGAGGGTAGGGCGGGAGCGAGGGGGGGATGGGGACAAGGAAGGCCACAAGGGATTAAGGAGTAGGAGAACCACAATGAGCGTGGGGAATGCAGGAGAGAGCAGACAGAGAGACAGAAAGAAAGCGAGAGAAAGACAGAGAGAAAGGCAGGAGAAACGGGGTGGAGAAGTGGCCTACTGGTAGGGTAGAGGTGCAGGTCTTAAAGTGATGACTGAAATGTCCTGGAGATCACAGCCATTTGAAGAAAGGAGTCGAAAAAAAATAGCCACGGGCACGTTTTTCTGGAAGGATCCACCCAGAAGAAGACTAATCTCGGTCCAAACTTCCAAGTCCACACCAGCAACCAATTCCACAAACTTCCATTGCAGGAAAACTCCATTGGTAAAAATGATAAGGTCACTGTGCACGAGCGAATCCGTGAAACTCTTAGGTGCTGATGGCCAGTTCCATGAATAGTGAGTTGTGAATGTCCAAGAAGAGGACCAAGATATCAGACCAACTCTCCCTCAAGCTTCTCCTTCAGTTTGTAATCAGTCATTAAAAGTTGGTAAAATTTGAAAACAAAAATAAATCAAATACAACAAACAACTGAAGGGAACAAAGGTTAAGCAACAGAATACTCAAAACAAAGAACATGTACAAAGTTTGACAGGACAATGACAGTATTGGAAAAACGTACCTATATTAGTCATATAAGTGGGTTGAAGTTGGTTTTACCCACCAAGAGGAACATATGTTTTCTCACACATCATGTGACTCTCCATCTGTAGTTATAGACAACCTCTCACTAAAGCCAGAGACCTGGGTCCCTGCTGTGAGGAATCTGATCAAAGCTTACCCTGTGTGGGCCAGGCTGGCACTGTCTGAGGTAGGTGTGTGTTCGGCTTCGTCTGGGGCTGTGGCTGGAGCCGAATCCAGGGTAGGATCTGGAATGGGGACGTCGCTGGGGACCTCTGCTGGGGCCGAGGCTGGGGGATCTGCGGAGGCTTGGCCTTGTGCTGGAGCTGGGGGTGGAGTGGAGGAGGCTCGGGCTTCCTGGTCCTGGATGTCAATCTGGAGGTCCAAGTCAGCCTGGAGGTCTGGGTGGGTTTCTGACTCAGGAGCAGCAGGTATAGTATCAGACTCTGGCTCAGCCTGAACCTCCTCCACCACAGCCTCCTGCAGATTCACAGTCTGGACACGACAACATTCACACTTAATCAACGACCGAACTGAGGGAACCCAGTCTTGGTCTTGATGGACGACCTTACACTTACTTTGATTGTATTTCTGCAGCATTAGTTGACTATTGTGCATAACCTAAACTAGTGAGAGTTCATTCACCTTATTTTAAATTGTCGATGAGTTTGTAGAGATCCTTTAACAGCTACAGGCTATGTGGTTTTACCTGTTCATTATTATCTTGGTGTGTGATGTGTGGTGGCAGCTGCTCTAGAGCTGCTGCTCTCTCCGTCTCCAGTCCCACGTCGTAGGATGTGTGTGTCGTCCATTCTTCCGCCACCTGGGGAAAGAAAATGGTACACATCTCACACACACCAAACTTGAAAAACAACTTTAAAGGTTAACAAGGTAATCGCAGTATGAGAAAGGTCGGTGCCTGACAATAGTTTAAGTTTCTAGAAGCCTAAAGCTGGCCTTAATCCAAATCCAATAGCCTGTGGTTTAACATTCAAATCACTTTTCAACTGAGGTAAGCAACCCGGCTGGATTAGAGGACGATGAAGCGCTTTATGAAGCGCTTTAGGAAGCACCCCCCACCCCCACACATAGACCTCAACAAACAAATCGGGGGAATGAGTTTGCATCTCAGGTTATGAAATAGCCCTTTGTTGACAAATGAACAAAGACTGTGTTATCGGGCCACTGACAGACTGACAGGCCTGTTCAATCGCCCTGGCACGCCTGTTTGCTGTTGGATCACAAACAATGATGCCCCTTCACATGCATACCCAAGCACACTCACTCACTCCCCTAAATTTTTCACTCATTCTGGCCGGCACATACACACACATACACACACAAATACGTAGAGGGCCCATTCATATAAGGGCGGATCAAACATTTCACTCAAAACCAGCTATGACCCAGTATCAGCACACTTCAGCCAACCCTTCTTTCCAGGCCCTCCCTACTCTCTGTTAGAAGCCCAGAGACCGACTAAGAAGGATTAGTCTCCTACCTCAGTCAGCTACTAAGGCTGTGAAAAGGCCAGAGAAAGAGCTGAACGCTGGGAAAGCTTAGTCAACTCTGAACTCTGACCCCAGAGTTGGCCCTGAACTATCACTCTACTTGTACAGCTGGAGGTCCAGGAGACCTTTAACAATTTTTAACTGGGCTGGTTACTTATCTTATCATCTACATATCAGTGATGTATACTGTTTAGACTCCTTCTGGTTGTTTCGTGAGGCAAGATTATCAGTTGTACAGAGCGAGAGATAAGGAAGGTACCTCATTTGAGATGTTGCATTCTTACTCAATAACAGCTCCTATCTTAATAAGAGTTACAAAGACCCATAAGCTACAGAACACACCCTCACCCATCCGCCCAGGCTGCTTTCTATAACCCAACGCACACAGACTCCTCCCTGATCACTCCCAAATTCTCTATAGCTTCTACCCCTCGCTCCCTCCCACCCTCTTCAACAGGGGTCATTGGGTCACTAACGTATATGATCCACCTCCCACCACTACCCTCTTTGAGTTGTGCTTTGTACATTTTCCACAGGCAGCCAGTCTAATAATATTGCAACCATTCCAGAGCTATGCAGGCCAGCAGGTTACCCCCCACTAACTAACTGTGGTGGCTAGGACAGTTTGAAGACAGTTTGTAGTTTAGAGGTTAGTGTTGACTCCAGCTTTGTATGCTTGTATATCATTTATAAAACAGGTAGTTCTGGTCCTCAACTCTGATTGGCTTAGTCATGTTTGGCGCCGTTGTAAAATGTCGAGTAAACGGACAGCTGTGACCACATAACTCTTCATTTAAACATTGCACTAAACAAAAATCACCACCTCTGCCAGTACTAGAACTATGTTCCTTAACGGAGGTGCAGTACCACAGTTTTATAAAATCAATTGCGCTTTACTGTGTTTTTAGAGTAGCTAAGAGACATTGGAAGACAACACTTCAACACATTTTGTGCTGCTTTCCTGCTTTAAATAAAGTGCTATTACTAATACCATAAATAAATAAATAAAAACACACCTTTTGCTGTGTGGAGTCCTGCTCCTGCTCCTGGTTGTGGCCATGAGGGTCTCTGTCCCCAGCAGACTGACCTGGACCAGACAAGCCCTGCTCTGAACAATACACATGATAGCTGGGGTACCTGAAACACACAGGGAAAAAATTGGCACCACAATGCAAAATTATAATAATCTTATAAGAGGTACAACTATATTTTATAAAGGTTAGGACACATTAAAACCCTGCATTGGGTCGTACATATTTCAACAACATGTTAGGGATAGAAGACAAAAGGTCAAAGATTTACAGGGGTTGTTTACACTAACAATATAACATGTCAGCAATGCCTGAGCCTTAGAATGAAAGGCAATGTGCTGAACAGCTGAGGCTATGCGACGTCATATCCTCCACAGTGAGAGCACTTCCTTCCCTCAGGGGGAGGACCGCTGACATGTGCTCTGTGGACACAGGAATTACACTGAATGTAGGAGAGCCAAGAGGGCTGAATGTGCTTGAGTGAGATAGAGGAAAACCAGAGAAAGGAAGAGAGGGGAAAAAAACCAGTTGGAGAGAGCCAGAAAGAAAATGGCAGTGACACGAGAGAGGAGAAAGAGAGCTGGTTCTGTGTTGTTTACCATATCAGTGGGGTAAACGCTGAAATGTGTGTATGTGCTTAGCTAGTCTGGGAGGTCTGTCTGAACATGTCCACGTTGCTATGATGCTAACTTACTCACCGACTGCATCTACACTTAACGTCTTTGAACTTTTAACCCTGTCAGTGAATAGATTGCTTTAGAGCCGTTACGCTACCCCATCATAAGAAGATTGAGTAATACTAACAAGAGCCAGCTTGGAAGAGTAAGATCTTTTCACACTCTGGCCCAATGAGTCAGGCCAGCAAGGCCAAATCTGGATACTCTCTAACATATGACGTTTACTAAGTTACTTATTCAGCAGCGATGTGGGTCAATTCTTATGTAATAGGTACATGTGGAGTACCACATGGTCACGGACATGTGCGCTATATGTTTGTTTAAACATACACCTATGTACACTATAGGAAGACTAAATGCATTAGCCAAATTACAAGCACAGCTTGTGCCAGGGACTGTTACCTCCAAAAGACACACAAAGACACAGACACCATGTGATTCTGAAACCAGAGCAGTACCCCTTGACCACCCACATATCAATGTCAGGAGAGAGCAGGACATATGGGCACTTGTGTTAGCACCCCGTCAGCCCGGCTGTAAGGAGGAAGATGAGCAGTGAGCACACACACACTCACAGTCACATACACACCCATCTGTGCGAGTTAGCGACCTGTCAGTCAGGCGCTTTACAGAGAAGCCTCTCCATCTGTTTTCTGTTCATTAACATCTCAAGTGATTGGATGATGACAGATATAACGAGAGCACCCGTCTACCACAACTGATTTGCAAGGTGACCTTTGGAGCCCAACTGTCCTATCACATTTATAAGTAGATGACTAATCAATAAGATATATAAGATATTCACCCACATATTGTAGCTACTTCTGTCCAAGTCACTGTGCCCCTTGTGGTCCATCAGTGACATTTCATGATTCTAGTCTTGTATGCTGACCTGGTTTGATGCAAGCAGTGGTAACAGCCCGTCTCATCTCTGAAGCACATGGGCCATCCCTGCTAATGTTGCAATGTGGGCATGTTCCTATACGCTTTAACACCTCGTAATATGCATTTAGGGAGGCAACGAGGGAAACCTGAGAGCAGCGCAAAGGACACTGGGGAGTAAATATGAACCATGGGTTAATATAGCCCCCAGCTAAACTTGGAGCCATAGCTTTGAACTATGTTGCGTTTCAAATGTCACATATCCTACATGTTCAAGAATGGGATAATATGCTCTCAGGACGTGTGTGTGCGTGTGTCTGGGGGGCGTGTCTGCCCTGACTCAGGGAGTATGGTCATCAGCCTATGGACAGTAAATCCACCCCCACCCCTTGATGTGGTGTAGGGATGATATTTTATAATAAAACTGCAGAAAACTATGTGAACGACATGCAACCCCTGTACAACCCATATTTTCCCATCCCATTTTATTTTTTTACCAGTAATTTAAACTATAAAATCTGTAAAATCAATGCAAATAGGAACTTGAAACACAGCGCTGACGGCGTGATGTAACAGTGACAGTTGATAGCAGGGAAAGTCAAGTCACCTGGAAAACTCTGGCCACTGGCAGCCAAACTCACTGACCCAGCAACACACTCAACCCTCGGCTCGCTTCCAATCCCTCAGGATATTCCTCGCCCCGCTCATCAATCACTTTAACTCATCATCAAACTCACTTATAGAATTGATTTAATTGAAGGTTTATTTCTTTATTATTATTATTATTTTCTGTAATCATTGCTTCTCTTTTTAAAATGTCCTTGTATCACTGCTGTTATATAATGAATACGGTTTATATGAATCTCTCTGTGTTTTTTAATTTTTGTTTGTTTGTTTGCTTAACAAACAGCTTTATGAAAAGCATTTTGTGATCCTGGCTGGATGAGGGCTACATTAATCATCATCATCATCATCAATCTCAGAGCAGAGTACCTGCTACATAAACATTACATAAATGGGTCACATACTAGAGATTGTAGGTTTAGGTGAAGCCGTCAGAGTAAACAGACCGGTAGGAGCTTCTGTCATGAACAAAAATCTCAGCTCTGACTGACTTCCGCAATATGACTCATCAAATGTTTAACTGAAACCTGCTCAGTCACAAAGCAAAACACAAAATCAATATAAGACCACAAATGCCTTGCACTTAGTGGGCTATGCCTAAAACAAAGCCCAACTTTTGATTAATGCCGCCACCCTGCTCAGAATCATCTCAATGAATGAACAGCTGAGTGTTGACATTCCTCCTTTAGATGAAGAAAAGCAGGGGGTGAAAAAGAGAAGGGGGAAAAAAAGTGAGCTGGTCTTTAAAGAGCTGTTTTACGGGTGGAATGTGACCTACTTCCTACCACTGATGGTTATGCAAAACTCTGAGGGGGAAGTAAGAGACCCACAGATGGATAGATAAAAATACATGGGAGACAGAAAGTGTTAAGACGTGCATCATGTAGGCTACAGTAGTGGGTCAAAGCCAGACTAATGAAGGAAGAGCCTGAGGCATAACTAATGAGTCAGCAGCCTGTAAATATACTCTCTCTCTATCCCCGTTTCCTGTCCCACTTCAGAAGCACCTAGGGATTTGCAAGAAGTCTCTTCTCCTCACGTCTCTCCCTCCCCCTCTAATGGCAATAACAAGCTCAACCATTTTGTGATATTCTCTTTTTACTTTTTGCTACCCCTCCACAGGGGCGTGAGAGTGCAGGGTCAGCGCCCTTAGAGCTCATAGGGAGTCAGTATCTTGCTCAAGGACACTAGGGATTAAGAATAAACTTAAAAAAGGCCCACAGTGGTCCACAGATGCACACTGGCTACATATCCAGACACACCCCAGGCCCATTTAGAGCAGCCAAATCCCCTGATATTTCCTGTTGGCTTTAGGGCCATTCAGGACCAGGGGACAGGGACAGACTCTACTGTATCAACAGGACTGTACTGTACCAACTGACTGGCACTGGGCTCACATAGACTAGACAGAACTGGAGAGAGAACAGGATGAGGAAGCGTAATCTGCCTGCAAAAAGACCTGCATATTATCAGGCGCCATACGGCGTGCCAACTGGGCTCTGATCTCTTTTCAATGGCAGGATGTTTGCCCGATGACACAACATTTTCTACTAGTGTCAGCGACATCTGCCAGCACAAACATGTGAGAGTCTGTGTGTCTATTTGTGTGTGTCTGACCCTCTCCCTCTCCTCCACAACAGCCTAGGATCCTGATCTTTCAATTATATCTCTCAATCATTTTTGCTCTTTGATTAACATGCTGCAGAAGAGCTTTGCCTTTGTGTCTCTCTGCACGCCCTCCACCTCCCACTCACCTGGGTCATGGCCCGACCGTGCAACACAAAGGAATCATCCCCTTTGCCAGACCAGATTAGTTGCTGCCTTTGCCTCACCTGGCCTAAATCTCTGACCAGCTTGCTGCTGTACCACTATATAAAACACACCCGGCCCTTAAGCTAACCAACTGCACGCCATGCACACTTAAGACCTTACTCTCCTTAATTGAGACTCAATGAGCAATCTGCCAACTATAAAGTGCTGTCGTTGCTGTTGTAGTGTAGTGTGCCCAGTTGTACTCCAGTAAGCCGCCACTGCCACCCCTGTTCTATCACGATAGGGTGAGGAGACAGTGTGTCTGCCTGACATCTCGGTCTGGCCTGAGGCAGAGGAGAGTCTTGTGATGTTTTCCGTTGACCTCCACATGAGGTTCGATGTAGGTCATGTGGCACTGGGAGCAGGGAAAAGGGTGTGGAAAGAGCGATCGAGAACAGCTTTATCAACCTAGAGAGGTAGATGGAGCTTCCTTTTGAACTGAACTGTCACGTCTCCAAAGCCTAATCACATGCTTGGAGAGAGCAAACACACACTCTGGGAAAGGCCAAATAAATCCAGCTGTTGCTCCCGGAACCACGTCTTTAAGAATAAATCCTGCACGCAGGCAGAGGATCCACATTCGACCATTATGTGTTGACGGTTGACGGTTGACGAGTTAAAGAGCAAACAGTCACAGCAGGAGAGAATCCAGGATCCACGTGGGCAGGGGTGGGGCAGGGAGATGTGCCAGGGCACGCCTTTAAAAGTAGGGCAGCGCATCTGCCAGGGAGACAAAAACATTTGTCACCGAGCTGTGGGGAGCAGGGCCTAAAAGCCAAGCCTTAGAGGACTTGTGCTCATGGTATGTATGTTTGCCTGTGTGTTCTCATTGGCCTCCAAAAAGAAGCATGGAATAATGTAGAGCAGCAAATTGTTCTAACGCCTGCTGATCCTCCATAATCCTCTCCACTGGTACATCCTCAGGACAGCCAGAACACAGTGGCTGAACTGGTGAATAGCTCTCTGACACACACACACACAGTTAAAAACCAGGACCCTATAAGCAACCACTTGACCTAAAGTACCGCGGTTATTATTGGCTCGTACACAGCTCCGGCACCTAAAGGCCGACTGGTTAGCAGTCTGTCTTGCTCATATGGAAAAGGTCACTCGCTGCATTTTCCCCCCCTCAGTCTGACTTGTATGGTTGTCAGCAGTGAGCGGTCAGTGAACAGAGACTGTAAGACCTGCATTCAAACGGGGTCTCATCACTTTTCGGTAAGGTACGACTAATATAAAAACTTGAGGGGACAAATGCTGATGTTGAAGATACTTGGCCAGAAACATATAGAAAATTAACACTAACTGGTATATCTGCCTATCAAAATTGGTGGTTGATAGGAAGATAAATGTCTAATTGAAAAGCATACCTCCCATTTGGCTCCCAAATAGCAATTTTAACAGCACTATATTGACAACAACCAAACTTCTTATTTTCCTTAAAGCATTCTTTCATTAATTTTATCAGTGCACTGTCAGTGTAACACAGACTGATAGATATACCTTTAAAAACAGTTAAATATATTGGCCGGCAACACCAGTATCTGATGGGCACTAGTCCAGCTCATTCCCAGTTACCCAGAGTACCCAGAGCCTGTTCATATAAAGGGTTGTGCGGCTCCCTGTTGGTCCCCCAGAACCCAAACAACGCCTGGGGCAGAAACATCAGTCACGGAGAAGGAGCATAAGGATATGGGATAAAGGTTTTTTAAACCCTCCCTCCGACAGAGAAGTCACCAACAGTCACATTTTGGAGTCAAGGGGATGTTTGTGGAAATGGATGATCATGGGTTCAAATAAGATAAATGTATGTGCAAACAATTTCAATATTGTTTGTGCAAACTGTTTCAATATTACTTGGGGACACGAGCTGCAAATCAGGAAAGACAACATACTTCTCTCCTCATGCCACCACCACTGTGCATTGTCTGCCTCCTCTGTGCCCTCTCTTTCCATCACAACCTGAGAGAGACATCAGTGGCTGAATGCTGCAACATGGGCCCGAGGAGACATCTATTATCGGCTGTGGTCTTCATCCCTGCTGGTGTTGCAGGCACATTAACGCCACACCTGTGCATGACTGCTGTATTTGCTACGCTTAACTACAGAGCGAGAGAGAGAGCGTGGCGGGTGGGGAGGAATGCTCATCTCGTTAAGTGCTGTGTGTGCCTAACTGCTACATTGCACTAACATATACATTGCCTCCCTCTCTGTGACACTAATAATTACAACCCAGAACTGTTCCTGATGTTGTAACTTAATATGATATAAAAAAAGACCACACAAACATGGGCTCAGACACACACACACACACACACACACAGTCAGTTACTGATGGTCAATGTTTTGTAGTCTCGCATCATTGATCTCATGTTTACTGGCAAGGTATCAGCATCAAAGACAACTTGATAGGTGGCTCTTACCAGTAAAACACACTGGCATGGGGCCCAGTAGTTCCCAGCAAAAAGACACTACAGGACCACAAACTGGGGGATCAGCCATACCTGTGACTTTCCAATGAGAAAACGACCACTTTTAACCACACTGGTTTGATCTAACCTATTTGTAAAAGCTTGTTTGTCTTTCTAATCCATCAGGATCTTTCTTTCACTACACCGGCTCTGTGACGCACACAGCTCACGACACAGAGTTTACATTATAGCCTCTCTCTCAGGTGCAGCATGAATGAGCAGACACACCTCTGCCTGGGAGCTAGCCTCGATCGTCAGATAAGCTGAGTCACTAGGTGCTGTTCCTGCTCTGAGTCATGTTCACCAAGCCTAGATCATATCAAAGACAAAGACACACTCTCATCCTGGACCAAAGCCTAAATACAGCTATAGAGAGCCACGTGTTCCACTTGAGGATCCTGTTATGAATTCAATTTGACAACCAAGTCAGGTAAATCCTGAGTACTTGTTGAAAGCAAGCTGCAAACCTTGAATGTGTGATTGGCAGAAGTATTTGAGCAAAGTACCTTCATTGAATAAGACTTTCAAAATTTACATTGAAATATATATTTTTATAATTAGAAAATTAAATATTGTAGTTATTGAGTAAAATGTATAATCTGCAATAAAATGGGAATGATTAAATGACTGAACTACATGATGATTAACTACCTATCACGACATATAATACAATGGGAATATCAGTCAATTCAACAAAACTTAATAGATAAACAGAGCTCCCAGAGCAAAACACTACATTCCCATGGCTATAAAATAAATGGCTGACTCACATATTTCATATTTATCAAACTTACTGGGTAGAAGATAAAGCAATCAACCCCTGTAAGTTGTAAGTTTCTGATATCCTTTTATTCTTAGACCAATCCATTACATAACTGCATAACATTATATTTATCGTCACTGAAATTAATCACACATC
The DNA here is from genome assembly GCA_034670385.1 of Hoplostethus mediterraneus. NCBI lineage: Eukaryota > Metazoa > Chordata > Actinopteri > Trachichthyiformes > Trachichthyidae > Hoplostethus > Hoplostethus mediterraneus. Next base: position 7,534,329 of record JAXDDW010000008.1, read on the forward strand.
CTTTCTCTAATACACACCCAGACTAAGGCCTAGAGGCAGTCGCACTACTGGGGCAATATGCTGTGATAGTGGGAAGCATCACAGCAGTGCCAGTCAGACGGGGATCAAAGAGGCTTGGGAACGCAACACCAGGAGTATTGGCTAAGAACACTGCCTCAGAGAGAGCGGGCCGATGGACGCAGTCATGTGATCTAATGTGATTTGATAGTGTGTGTTAGTGCGTGCGTTTGTATGGGTGGGCATGGATGCAACATGCACGCGCATAAGCAGTCAGTATGTATGCATCAGCCGGCACAGCAGGAGAGCAAAAACTCATAAAACATTAAAACATTCACATCCCCCACAGTACAGTGTACTAATGTGCTGCAGGGCTGTGGCACATTTACTACACACAGCCCATAGCCTGTTCGATTTGGATGCCCAATACAAATCTAATTCTTTTGGTCCCTTTTGGCAGGCGTAACGGCTTGACCATGTCTTTATATGTAAGCTTCTTCAAAACATGTCCTAATCAGCTATTGTACACAATGTTCAGAAGTGGCATGCTTCCTGCTTCAGCTATGGACAGAGCCCCCTCCCACATGCCCTCACCATGACAATCAGACACACTACATACAAGACCGAACAAAGGGCAAAAGAGAAACAGACCCAGAGACACAGATAAGGGATAGTATGAGTCAATCAGTGGTAGAAAAACATGTCAAAGAGCATTTTCAGAAGAAGAGGGGGAAGAAAAAGGCCTTTCTCTAGGAGAGAAGTAAAGATGACACATGATACATATCCAGCTATCACTCGTATCATGAGATATCTGAAGACAATTTTTCATGCCTTGAGATGTTTTGAGACATAGATTTATAGTGCACCGTTCAGAATTTGGTAAACCACAAAATATGTTTACTCTCAAACCAGAAAGCAGTTCAAATATAACCCTCAGTTGTCAAATAGTCAAATCAATCAACTTACCACACACACACGCGCAAACACAAACTGAGTAAGACAGAAGTCCCTCCTCCCTTAGTGTTTACTGGGCAGTGAATATGCCGAGCCTGAGGTTATTGGCCAGCATTCAACAACTCCCACTGTAGGCCTACCTAGAAAACTCTTACTTGATCAACAGGATCCTGTGAAGAAGTTACTGCCCCCAGAAACTGGAGCTACATGCCCCATCAGAAACACTAGACAACTGTAATTGAGTCTCTCTGTAAAACTATACTGTTACTGGGCTGACTGCAGTCAACCACAGGCATTTAAAAAAAAAAAAAAAGGTGTCTATCTTTGCTGGGTTTTTTTACTTTTTAAAAGAGAGCGGTGCATTTTCACTGCAAACACAAAGCAGACTAATCAAGGGATTTAATCCTTATTCCACCAGACCAAATAGGCAATCAAGATGATCACTTTCCCTTTTCTCAACAGCACCCACAAGGCATAGGCTCAGGGGCAGAGTTCGTTTGACCATGTTAACATTTGTTACCTATACCCTGGCCTAGTCTGACAATGTCACCTAACCTTGGGACAGTGTTTGAGGGGACGAATGTCTTGGCTATAAACCCAAGAGTGATCTGATAATTTCACCTAGCCTTGGCTGTTGGCTTAGTCTGGCCATTTCACATAACCCAGGTTATCCAGTGCCAGTGCTGGTTCCAGTGCGAGTGAGAGTGGACATACAGATAGAAAGGCAGGCAGGGCTCAGTGTGCTCAACAGTCTCCATGGCCAGTGGGCAGGAACAATAGAGAGCTCTCGAGTGCCAGTCTAGCTCCGTCTCTCCGGATTAAACCATAGAGCTACCAGCCTAGAGCGCTGAGCCCCGACCTGCTACAACAACAACAACAACAACAACAGAAAGATGGACCCTCTATTACTAAGCCTCTCACCTCTGATAACAGGACCAACAGAGATATTGGAGAAGAGAATCTCTTCATAACTAAATACATAGTCAGGGATTTACAGAGGCATCACTCACACATTGGCAGCTGATTACACTCAGTCAGATAATTCACACGGTCTTTCATGTGGGGGTTTTGATCCAGAATCATTTGTACATTAGCCAACGAGCCAACCAGAGGCTTAACTCAAACATCGTTCATGTTCAAAATAAAATCAGGCTCTCCAAATGAAGTTCTGAAACTGCTGAAAGAAACAAAAAGGTACATTATCAGGTTAGCTTTTAAGTAATGATCTGCAACTTTTTCCTATAAATAAATGTCCGTTTTGCTGCTCTCCATCGCTGATTTATAGCTTACAGTAGTGATTCAACCACATGAAGGCTTTTACATTTGCTATTCTAAACAACTATGAGTGGGTAGCTCTTTCCTGGGAAAAATCCTCCACACACACCTACCTTTTGTGTTTAGGGAAGCAGCCATTTGTTTAGAACACATATAAGAAGAACTGGGTAGTAACAGTGAGCAGAGATAACCACCATGGCTGAGCAAACAAAGAAAAGAGTGATATCTATAGGAACTGAAACTTTATCAACAGAAAATCCAGGTAAAAAGAAACTGATTAGTTGCTCAGAGGAAGGCATGCGTGCTTAAAAGGAAAGCGACCGTCTCCAAGCCACAGCTAGAGGGAATTGCCTTTCCAAGATGAAAAGCACTTAAAGATGATAAGGGACGACAAAAAGAAATTCATGTTTGGCTTGATTGGAGAGAATACGTCAGAGCTTTGTTCTGCATACTTTAAGATATTTGGTGCGATTTTGTGCAAATTAATCACAGTGTTTAGTTTGCAGTGTAGCTTAGATACCGCTCTATTCAGTAGAGGTAAATATGCTGGGTCTGTTGTTAGAAAACAAGCCAACAGGACATCCCCTAAGAGACAAACTGGGCCATGGATACACTCCAAGCACTCCACTTTGCATGTGTGTGTGTTTCTTTACTACAAATAAAGTATAATTTTGCCCCAGATATCCTATCTATACAATATGGCAGCATTTGAGGATGTTATACTGGCATTTCTATAGTATTGTTAATACTGCTAGGTAGACCTATGTGTTTCTAGCACACAGCATGTGGTTGGGCCAGGCAAATTGAGATACAAGGTAATGTGTATGCATCTACGTATCCATCAGTGTGCCCACATGTATGTATGCACATAGGTTCAGATATCTGCAGCCCATTACACATTAATATCATGAATATGATAGTGCACTTACAATAATGCACTTACGATTTCTGGTAAGTCACTTTGGATAAAGGTGTCTGCTAAATGACTAATGTAATGCAATACAAGATAGTCCAGCATTAAGTACACACGTGACTGGGCAATTTGTCTTGAGTCCTCTAGGTTGGGTAAGCATGCCAATTGATAATGCTCCACAGACCTGATCCTAGGGGTGGGGGGGAAAAATAAATTCTTAAATGCATCGCGATTACTTTGTAAGGTTGTGTCTCGATGCAGTAATATGCACGATGCACGCAATAATCGGAAATTTGGAACTCAATTCTCGATTATGATCGCCCAATTTTGTAAGACCGGGCTCTACATTCTTTGCGGCTGCCCCTGAAAGCAACGTTACGTAACGGATGTAATGTGTGTTGTGTTCTGAACCAATTGGATGGGGACATAACGGACGTAAAACACGCGCGTCGTGTTTAAGCCAGGCTGTGAGGATGGCTGTGAGCAACGGAAGATGGATTTTGATTGAAGAGAAGTCTTTATTATTTATTAGTGAATAAGGGCAGTTATCAATGTTATTGAGTCCATGTTAATTATCTACAAGGATGCTGCTACAGGCACACTTTTGTTTATTTTGTTGTTGGTTCTTTGCAATGCTGGGAAATATGGTGGCAAATGTAACCTTCCAGTTGACACGTTATTACTATTGTTGTATTAAAAGATAATGGAAGTAAATCTGTTTATATTCATTATGGATCATTACAAATACGCTGTTTTAAAAGTAGCAAGTGGTCACACAGTGAGAAAAAATAAATCATGTATAGAAATCCAAAATTTTGATGCATCAAGATGTATCGATAATCTTTTTATAATCACATCGTAGCCCTCTGAATCGGATCGAATCGTGACGTGCCTAGAGATTCCCACCCCTACCTGACCCTGACTGAGAGTGAAGTTGTCACCGTTGTGACTGTAACAACAAGGAGAACAGGGAAAACAAGGTGAAATACCACAGAAGACTATGTCTCTGTCCCTCCTTCACCCTGCTTCACTTTCGTTCAGAGAAAGCACTCAGAAGGCCTAAGCGTCCTTTGAGAGAATAACAGCAACAAAGGAGTTGTGCACAACCAGGAGCATAGAGAAAAACACGTATAGGGACATATATACCATAAATCAGAGCAGCCATTTGGCATTACGGCGGCTGGATGGCGTGGATAGCTGGGAGGTGATGAGCTAATGGAGAGGGCTAAAGTAAGTAACTTCTTGGCCTCAGCCAGACTTTGTGACCTTGCATTTCTCCTCCATGTTCATTTCCCATCCCCCCTCCATGACTGGAGTTGCCAACACAGTCTTTTCCCTTTCTCTGTCAGTCACACCCTTTGCCCAGTACCTCCCATCTGCTGGTGGGAAACAACCATTCCAACAGTGACAACAAGTTGTCTGATCACCACGGCACATGGGCAACATAAAGAGGATCTCCTTATGTAACACGGCTGCAAAATGGGGACTTTTACAATGTGGGCAGGATGCGTAGTTATTTTTACTAGTGGGCCCTCTACCTACACACTGCCTTAGTTTAACGCAGTGTTCAGTAAACAGTACTCACATTGCTCAGAGCAAGTTAGAGAGGCTCCCAGTCAGAAGGAAGTACACACAGGGAAGAAATGTTTTTGAGCCTTGGTTTGATCACAACAAAACTATCACATTGTATGTAATTCACACTATGTGTCAGCAACGCAGGAAAAAACTCAAAGCCCTTCACAGTGGGGAAAAAGGAGTCCTTCAGCTCATAGATATGAAACATATTAGTGCTGCAAAACACAGGATCATGAGGAGGATTGCACAAGAGCCGAGGCTGTGAGTGGGCTAAACATGATATAGGGGCAGGGATCAAGTAAAAGGACATATAGAACACCTCATCCTATACATGAGCTAAAACAACAGGTCGGGCAAGCAAAACCCTGGATTGGTGTTATCTTACTGGATCAGTCTGTGTGGACATATAGCGCAAACATCACAGCACACTTTGTGCCATAATGAACAGAGTCCAAGAGCAAATGCAGCACAGTAACGTAAAGCCAGTTACTTGACATTCAAGTCCTATAATTCAAATAAAATGTCATTAATAGCACAAATACAAAGTTAGGCAAAATTAGGCAAGTCAGTAGAATTCAAATTGCACAGCGTTGGGTGAATACATTACCACTAGTACATTGCAATCACACATGTTCACATGAATGGTAACGGTAGCCTAGTTTTGTTGTGCGGCTGATTACTAACTGTCTGCCGCTATGATGCAATTTCCTCAACTGGTCCACTGGCTACAGAGCTATCTCATAAGTGCTAATCACATTACATAATAGCAATTTGAGATGTCTGAGAGATTCATAAGCCTTTAACACATGGACAGATGATGAAGATGATGAAGCCACGTATTCCCCTTGAGCACGACACCAGTCCAAATGTAGTGATCATAATATCATGTTCGATTTGCCAGCCAAGACGCTTTGCAGAGTGTACCAAACAGAAAGGTGCAAACTGTCAGAGAGGAATCACAACATTGGAGTTCTAGCAGTTTGCAATCTGCAGAGAGAAGTACATTACAAAACACCAAAGAGAGAGGAGCACAGGGCTGGCTGCCACAAGACACTCTGCGGGAGTCTTGTGACAGTTAAAATCTAAGGGGTGGGAAGATCTGTCTGTGGCAGACGGTAAGCTACATTTTTGACTATCAACCTGGGAATGTGCACCTTCACACAAACACTCAAGTTCACATGCACACTTTCTCCAGGGATACTGTTGTCTGTATGTACTGTATGTAGTCAGATCCCTGTTGTTGACGCGATTGATTGACGAGACATTCTGCTGCACCTCTCTGTGCACTGCAGCATAAAGATCTAGCTGGCTACTGAGCACTCACAGCCACAGTAGCCTACAGAGGACAAGACTGTACATTACCATTTCAAAGCTCATCATTAAATTAAATGTGTAGAGAACCTGAAAAATGTCAACATCATGCAAGGAATTTAAAATATAACAGGACATCTGACGTGAAAACTGATTTCACTTCTCTTCCCTCTTCCTCTGTAGGGGAATGTAGACACATATGTTCATGTTCAGTACTCAGCAAAATGAAGGTTTAGCAGGCCAGCTCAAAGCTCAAGGCAGTGTTACCAGAGTAAAAACAAGCTTCTCTCATTGCCAGGTGAATCATAACGACAGAGCAGAAGCCCCACAGGCCCATGCCATCTCCTTCTACAGAGGCCCTGTCCATACCTAAAAAAAAAAATCGCTGCTGCCTTGGAAACCCTTGGAGTATTGCAAGGTTTGCAATGCCCAAGTTTCTCTGTTCCTTCTGGGACGTGTGAGAGTTGGCACAGGGGAGTGAGAAGCCAACAGCAGCACGCTAAAAAGGGGTTTGCATTAGTAATCAAGTCTGTGCATGTTCATGCACGGTCATTAGTTTGTTTGTGGGAAAATGAAAAAAATGCACCCACACGGCAAACAAGCAGCCACTCTATCGATCAAAGCCATAACCTTCTCCCTGCCATAACCTTCTCCCTAAACAGTGAATGGAGGATGTCTCACCATGAAAGAGTTATAATGAAAATATTTCTTTAGTTTAGAATACAATATTCACCTTGACTTTATTTGAATGCATTTGAATGTGCACAAAAGTGGATCTAACTGCATCTATGCCTCAGCCACTAGCCTTCAGGAGACAGAGAGAAGCACCCTGTTCTGCCTAGCTGCCATTACTGCTGTCTTTACGTTTTTTCCTTCCTTGTTCAGGCAGGGAAAACAGACACAGAGGGCCTGTCTTCTGCTGCTTTAGAAATATTTAACCCTTTACCTGCCCCTTAGGCTAGCAGTAAAATGTTACCTAGTCTTATGCTGTGAAGCACATGACAGAATATTAATTTGGCAGAAAAAAACAGGCTGACAATAAAGTTGTGATGATAGTAATTTCACAAAACAGTAACTTCATAGCCGGTAGGCTTCTCTTTGTCAGCTTGTTTTAGTGTTAGACATACTGCTGTGGTTATTAAGCCTTTTGCAGAAGCACATGTGAGAGTCAGGGAAGAGGGAGCGAACGATAAGTGCTTTGAGGGGATAATTAAAACACACATACAAACAAGTAAACCAAACAGGCAAACGTGAGCATTTTGAGTAATTAGTTCATGAAAAACAAATGTATCAGCTAAGATTATTTCTTTCAACAATAAGGATAATGTGATGAAACACTATAGAGATCCAGGGAGGATCTCATACAACTGTGACAAACAAAAATATCAATGTTAATTCCAAAAGCTTTGGAAAAACTGTGCACTCACCCCTACACAAATATACTCAGCTTTTTTAGCCAAATCGACATGCAAGTAGCACAGTGCCTGGAGATAAAAACAGTGCTACAGCAAGTCTCTTTGGCCTACTGCAAAGAGGAAATGGTAGGTCACATTTGAATGATACCTGAAGGCTTTTGAAATATTAAAATCTTAGAGAATGAGAACTACGAAAACTCCTGCTTAAAGTTAATTTGAGCTAGCAGTCTTACCAAATATTTTGACCATTTCTATTCCAAAGGGTGAAATTATGAAGGTGCATCAGATTCTGCACTTGTGCAAGTTTTATTTATTGATGAAGGCAATAGGATAAGGGTAATAAGGGCAATCCATGTTATGATCAATAATAAATCAGCACTAAAATGTGCTTGAAATGCTACAAACAAACAGGGAGGAGGAAAACACACAGCACTGAGCATGGACCTGACCTGAAGTAAATCCTGTTCAGGTCCATGCACAGACTATGCACTTTCTTGCATTTAATTTCCCCAAAACAACTATAATCAAAGTAGTGACAACACAATAAAAGTAAGAGTATATGAGTGAAACTATATGATCACCCAAAGAATAAAGCTATCAAAGCCTCTATAGCCTCAAATAAAGAGAAAGTAAGGTGTCACTAAGACATCTACGGCCAACCTCAAAATTATAGGTAAGTGCTACTGAGTCACCCATCTGGAGAGAGTGGCATGTTAGCTCCTCTGTTAATCCCCTCTTCACAAATCCTGAGTATTGCGTCAGTGCCTCTGCGAGATTAACAAAGCCATGACTTGCGTTAAACTGTAATTCTGTGTATGTGCCATGGTGATGGACCAGATAAATCACATTTTATACACAATTCTGATAATCTTAACATGTTTCTCATATCTGTGAAATTACAAAGATGCTCAATATATCTATTCACATTCTGTTCCCACCTTGATTCAGTGGCTGTAACTCCTAACTCATCTGTTTTTACAGGATCTTAAGTATTCATATTCATATTTAACGTTAGAATTAATACAAATTGTATTAATTTCTGTTATTGGCTACTGTTATTGGAACAAATTATAACTGCAGCAATATAAAACATGTAAAGAAAAGGTACAGAACTTGTCACTAAGAAAATACTCTTTGGTGCAACGTTACCAACCAACTAAAGTGCACTGGAGGATGAGACAAATAACGTTGGCTATCAAAGCCCTACTTGACTCTGGTTTGGGTTAGCTAGCTATGCTGTTGGCTATTCTACAGCTGGCCAGTTATCAACTGAGATGCTAGCTAGCATTTAAACAACTAACAAGTAACTATCAAGTACCCACAAAACCATGCTAGAGCTCTTCTTCTGATTTAAAGGCCAGGTAAACATCACTCCACATAATCTGACGAGCTGTTGACGTTAGCTGTAGCAGTGATGATTCATGACACTGAACATTGATGATTGACTACTGATATGTGGCAAAAGAAGCAAAACGATATGGCAGGCAGCATAAAAATAATAAACCGTGCTTCGTGTATTATTATGATTATCATTCGTGTGACATGTCATCGATAATGTGAATAGAAATGGAGAGATGTGGGCTAAGCTTACCAGCACAGGAGAGCTACAATGAGGCACACCAACAAAACGCGCAACCTCTTCATTATCTTCCCGCGGGGACCAACATCCTCGCTCTTTGGGGGATTTGTCTAATCTCTCACGACTACACAATAAACCGAAGGCAGGCTTTTTATCTGGTGATGGCCTGTGTTAATTACAAATTAACAAACAGGCGTCTTGTGTAGCTAAAACCTATACTTGGAAGTGTGCTAATTTTCATTGTGCGCACAACTGGATGCCGCTTTTCTAGCTTGGTCGCTTCTGCTATTGACGGCTGGTTAGCTCTTGGTAAACTCAACCACTGCTCCACGTCAGACCAATAGGATTGGTGCTGTAGATATGTTGACCAATCATACAGAACGTTAGAAACGAGGATCTGTGACGTATTTGGAAGTCCCGCCTATTTATCCCATCTGGGGAGGCTGAGCTTTAGTGGCTGGATGAGGACGGTCATCTATTTCTTGATTAGCAAATTACAGAAGCATGCAATATTAAAATGTCTTGCACAACCGACTGATGACAAACGTTGTAAGAGAAATTACTATTGCGATACATTTTATGTGTAGTGTAGTGTAGAATGTGTAGTTCAAGATCACGTGGTGAGGTGCTAGGGGTTGAAGGAATGTGTACATTGTGTACTTTTGCTCTAACTATGTAATAACACTTTGAATCATGGTCATTCCTGAAAAAATATTAAAACAATTATTAATTAATTGATTAATTAATTAATTAACAATTAATTAAAGAAGACTGTGCCGCTGTCATCATTTTCTCCAGTTAATGGAGTATTGACACTTTTATACGGATTCCATCAATTAAAATGAATAACTGTCATTATGTGATGATAATATTGTTTAGTTTGGCCTATGCAAAGATGTGTGTATTGGCCAAATGCACACATCTCTTGGCTAAATCTGACATCTTTACATACGTTTATAGTGTCAATGCACTGAGAATATAGAACTTCATTTCCCACAGTGCAACTCAAAAGGGCCCTCTAAAATTTGCCTTACGTGATGTATTATTTAAACTTCTTATACGGTATATAAGAAGTACCAAATCACAATATCATACAACCTGAAATTGAGTAGTAAATTAATCCATTATGTTTTGTAATATCTGATGAAAATGATTTGATGTATAACGGCGGGGTCCTCGCGGGACGACAGTGTTCTCTATCGAGCGAGCTGTCTAACAGAAGTGAAGTTTGGACGAACACAGCTCCGCCACAGCTTACACGCGAGTGTACCAAACACCCTTTGGCTGTCTAGGACTTTGATTCCAGTCGCCAGGGACTCACAGGGTTGACCATGGAAGTGGTCCGGGTGTTTTTGTGTATAGTCTCTGTGTTTGTTGCCCTGCCGGAGAGGTTTGTGGTGCTGGCCGCCTTCTCCCAGTCTTTGGACAGTGACTTCACATTCACTTTACCCGCAGGTCGAAAGGAGTGTTTCTACCAGACGATGAAGAAAGACGCATCACTGGAGGTTGAATATCAGGTAAGAAGACTCCCACACTGAGGATATTCACATATATAAAATTAATGTGTAGCCGAGCAAACCACAATTATGTCTGTCAACAACGTCTTTCAGCCAAGTCAATGATAGCCTGTACAGCATCAACGTACATGTGTCAAACTTGTTGATTATCCCTCTGGTTTTGTTCAGATTACTGTTGTTTTTAGGGGTTTTTTCAGGCATGCAGACCGCATTAGTATAGCGGCATGTAAACCGAATTGATCTGTACTCTTATGCCAGGGAACAAACAGGTTATATTACCTACGCCTCCTTAATTTTCATTATTGTTGGAAACCTGTTTCGGCAGTTAATATGTAGCTTACAGCCTTGCATACACATAAGCTTTGGGCTTTCTGGTATGTCTGAAAACAGGAAATATGAGTTGCCATTTGCCATTGCTTGTTAGACATCCCAAGCATTTTGTGTGTTATTTCTATCTATTGTAGTGTCTATCACGAAAGACAAGCTGTCCAGGCTTACCACATCCACTGGAGAATGGGGGAAACCTTGAACTGACAGTCTGCTCCACAGCCTCGGCCTAACATTCTTCATTTTTTTTATGCATTGACACAAACTATTACAGAAACGAATTGCTTCTACAGGCTCAAGAGAAAAGAACGCCAACCCAGACTGTGTGGAAATTGAAGGATGCAATCCTTAATTGCGACATATCTCTGTTTGCTCATGCCGCTTGCATTCCTTGTCCCTTTCACTTTGTGTGTGTGTGTGTGTGTGTGTGTGTGTGTGTGTGTGTGTGTGTGTGTGTGTCCGTCCTCCACTGTCCAGGTGTTGGATGGTGCAGGTCTGGATGTAGATTTCCACATCTCCTCTCCCACTGGCCAAGTACTGTTTAGTGACTACCGTAAATCAGACGGAGTCCACACGTAAGTTACACACGTGCTTTAAACATTAATCACAGGTCAGTCACAGCTACATGTACATGGTCACCCTCTCTGCGTTTTCCTCCAGTGTTGAAACGGAGGATGGAGACTACATGTTCTGCTTTGACAACACATTCAGCACTCTCTCAGAGAAGATCATCTTCTTTGAGCTGATCCTGGACAACATGGAGCCAGAGGGAGAGGATCCAGAGGATTGGAAGGAGTACATCCATGGAACAGACGTGCTGGACATGAAGTTGGAGGACATCATGGTGAGGAGGCAGACAACTTCAGATGGGTCACGTTATGTTCTGCAGAAAGCGGGGAATTTGATGTGCAACATACTGAAGAGCTAATGATTAATAAGTTCTATATATGGGATCTTGAGCATGAATTGCATTGTAGAGGACTTAAAAGAGCCTTCTCTCTGAGTGTTTTTGAATTTGTGTCTCTGTTAACACGTTTGTCACCGTGCCATGTCAGGATGACACAGGGGGTCAGTGGTCCAGCAAACAGCCTGCCAACAAAATAGTATACAAACAACTAGGGATGTGCAAAAGTCTATTTTTTCATGGTCGACTAGTTGGTGGGCGGTCTGTGTGACAAATCGAGTCGGTGTATACAAAATGCCAGAATTCAACATGAGGTCATTCGCAGTGTTTCCCATACATAGGCTCATCTGTGGCTTTCTTTTCTCCAGTATTGAACTTGGGATGTTACCGTCTGCAACGTGACATCACCCCAGCTGCTAGTTGAGTCTATATAGTCAACAAGTCACGTAATCATACATCAACAAATGGAAAGTTGAACATTTGTTCCCTCAGACGAGTGTTGAAAACTATTTTACAAGGAAAAGGCCTTTAAGAGGAGGAAGAAAGCCAAGGGGAGTCCCAACCTGAGGTAGATTAAACCTGACAGGAAAAGCTCTGAACCCCACCAGTTGAAATCAAGTCATTTCAGTAGTAGCTAATACGATATCTGTTATTACAATGGAATGCGTTTAAAGTAAAATATTTAAGCCACGACAGAATCACGCTGTTTATTTTGGTCTAATATTAACCATAAAAACAAGCATGAACTGTGTGTTTTGACATAGGAGTAGACGATATCAATATTACTTTAAAAGAATGCTACGCACGGCACGGCAGGAACACCTCTACCGATATCTCTACCTCTACCTGTGAAGCGCTGGGCCTTTACCACTATACCCATTAGTGGGTTGATTAACAGATAATCATTATATAAATATGTTGAGTGCAAGCGAGCAAGAAAAAAAATGCTAACTACAAAAAAATAAAAATACAAACTGCGACGCACCTCCTCTCAAACAACTCATCGACTATTTTGGTACAAACGGCCACATACAGTCAAAGTCACAAGGACAATGTCACAGGAATAGACAATGCCATGAACTATCACCCATCTGAGAGCAGCCAACAGTCTCAGCTTGCAGCACAGTAGCCTGCTGCGTTCCTTCGTCAGGAACAGAGTTTATATGTGTCAGAAGTCAGATCCCCGGTCCCTGAGCTGTAGGCGTCGCTCAGTAAGAGAGAGGAAGTGTAATTTCCAGCTGTGGAGGATGTTCTCTGGTGGAAGAAAGAACACACCTAACTGAGCTGCATTGTTTACCAACTCAGAACTGAGTCCCCAGAGAGACTCCACTCTCTTCTCGACGGGTTTGTTTAGCGTCAGGCACCTTAGAGTAACAATGTTGTTGGGACAGTTTTTTATCTTGACCGTGTTTTCAGATCCGAGTCATTTGACCTGCCTCCTCTCCTCCAGGACACCATCAACAGTGTGAAGGCTCGGCTGGGCAAGAGTCTGCAGATCCAGACGCTGCTGCGGGCGTTCGAGGCTCGTGACCGGAACATCCAGGAGAGCAACTTTGACCGGGTGAACTGGTGGTCCTTCACCAGTGTGATTGTCATGATGTTGGTGTCGGGGCTTCAGGTCTACCTGGTCCGCTCGCTGTTCGATGACAAGAGGAAAATGCGCACGTAACCCCACCCCAACTGGGGAGAGGACAAAACTAACGCACTAGCCCACAAATATTTTTGGGATTCTTTCAGTTGAGCTGGGGCTCTTCGCTTGTGACTCTTAACACAGGATGCCATACACACACACACACACACAACCACACATGCACACAGAAATTTGGACATTCTTTTTCTAACTTGCACAAATATGCAGAGACACACTCTCAAGTACAAACTACCCAATTGTTTTTCTGGCCTTTCAATCCACTGGTGTTGGAGGGACAGTGAAAGTCTCTGCTTTGAAACAGGAACATCTGTCACCCACTCTACTTTTCAACCTCACTTCCCTTACCACAGAGAAAGAGGGTCTTTCTGTCAAAGTTGTGTATTATTTTAAAAACCTCCCTAGCTGCTGTAATTCTTCACAGAAAGTGACATAAGTTTATGGTGTGCCCAAAGTAACAACAGGCCAGTGGCCTTATAATTCAAAATGTCCTTTTTTCTTTGGACATGTTTTTATGTGAGCGATAAGATGAACAGGATGATGAAATGGTATCTGCAGAATTTATTTCTCCCAAACAGGAATGGGAGGTGTGACCACTCTGTCAGAATTGTTGTTGTGTCCTTAAAACCTTTTACCATTGTGTGTTACTGAGATGCCTTAGTTACTTAGCTGCCAGCCTTTTGCCAATCTGTGTGGCCTTTTACACATCTCTCTCATTGCCCGGAATAGACTTTTTCTGTCGTAGGTAGCAATTCAGTCACACACTCTCCAGTCAGGTGTTCGGATGGGGTTGTGCTGCTAATGCTGCTCCTTGGCACCCAAGGGAAAGTGGAGTAGGGGAAAGGGATTGTGCCATCTCCAAATCTCTTAATGACTACTGCCCTACTCTCCTCTGCCATGACTCCTGGTTTCTGGCCTAAACTGCAGCCAACTCCACTTTTCTAGCTAGTCCAGCCCCGGGCTTTCCGACGGGGGTGTCTCGTTACAGCCACCTTGCCTGTGAAGATGTTGAGCCTGCCTGTCTCGCTAGTGACAGAAGTTTATTTCCATCTCACTGACACCTGGAAGGTCATCACCACTACTACATGGAGCATGTTCAGACCAATATGGGTGACCCGTTCATTGCCTTGGCTACTGCAGCGTTCTTGTCAATGCTTGTTTCTGGGACATTAATGTCAAACAGGCCGGACTGCCTCAGCTCTTTGCTGTCGGAATAATTTTGGTTATTTATTTACTCATTTTCCTAGCGCGTATGTTCTTAAACTTTTTTTAGCCTGGGCCCCATGACCCAAACTTGCATATTTTGGTCTCACCTTGGGTTCCCGTCTATGAAAATGTGATAGAAATACTTGTCCAGAAATGTAGGTTAAGGAACACTGTTCTAGAGGTTTTAATCTTGTTGTTCTCTTGTTTAGTATTAAGACACTACCCTGGCCTGTGAAGATGGGTGTTAAGGGTTTATGTCATTATTATTGAGCTCCACAGATGGCTCCTGGTCACTCGCCACCCTGGCTAGCAGCTCCATGTTGCCATCTTCTGATGGGATGTTGAATTTCCCTGTGCTGTAAAACAAAGATATGTTTATGCCTTCATAATTTAAACAAGCTTATGAAGTAAAGTGTTGTAAAAAGAAACTTTGAGCTATTTTTGTTTTTAAATTATATATATATATATCATCTATATAGTTTTGCTATATATATAAAACACTGACTTTATTGTGTCCTTGCAATAACACACGACTGGTGGTCAGAAGTGTTAATCCCCTGCCTCCATTACACTGAACTAAGTGCTTATTACCACCCTTTCCTTCCCTGCCCACTTGGTGTCAGGTATAGCCGGTGTTCAGGTACTGTTGGATGAAATACTGAAGTCTTAAGTGTTGGATTAACAAAAGTAAATTGTATCTACAGTTAAACCCAAGGTTTCTGTTGTAAAATGCTTTATAGTTCCCTTATGCAGAAATAAATAAGTATTGTATTTCTAAAGTTGTTGAGTTTTTGAGCCAATTGCCAAGTTGTCTTTGAATAAAATAGTTATTTTTTACTAGCCTGACGGAAGAAAGGTGGGAGAAGGAATGAGACATTTTTATTTATTCAACTCATGTTCTGTAGTTGTGAATGTGTGTAAATTAAACAATCATACCTCTTCCTGTCCTGTGTGTTCTGTTGTGTTCCTGATTCTGGACAACAGAATTATTTGTTCACAAATTATTTCCATGCCCTTCTTTGAACAGACAGACAAATGGCTAATCATTTTGTCACTTATGTGTAGGACATACAGAGTACAACACCAAGAGAGTTATACCTTAAGGAACAGGTACCTTAAGGAAAACCACAGCCTTTTCAAATATACAACAATTCAGTGGAAATGGCAATGACTGGAGCATGGGGGGGGCTGGCCGTCTGGTGTCTTCTGGATCTCTTTGTGTTGAGGTTGGACGTCCTGACATTGATCTAGTTTTGGACCAGAATGCTCTGATATACACAGTGGGCCCAGCCTAAACGACATGAAAGGAGTATATGTTTTAAGGAAGATGTGGAGGTTATTTCTCTTAGTCACCATCTTCCATCCTCCATCACTCTGTACACTACATAATTCTGCAGTCTCAGCAGTGGCTGTCTCTTCGTGGTTCATGATACTTACTTGCCTGTCAGCAGCTGTCCAGACTGTCCCACCCTTGTCCTGTTAAGAAGACATGTCCCTATCTGCAGCTATAGTCAAAGGTAGGACATCATTAACAGACACTCAAGCATAAGATAACAAGAAGAACAATTTGGATTGGAAAAGAGGTTGGGGGTTGGCTGTCTCTCAGAAATTGTGAGACATTGTCATAGTTAATGTAAATATTCACCGTTTTTATCATTCTGTGGAATTTTAAGATTGTACATGTTGAATCAAATCCCAACTTTCTTTACTTTGGGAGTATTTACCATGGGGGTTAGTGTTTGTAGTTCGTCTGGCACCTTGCTGTTCTCCCTGCTGGATATGAGGAGGCCATGGGGCCGTGGTTTATGCAGCAGCACTGGGTAGCGGCTATAGGGCAGAGAATCACAGAGTATTGATTTGGTTTATTGTTATTTACAGATATCCCTGTCAACCTGGTCAACATCTTTAAAAGTGATGGGAGCCATCATTGATAGGTCAATGATTCCAGTGCAATATGTTTATTACAGCTGTCAGGAGAGGTTACCTTCTGGCAGGCGTGGTGGTGTGTTGGTAGATCTGTCCCATGACGTCAGCAGAGGAGGGACCACATATGTTCACCACAGACACCTGGTCAGGGATTTATTATATACATTTATTGGTGAAGATCAAATAATCAATCAATAATAATCATGATAGTTCCATGTGACGGACAGCTGGCCGCGTGTTATTCAGGAATCCAACAGGGGGCGCTGCGCTGCCTGATTTGTTTTCCAGTCCTTCACTTCCGGGACAATGAAACGTTGAGATTGTATCCACTACGCCGAACAAAATCGTGTCCCAGGTAACGTTAGATTAAAAGTCTTTTGAGACGTTTATGGAGATACTTCAGCACATCCTATCGTGTTTTTTGTTCTGAGGTACATAGTTTGTCAGATGTAACGTTAGCATCCGAGCCGGAAGCACCGACCGGCTACACTGTAACTTCTAGCAGCACCGGTCAAAAACTGAATCCATAACCATGGTTTAATTAAATTCAGTTGAGGGTTGTTCAAAATCCGTCATCCGAGAAATCCACGAGATGGCACATTACTTGCTAGCTCAGGCTAACGTGAGGCTTAAAATGTAGTAGCTAAATGCTTGTTGTGTGGGCTGGGGTGGACTATCTGTATAAATTGAAGTAAAATTGTATTTCACAAATGATCTGACTCGATTATAAATGGTCTAACCACTCTTTAGTGTTATAGAGGTTATCTTGGATTGAAGTAAATACTAGCCATCAGCCAAATTCTGGTAGATTTTGGCTGTGCCTGGTAAGCTTGACTACTCAACACATCTGGTTCAAAAAAACAATTTGTCCAGTAAAGTAATGATGCTGAATATTTAATTTTGACCAGTGGATGCAAAAGGTTTCCTGCACTGGTCATGCTTAACATCTGACTCTGTGTGGTCAAGGTGATGGGGCCAGACGGTGCCCCGGGTCCAGCCGTGCCCTGGAGGAAGGTCCTGTGGGAGTGCCAGCCGTTCCCTGATAACTACGTGGACCAGCGGTTTCTGGAGGAGCTACGGAGGAATGAGGGCATCCGGCAGTACCGCTACTGGGCCGTGGTGAAAGAAGCAGTCTTGGTAGGACAGCAGCTGTCCTGTGTGGCCATTTTCATCACCCTCTGGCTCTACATGGAACAGGTGCACAGGTCCAACCAAAGTAACACTTTCTTCACCCCATGCTCCTCTGTAGACCAGGCTGTGTGCTTGTGTTGGTGCTCTATGCAACCCCAGAATTTCTCCCCGGGGATCAATAAAGTATCTATCTATCTGTCTAACTATCTATCTATCTATCTATCTATCTATCTATCTATCTATGGACTGGTTTCCTTTAACTACGTCATCAAACTAGTCACTCATAGCAAAGGGGTTCTGCTTAGACAGATTTCTTTTCATTCAAGACATTAAAGAAGCCTGTGTCTGACGTTCTCATTTGGCCATGATGAGTTATTTTCTTGTGTTTCCCCACAGGGTCAGCTGTCCCCTGAGTCACTGCTGTGGACTAGCCTGCTCTGTGCTCTGCTGGGCTACGGACTGTACCAAGCTTTGCAGGTGGAATCAGGCTGTGAGCCCCGGACACATTTGGCAGACCTACAGAGTGCCGCCATCTTCCTTTCCTTCACTTTTGGCTTCTCACCAGTTCTAAAGACACTGACAGAATCTGTGAGCACAGACACTGTGTATGCCATGTCGGCTGTGATGCTACTGGCCCACCTGGTGTCATTCCCTTATGCCCAACCCTCACCCCCGGGCAGTCTATCCCTCAATGCAGCCCTGTTTGCCTCTGTGTGTCTGGCCTCCAGACTACCTGGGGCTCTGCACACCTTTGCCATGCTGAGCTGTGCCCTACTGATGTTTGCCCTGTGGCCTTGCCTGCTGCAGAGGATCAGGGAAAATGCCCCTAGCCAGTTTGCTGGGGTGTGTGTGGGAGCATGTATTGGAGGGGTGGGGGGTCTGGCGTCCCAATGGCTGGGGGGAGCAGCGCTCCTGGCCCTGGCCCTGGGGAGTGTTACCCTGCTCTGTCCCCTGTTGCTGGTCAGGTTGCAGAGACACAAGGACAACATCCATGGACCCTGGGATGAGGCTGAGATTCGGGAGGACCTTGGCCACTTCCTTCACTGATTCACAGGAAGAGATGAAGAGCACATGCAGCCTCTGCCCACACTGACATCACAGGTGTAGGGTGACATGAGGATTTTATATGGCTCAGCTTACTCTGCAGGTCTACAGTGTTTTGTTGGTGTTCAATTCTATCACTGGCCCACACCAAGTCAGACAGCCATGACCCTTCTCTCACAGAGAATGTTAAGATTTTTTAAAGCTGCTACTACTTTTTAAGTGTTAACAAATTTTTAAAGTGTCAGAAATTGTATGGAAGGTGTCAACTAATGTGCTATGCAGTCTATCTGCTCTGATTCTCTATCAAAGTTGTTTTATGAAGTACGGGAGAACCTCATGGATGTTTTATTATGGTAGATGCTGTTTATGGATAGATGTATGTTTACCGCGCTGGCTTGATTATGAACAAGGGCTCTAATTCCATGACAAACTATGTTTAAATAAAATATCAGTAGTATAATGTACATGTAGTTAGGGTTTTTCAATAATAAAATCTGTTTTCTTGGAGTAAAGTGTGTCATTAACCCAGTATAGATTAGCATGATTATCTGGACTACAGTGGGCATGTGATATAACTATGATGATCTTATACCATGCATTTTTATTGTCAGTTAACGAAACTCAGTCCATACAACCTAGACAGCAGTGCGTTATCCCGACTCTATCTTAATTAGAGAGGTGAGTATGTGCACGAACGACCCAACAGATGGGCTACATCGGAGCAGGGGGTCAAGCGCCTTGCTTAACGTCTAGGCTACTGACGCCGTTTAGCATTTTAGTTTCACTCTTTGTTTTTTTTTGTAATTTTGTTGTACAGTGGACGCTAGGTGTCCTACCTTCACCTCTCCTTTCCCTGGCTTGGTGCGAAATGCGGCAGCGAGCTTTACAGTTGGCCGTTTGCGCTCTGGTGGCTCCATGGTGTTCGTTGATTAAGCCCGACCTTAGCGAAGTCCAACCAAGCCGAGCTCGCTTCAGTCACCCGGCCTCCCCTCGGACCGGTGGACCCGTTACGGAGCGGCTTCCACATACAAGAAGATTCTGTCCTGACAGTAACGTTAGCGCGTCACACGTCACAGATTACCCTTTGCTTGCTTACCGTCATGTTTTACATCTGATAGTCATGTCAAGGACCCCAAATAAACACTTAGATCCCCAATATACCATGATAAAGGTTTTGTACCATGGACCCCCATTCAGTAAGATTTTTGTTGTCGCAACAATTGGAGGGGAGATAACAGCTGAGTGAATGAAACTCTTAGTCGTCCTTCACTCATTGTGCAAACTTCTAGTGAATGTAAGAACTGGATTGAACTAATCCTTATTTTGCTGGGAACATCCTAGAACCACCTCAAGGTAGACCCTAGTTTGGGACCCACTGACACACCAGTGTTGGGTTGCTCAATTAAACTGAAAAATATATCGAAAGAAAATCCCAAACCTTCAAATAAAGAGGATGCGTGTTAGAAAATAAAGGCCCTGTTTATTTAAAAACAGTAGAAATGGTGTATATTCTCTCCTTGTTGAACTGGCATTTTTATTTACACAAAGCTGAGGCACTGAGACAATCCAGAAGACAACCAGGCACATTCCAACATTTATGGACAATGACATTATGTACAAAACAGGCTCAGGACCAGTGAATTCTGCAGACAGGGGCTCCCCAGAGGAGGCAGAGAGGAGCCCAGCATACAGCACTGCAGCTGGATTACACATCATGCAGCTCATTGGCCTCTCTGGGTAGCAATCAGTTGCAGCTGGGATGATCACTGGGATAGATGGGTAATGGAGTTCTGAACAGAGAGGAGCGCCATCAGTGTGGCTTTATAGTGGGGATGGCTGGGGGCTGCCTCCTGGAGAAGATCAGAGCAAGAATATTACTATATTACAGAATAGGGTCCAACATAACACCTGTTCACATACACAAGAGCACAAACACACACTACACCCTCTTGAAGGCAATTTATCTTTTATTACTTCTTGTTGCTGAGAATTGCAGCCAAGCAAGAGAGCTCTGTGGTGAAAGGTGTGAGAAGTTCCAAAAACTACTGCAAGGCTGAGACTTGGTTGTGGCTGAGAGGGGAAACTTGAGGGATCCTGTGTGGAAGAAAAAGAAGGTGGAAATTGGATGAATCAGGGAGAGGGGTAAGATTGGTATTGGAAATGGAGACTGGATGGGTAAAGAAGTGGTTTGTTGGTCAAGAGGGAATGAGTTCAGGATAGGGTGAGTGAGAGAGGGATAGGATGAGAGTGTCAGAAAGGAGTAGATCCACACAGGGGCAGGGCTAAGCAGATACACTCATACACTCATCCCCCGCTCATAGATTCCCATTTATATTTTTAGATCATCGGTGACCAGATTATTGCCATGATCCTACCCATGTTGATTTTTACAAATTGGTTGTATCCACTGTCAAAATACTGTATAATGGTAAGAATAAATACATAAAACAAACAAAGTCTGAACACATCAGTATGAATTAGCTGTATCCAACAAGCACACAGATGACCCATGTGTATCTATAGGGAGAAGGAGTTGGGAGGGGTAGGGTGAGAGGGTGAGAGAGAGAGAGAAAAAGTTAGTTAGGAAGGGAGGGATAAGGTAGTTTGGAAGGAGTTAGGAAAGGAAAGAGACTGTATGCGGGAAAGGCCCTAAAGAACCATTGGAGAGCACAGAGGAAATGAGGCAGAAAGAAAAAGGAGAGACAGGCCAAAAGCAGAGGAGGAACCAATGAAAGGGGAGAAGTGAAGAAAAGTACAAGAAATGAGTGGGGGGGAAAGGAAAAGAAAGATATTGCATGAGGGAAAATGGGGAAGGCAATAAAACAAATGCATGCTAGGAGAAAGAAGAAAAGGGGGGTGAAGGAGAGAGGGAAAGATGAAAACTTGGGAGGGAAAGAGAGAGAGAGAGAGCGGGAGAGCGAGCTCAGCCTGTTGTCTCTGGCTCCAGTAGAAAGCTGGACTGAGAGAAGGCCTGTCTACTGTGGCTGATGGGAAAGAGAATATGAGAAACACATTTTCCAGTAGACCCCCACCCAGCTCAAATAACACACTCTTTCTCCCCCGATGCCTCTGCAGCGCAAGGTTTGGTTGTGTATATGTGTGTGCATGTGTACACATAAATGCAACTGTGTGTTTGAGTGACAGACTGGGTTCAGAGGACATCCTAATATGAAATGGCAGGTTTATACCAGTGGATTCGTGCTCAGTGGCTGACCCAAAATGCGCTTCCAGAGTTACCTTGGCACACTGTGTGGGGCACGATTGGGTTGGCCAGCGGGCTGTGGGAGGCCATCGGCATTGGGGGGAGCAGGGGGTCCAGAATGAGACGGCCCTCGAGGAGCTGCGGGGGCAGGGCCACGAGTCGAGGACTTGGGACCCACGACTTTCTTCTTAGGGAATGTGGGGCTGGGTGGAGAAGTGGCCCTTACAGAGAGAGAGGCGGGGGATAACCATGTCATAAGCAGCTGTTACCACTTTCAAGTCTGTGGCTTAGTGGTAGGCATCGGTAAGTGTTGGCCATTGTGTGCATCTATGTGCCATTTTAGTCCAGTGTGTGTGTGTGTGTGTGTGTGTGCGTATACCTGCAGGGCTGTATCCAGGAGGAGTCTACAGGTGGAGGCAGAGGGGTGGAGCAGGTGGAGGTGGAGATGTCTCCAATGATAGCGAGCGCCTCCTTCAGGGCAGTGTATTTGCTTAGCACCTCCTCCCTACGCTTTTCCTGCTCTGGTGACTCATCCATCAGCACTGAGCGTTCTCCCAGAGCGTAGAGCTGGGCCAGGAGTTCAGAACCAATGAACTCCTTCACCTACAGAGAGGGAACATCTTTATCAGCAAATGGACAGAGGGACAAGTGAAAAATGCTATATTTTCTAAAGTGATATTTAACTTTGATATAGAATTTATAATTTAAAATACTTGTGCACTAAAATAAGTGGACCCATTTTTTTTCCATGGCCTTTTTTTCAAAAAGTACATTTGCCTGTTTGCCATTAGTGATTATGATAGTGGGGAAAAACTTCCAATAGTGTTTCAAATGATGCATAGTTGTATAGTAGAGATATGGAAAACAGATTCCAAGGGCAAATTCCAAGAGAGCTGTTTGCTGGGCTGAGACTTTGCTGCTGGCTTTTGATAGATGAGAAAGAGAAATGTAGGATACAGAGCAAAAGGGAAAAATTTATTATATAGTTCAAAGTTTGGTGTGGATAGTTTACATTGCTGATTAGGAGGTGCATGATGGTCTTTGGCAGGAGGTCTCTGATAGTCTTGTAGATGATGTTCATGTATGAGTCAACCAGGTTACGGATGGTCTCCACCTGACGCTCCAGCTGGGGGTCCATGGAGAAGCTTTCAGGAGCTCCACTCCCCTCCCCACCCACCTTTGAGAGAGACAGATGGAGAGAGATGGAGAGAGGGGGAATGATTATGATATATATTGCTCAGATTTGATATCTTTGTTTCTCTCTATGGTGTAGAGTCTAGTGTAATAATCTGCAATGACTGCTGTGGTAACGTGGTATTAATTTCAGGCTAAATCTGAAATAAGGATTGGTCCCACGGTACTGTCACACCCTATGTCATTTGTGTTGTGCCAGTGACGAGGACAAGTAAGGAGCAACTGTAACTGTAGTAGGAACAGGGAGAGCACGAAAGGAGAAGAAAGAACACAAAGGAGGGCGGTGAGGACTGGGGAGAAGAAAGAAGGGGGGAGTGGGTCAGGGACGAGGGACGGAGAGCACTGCTGATTAGAAACAGACTTGCACACACACACAGTGACATCATAGGCCAAGAATGTAGTGCTGAGGAGCCAACGACCGAGCGGGATCGAAGGGGTGGGGGACTCTCTCTTTCACTCTGGCAGGGGAAGGAAAAGGGAACATGGAGAGAGAGAGGGGTTATGGCCGGGGTTTATGGTTAACAAAGGCTAAGATTGCATTTTCCAGACTGTTAAGGTGCGTGCAGGTGCAGCTCCCCATGGCTAGGGTCAGGTTGGGGTTTAATTAGGTTGACTTAGGGGTCAGAGTACTAACAGTGACTTTCTCAGGGTAGACTCCAGCACGCAGCAGAGAAGCCTTCCAGCTGTCCACCTCCTCCTGACTGTCACAGGCCAGCTCCAGGAACTTGTAGTCCTTATACACGTTCCTGCAATTTATTTCAATACTGTCACAGGTTTCCAAAGACTACATTTCCTAACCAGCAATAATACTCTAAACTCATGTGCTTTCCACATTACTGAATATGCAGAGTAATATACAATATACATAAGGCAGATGAAATGAATGCAAAGGTTTTTGGGAGATTGGCCCATTGGTCGCTTAACCGTTAAATGATGAGAGCAGATACCAAAATCATCCATGTGTCCCCAGTTGATCATTTGCTCCAGTGCTCCATACTAATGTATGTATGTATATTAAGCATACACTATGTTGAGTGATAGCAGACAACTAGCGTTATCCAAATAAGACTGGTCTTTTAGTATAAATGTTGTTAGTTTTAATTCTATGGCCTGTAGATTCATACATTTTCATACATCATTAACTCAATATAATTGATGTAGCCACAGTCTATTTTTGGAACCATATTCAGTATATTCACATATTCAGTGGCTTTTAGCTGAACACTCCCATCAGCCACCAAGCTCCCTTCCTATGGAATAAAAACAATTCACACTCCAAGTCTCGCAGGAGGAGATATCTTCCGACATTCAAAGAAGTCCCTGGTAGTTCAAAACTTATGTTATGTTATTTTTGTATTATATTTCATGTAGATTTTACCAATCTCAAGCACAACACTGCCAGTCTTAGCCACATTAATTACCAGTTAGCTTGAGTTGGAGCAAACAACCTACCAGGGACACATGGATGATTCTGGTGTTAATGTTATCATCAGTTAACGGGTAAGTTCACCAATGGGCCAATCTCCTAAAAACTTTAAATAGGAAGGTATACAATGCAAAAGAATGCAAAAACAAAGAGGGCATAATTTACTGACAAATAAATGACACAGAGACAAACGTACGCACACACACATGCACACCCACACAGACAGAAACACACCCACAGAAAGACAGACACACCTAAAATAAAACCATTTATTCCTCCACAACCGCTTATTCCACACAACCTCACTTACTCACTACAACTCTCTTCATCACTCATTTCCCAGATTTTCTTTCCCTCTATCTCTCATCTAACTTTCTTCTTCTCACCATACCATCTCTCCACTTTGGCCGCGGAGTCAGCACAGCAAAGTGAGAAACAAAGTGAGAGGCAAGAATCTGGATCGGGCTGGGGCCCATCTGTTAAACATTTTTTCTTTAATCACTCTGTTGTTCCTCTCCTCCTTTTGTTGTTCCCTTCTCACTTTCAGAACACAGCAATAACCTTAAATACGTGAGTGTGCGTGAATGAGAGAGAGGGAGAGAGAGAGACAGACTAACATATGACTGTAACTACAGTGATCTGTACATAAAGATCAAGAAACTGTGAGCTTATGGCTGGGCTAGGTTGGGTTAGGCTATTGAGGCAGGGTGCGGTGGCTAACAGACAGGGAGCTAAGCCAACAGTGACTACTAATACTAATACTAGAGTGCTATTATGCTAGGGTCTATGACTGATAAGAACAGCACACTCACATATATACACCCACAACACAGATACAATTGTCCTCTATCAACCATTTTTTATTCTCGCCCCCTTTGCTACCCTCTCTTCTGCTGAAGTGAGGGCCAGTTTTTTTTCACTCATCTTAAGGAATTTCTGCACAGAGCTCTGGCTGCTTTAGGTTTGAGGAGTTTCCTGAGGTTTTTGATTACTGTCAGACAGGGACAAAACCACTGCAATGGCTGCCCCACACACACACACACACACACACACACACACACACACACAAATACGCAGAGAGAGAAACAGAGTAAGAAAGAGAGAGAGAGCAGGAAAGGGGGGCGCCATAGGACAGACTTTGACACATTCCTGGCCGATGGCTCTAATACTCTCTCTCCCGCTTTCTTTCTCCTCTCAACCCTTCCAATCCCTCTCTCTCCCTTCTTTTTGTGGTGAGTAGAGCAATTCTTTCCAAACAAGAGCAGCCTCATCTCTGATCCAAGCTCTCTGGCTTTGATTAGCTGCTTAATGAGCCTGCCGTCGGTATGCTGTGGTCTACACACACACATATACAAGCACAGGCGCACGCACAGGCACACGCGCACACACACGCACACGCACACACACACACACACACACACACACACACACACACACACAGTTTGTGTCCGAAAGCAGCATAGCACAGAATTATAAACAAAGCCCACATGCTCTGGTACAATCAGCCAGGCTTTGGGTCAGCTCCAGCTTCTAAACACACTCTCTCTCTTTTTCTCTCTCTGTCTCAAATACATAAACCCAGCAAACCCTCAACATGCCCAACCAAGCCCTGCCCTCAACAGCCTGGCACAAGCTCCAAGACAAAAAAATGACACCCTCTCGTGTATCCACTGGATATCCCTTCAGTTCCGGTGGAAAGGTTGAATGGAAAAGGTCAAGGGAAGGGTAAAACTCCATCCCGTCATCCCCTCCCTTTCCTCCTCTGATATGTCCAGTCATAAACCAGACTCATAAAAAGAAAAATCACTATAACTTCAGCCAGCAGGTGTCAAGGAAAGAATTCCCCTTTCTTTCTTTCTCTCACTCTCTGTCACTCTCTCTCACACTCTTTCTCTCTCACACTCACTCAATTTTAATACTACTTGTGTGGTGTGATAACTAAACATGCACACACACAAACACACATCCAAGCAACACACACAAACCTGAGCTCTGTGTTGAAGATGGCAAAGATGTATTTGCTGGACATGAACCCCTTCTCCACATCTCTCAGCTTCAAGTTGTCCAGAGGAAGCATGTACTTCTTCTCCTTCTCCTGGATGAGACGGGAGGGGTGGGGTGGGGGGACAGAGGTATGCAGTGTGAAATGCTACAGTTATTCATAGGGAGGTGACTCAAGGGTTGACTGTAATAAAACAACAGGGAGCAAATTGATCATTTGCGTGGATTTTAGTTGTGTGTCTGATAATTATAAAAAATATCAGCAACGCAAACAGAAAAAAGTAGCCAGAAGTGTTGGAGGAATAAACTGAAGAAAAAGTGGGAGAGGGCGAGGAGAACAGGAGATGTGGAACACTTTGCTAGCAAAGTACTGGAGCTCATATCAAATGGTGTGTGGGCCTACAGTCTGCCTGTCAGACTGACTCACATTAACAACCCACTAACTAGTGAAAGAGAGACGAGGAGAGAGAGAGAGAGAAGGGGAGAGAGAGGCCATAAGTCTATAGTCTGTCATCACTACAGGGACTTATGAATGACAGAGAGCAGTTGGAGGAGTGGAGCGGAGAGAGTGAGGAGAACCAGACAGTATGGAGGCAGGGGGGAGAGAACTGAAGTAGGGAGGGAACGAGAGAAGGAGTACAAAAAAGAGGGAGAGAGGCTGGGCCCACATGTGAAAGTCATTACTCAGACTCAAGCTCTAACACAACATTTCTCCTAAAGGGAAGCCCATCCCCCTCTTCTCCTCTCTTCACCAGCCGGCTCCCCCTTTCTCCTCTTTCAGGAGGGGGGGTTCAATCTCAGAGAGCTAGTTTGATTACAGTTACATCAATGGAAGAAGTAGAGAAGGAGAAGACTAGCGAGAGAAAGGAAAATAAGAGGAAGAGAAATGGCCTCCCTAGAAACGAGACGTCATGCTGAGTGTCACAAAAAAAAAACCTGGATGTTGCGCGTGCGTGTGTGTGTGTGTGCGCACGTGTGCATGCATTAGTGTTTGTGCACATGCACACGTGCAGTAACAGATACAGATGTGAGTATGCTGGTAGTACATTTTGGTCTCCCCTCTCTCAGTGCTCCCCTGAACCCTACGACTCTCTTCGTTCGTTCCTCTTTCTCTTTTTTCCAGAGGGGCCCACTTCCTGTTACAGAGACTGAAAAAAATGACAGAACGGGATTGGCGCTTGTACAGCAACATCTGGTATCGCTTTAGAGAGAGGGGGAGGAGACTGAAGGGAGTATAGGGTGTTCTGATGGGGTAGAAATAGAAAGTAGAGATGAGGAAGAGAAGAAGAGGAGGGATAGAGGACTTCTGGAGAGTAGGAGATGAATTTTGCTAGAGATGAGTAGGAGAGGAAAGGATGTGGAGAACGGAGCGAAGGAGAGACTATGCAGGAGAAGAGGGGAGAAACTGCAGACCACTCCAAAGTTGATTCCCCATGGGTCCCATCAACCCATATATGGCTGCTAAGTTCCTCCCTACCTCTCTCTCTTTCTCTCACTCCCCTTATTTCCTTATGCCTTCCCAGAGTGAGCAGGCAGATCCCTAGTTGAATGAGCGAATGTGCCACGTCAAGACTGGATACTGCGCCGGGACGCAGCCCTACAGACGCCCGACTGATATACACCAACATCGCCGGAGGTGGGACACCCATAGGAGTGGATGTCTGATGAGTGTGTGACCCTTCACCCTGCGACACACCACCAAGATGGGATAAGAAAAAAAGAGATCGCACAGAGGAAAGCTTTTACCTGGTTTGCCAACTCCCCTCCGCCTAAGAGTAGGACTGCTAGCAAAAAATGAGAGCGGGAAAAGAAGAGGAGAAGAAGAGAAAGAGAGAGGATCCTGCTCCGTCATCCCAGTGTTCAGACTACCTGTTCAGGATCTTACTGGTGTACAGTAGTCTGCACATTGGTTAGACTGTGCAAGGAAGCGCTTCAGCAGCCTACGCTAATAACAAACACATGCACACTCAGAACAACATGAACACCTGCATGTACTCTCTTATATTATTCTCTTACGTCTCTTGCTCAAATGTGTGCAAATGCCTTTAAATGTGCATACCGTATCAGTTTACAATCAAATTTTAGATCCTCAAAAAACAGTGGCAAACTGTATATCAATGTAAGTCAGGCATTATGGTCTTTTACTTGTAACATTTGTCAACTAGGGTCTAGTGTCTTGTGAATGGCGAGTGATACATACATTGAAAGTAGGGAAGGTATAAACTAACCACTGAGTGCCCCTCTCACTAGGGCTGTGTGGAGGGTTCAGTATTTCTGCATGTGTACTTAAGGGCTGTTACCATCTGTGTGGCCTCAGTGCATTGCGACACTGGATAATTGTTGTGTTCACAGACATCGTGGCACTGCTTTTGTGTATCTATATGTGTGTGTGTGTGTGTGTGTGTGTGTGTGTGTGTGTGTGTGTGTGTGTGTGTGTGTGTGTGACCACCCTGTTCCAACGGTGTCAGGGTGGTCGTGGAGAATCATACATCAGAGCTGCTGTGTCTGAGGCTGTGTCTGCTCTTCCTATAGACTAATGGATGTAAGATATGGAGCAGGCCTCACACACATATACATACATACACACACACACACACACACGCACACACACACACAGAGGTGAGTGTGTAGATTGAGTGTATATGCATGAGGCGTCTGTTTTTCTTCAAAGCTGCATGGTGGAGCCCTGGCAGTCAAGGGGCGAAGGAATGTATGTCTGTTCAGTGTTGTATGGAGATTAAAGTCTGTAAACTATTAAGCTACACTCTGTATATGGGGTAAAAGTAAGGCACTACTGTCGTAGCACATAGAAGTGAGATCTAGCGCACAGCCTTCAAGATGTTAAATAACACCCATGTCAGAGAGTATGGAAACAAAATAGCAATCAGTGCAGGGACGAAGGAGGGAGGTTGGAAGGGGAATTAATGGAGGTGAGGGGGAAGAAGGGGAGAGGGGTATTTGTGAGGGAGACTGTGGAGGAGTGGAGAGGGGAAAGGGGGAGTCAAAGGGGGAGGTCTGCAGTGTAGAAACAGCCATGTGGGATTTCTCTGGGCAGATCTTGGAAGCTGGTGTTTGGACAAAGCCTCAGATTTTCCAGCCAGGAATTTGCACAGTCCCAGGGAGACTGCCAACCACAGAAAGAGAGAGAAAGAAAGAGGGAGAGACAGACAGAAAGAGAAAGAGAGAGGAGAGACAGAGAGAGAGAGAGGAAAAGGAGAGAGAAGTAAAGAAAGAGGAAAAAAATGAAGGGGGGTGGGGGGGCAAGTAGCATTTTAAGAAAAAATAAATGTCTGTAGAGGTAGGGAGTATGGGAGGGGAGAGTGAGAGCGGGAACTGCAAGAGAGAAGAAGCAGAAGCTTGGCTTGGGTCTGAGGCCGCATGAACGGTGTGTGTGTGTGTGTGTGTGTGTGTGTGTGTGTGTGTGTGTGTGTGTGTGTGTGAGATGCATGTGGCAATGCAGATCTGATCTTCTGTGATATATGGATGACCAACAATGCTTTCAGGCATTCAAAACATATAAACAGCCAATACACCTTCAAACAGCGAAGAGGTATTAGGATTATACAATGTCTAAATTAATCAAAAGTAGTTTGAAAGATTCAGATGTCATAGTAGTTCTAATACTTGTTGCGATCATGATGTCTCATCATGATCTGTAAACAGCCTAAGCCGATTGCTGTGATGTGGTCATCGGATATGCTTGCATGGGCCTTTGTATTTATTGTACCAGATGTGCTAAGTTTGCGCGTATGTGTGTGTTGATTTATAAATGCTTAGTAAGAGGATGACAGTCAGAGGAAACGTATAACACTGTGTGTGTACAATATGCATGCCTGGAGCTGTGTCTGGGAACACTGTGTTCAAGTGATCCAGTGTTTATCTGAAAAGTGACCGTGTGTCTGTCTGAGTGAGTGTATATTTTTCTCCACTATTTGCATGCCAGTTTGTTTACATCAGACTCCGCATGTGTACTGTATACTGTGTATACAAGCCTGTGCACTGTGTGTGTGTGTATGTGTGTGTGTTAGTTTGGCTTGGGGCAGCTCCAGCTGTGTCAGAGTGAACCGCTCCAAATGCCTGAACTCCCAGAAGAGGAAGAAGAGGGGGAGTAAGGGGTAGAGTGAACGGAGAGAAGAAGGAATGGGGAGGGGGTGTCGAGACGAATGAATGGGGGAAATGGAGGGGCTCAGTTGCAGATCCAGGTGCCAGGAGAGAAAAGGGGAATGGTTAGCTGGAGACAGACAGACAGACAGACAGACAGGCAGGCAGGCAGGGGTAAAGATTAGTTCATCATAAAATTGGTGTCAAATGGCATGAAGCTCTCCTAAAGACAGGGTCAGTCTGTTGAGTTTTAGGCGCAATGCAGTCGTCGAGCACTTTCAGTGGTTAGGAAGAACAATAACTGATTTGTAAGTGCATTCTACATGCTGTCATTTGTACCAACCACTCAAATATCTCTGTCAGACAATACAACTCAATATTATCCGGAAGATAATATGTATATGCTTCCATTGTAGCTGTATAGGCATGCAGGTATACATTTGTATGACTTCATTACACATATACACATCCTGCGATGTGCTCCCCTCCTCTGATGTCACTTCCTGTACTTGGCCCTTCCTCTACATTGACTGTGAGCAGTGCTGTGACAGGTTGAGAGTGTTGTGGTGTGTCTGCCTGTCTACACTTGCTGTGCAGACCTTCTGCTCCTGTACAGCAGGCACAGACAGGCAGACAGATGGCAGCCCCGCTGACAGACAGCTCCCTCAACGAATCAGAGCAGGGGGCCAGAGGGCTCTTCCACCTACTTGGATAAAACTGCAGGGACTTCGCTGAAATTGTGGGGATAGTATGAACAGATGAGAGATTTTTCAACACCCCCCATCCTTCTACTTCATTATTTCTCAACTTCCCAATTAATATGATGTTTCAAGCTGAGACATGTGTGTTAATAAACTCTCAATGACTTACATGCTCTGCTGTGTTTTGACTTTCTTCTTTTTTATTCAGGACATAACAATGTCAGTAGAGACTACAATATACCTTGAGGCAAACAACTTGTATTTGAGCATGGTAAGGAGAGAGGCAAAGCAATGGATAAACAGATGTGGCAATTTAGATACCTACCTCCAAAAACCATATGTAACCAAATGTCAGACCAAAACAGTAGACATTCATTCAACTAGTGAAGGCCTCACCTCATCATCCTTGAACCAGGACAGACTCTCTGCTGTGAGGATGAACCAGTAG
Source organism: Hoplostethus mediterraneus (assembly GCA_034670385.1). NCBI lineage: Eukaryota > Metazoa > Chordata > Actinopteri > Trachichthyiformes > Trachichthyidae > Hoplostethus > Hoplostethus mediterraneus. Next base: position 7,566,124 of record JAXDDW010000008.1, read on the forward strand.
TCCTTGGCTCCACCCTTGATGATGCTGATGTTGCTGATGGTCAGCCAGCCCTTACGGATGACCTGCACAACAGCCAGGGGTAAGGGGTCAGATGGCAAGGCTGATGGCATCAGCACAGTGGTGTGGAAAGAATAGGTTAATGGGAAGCAACAAGAAAGTCCTGATAGCATGGTATAATCCCTGTGAAGATGTGCAAAGCAGGCTGAAACAGGCCACGCAATGAGGGCAGCTGTTGGTGAAAATAAGAAATAAGAAGAAATAAGAAATAGCTAATACTGAAAAAAAATAGATTTTAGCAGCGTATGTGAGATCCAATATATAACCATGGTATAATCACAAAATCATAAACCCCCTCCCATCTGTAGGAGCTCAGTCATATGAATAGGCAGAGGCAGAGGGAAGAGGACTGGAGGTAAAGGAGAAGACAAACAAAGTAAGCACAGAAATGACTGTTATAACCAAGCACATTTGGAGATAAAAGCAGGTGGAAGAAATGTGGTGAAGGAAGAAAGACAGGGGCATCAGGAAGGGAAGATGTGTATAGAAACATATGCACTACATAAATAAGGATGAAGGAAGTATGAGATGACATAAATTAAGTAAGAAGTTACATATACATTCTGCCGTGCTAAAACAAAGATTCAGCCTTTGTATCGATTTATGGAGCAGTGGAGCTTTGGAATGGAAAGACCATTGGAAACACCAGTGGGTGGAGGGAGCACACCATAGACAAAGTAAACTGTAATTGAGAAGTAGAAGTATTTGTGACATTAGCAGTGACAATAGTAGATAATGATAAAGTAATGAATGATGCTACAACAAGCCCGCTGAGTTTGCACGTTGCAAGCTAGTGCCAGTGAAATCCTGCACGCATATCTCCAGTAGGGGCAGCAGATAGTGAGTAGGCTTAAAAAGATTGGTCTCCTACTATTAGACTTGATGGAGGGGCCCCACCCTGGAACAGGAGAAAAACAGGAGATGAGGGAGGTTAGGGTGGAGCTGGCATGTTCTCAATATCAGGGCTTGATACAGGATTTTTGGGGTTGATATTGATGTTGATCATTTAAAAAGGTAACAAGTTTCAGTGTACCGACAAGATAATGATATATTTTTTTGTCTAAATTCCAGTCAACCAGTAGGGACCTGTGAAGGGCAAGCCCCTACTGTCCCTACAGTATATAGTAATAGTGCACTACCTAAATTCATGATTGAAATCAATGTCATTTTTCTTCCCTGGGCAAGTTTTCCTGGAAAAATATTAACATAAAGAATGCAGGGCATTGGGACAATCCCTTGCCAATTGGTAGTTATAACTAGGTGTCTTTTTAAAACGTATCATAGTTACAAATAGTAACTATGATGAAGGCATAAGTGAAGGACATCTGACCTAAAAAAAAATCTACTGCTATTCTACAAATAGCATCATTATAGGTTAGAATTCTTCAACACAATTACACTGGGATTTTGTTCTTAACTGTTCCATGAACAGATGTAGCATAAATGTTAACATGTTTAACATGAGATTAAAAACTCAATCCCACTAAATCCTATTCAGTAAAATCTGGACACCACAAAAAGTTCCAGATTATCTGCAGCTGCAAATGCTCTTATTCATTGTATAAAAAATGTAAAATGTAAGATGGATGGATGAGACATTAAAACAGTTTGGTTTATAACAATGCAGACTCAGACCTGTACACTGCACAGAGATGGCCACAAGGTATAATTTAATTTTCATTATATAGGCAAAAAGAGGCAGCAGCAGCCACTATCATGCATGAATACATACATTTGTTTGTTTCAGACAATTGTGATAAAGACAATTCAGATGGAGAGAGAGGGAGGGAGATTAAAAAATACTGTGGAAAGACACTTGTTGCTGCATCAACGAGTCTTGTCTACTGACTGTACTGTATTGTATGCAGTGCTACTGAAACTCTCACCTGATTTCCTGTCATTCGTGCTACACTCTTCTTATTGCTGTGGTTGATCTTGTGCTGGGCACTGAAAATGAGGAGGACCAAAGCCACAGTTTATTTAGTGTGTTTAGCAATGCCACACTGTAGACTCCTTTCATTCATATTTATTTATATATTTATTGGTTCAAAATTGAGAAGGGCTAACTCACTTAGCAAAGCCTATGAAATCCTCATGGTTGGTGTTTATGTAGGCAAGCTGTATATCAGTGAGCAACAAGACCTGAACAGAGCAGACACACAGTAAGTGGAGAAAAAAAATAACCTTACACAACCCAATAATTGAGTAGTGTCATCCAAAACTGATTTGTGAATGCAATGCACAAAAGTGTGTCAACAACCTGATCTTTGCATTTACTCTCTTGTTCCTGGATTTCTGTTGTCACAATTCTCTCTGTCTCCTCTCGCAGTTTGGGAAAGGAACTAAGCTATAGTGAAAACATACCAGACGTTATAGGACCCTTCTGACACTTCTGATGTACACATACACACATACACACTCCACAGAGTGATACCTTGTTGGTACACTGGCACACAGTGGTGATGAGTTCTTGAACAACCATGTCAACACATTTAATGCATGGCCCCTTTAGCGTCACCATCTGTCTTTTCACTATGGCTTCAAATGCCAAGTCAGGAGTGAACAGACCTGTCCTAGAAAGAGAGGGGAGGCAGATGGAGGGAAGTAAAAAATGGTGGTTGGCTGCAAAAAACATCATGAGCATTTAACATTCTTGCTCAAAATACATTATACTACACCTGATGCCATGGATGTTTTTGATAGCATAGGTGATCTCCCGACGCAGCTCCCTCTCATCAAACTTAATCTGAAGACAGACACAATACATCATCAGTTAGAGATGAGCACTGGCCTGGAGAAGGGTTAACATCACAGTTCTTAATGCACACACTCATAGAGTTATCACACACACACACACACCTACATATGCACACACAGAATCATACACATACCATGACCAGTTCATAGGGGAAGCGTTCATGGAAGATCCGGTTGATCTTCGCTCCTCCTGACAGTTCTACGGTGTTTACTTGGTCACCCGAGCCCTCGATAAGCTTCTCAAAGTCAACTGCAAAGCGCTGAATTAGCCTGGAGGGGAGAAACAGACAGATGCATACCTGTGAGACCGGGCACATACTGGAGAAAAGCTTGCATACAAACTAGCATACAAACAATTGAAATGACAAGTTGATGGACACACATGCACACACAGAATGAATGAGTGACTGACTGCAGCAGTGCCTTGGTCTTGCGTGTGGGGTCATCAGGACTATATTGTCTGTACACCTCAGCTTCTTTGGCCAGGGCCAGGAGCTGGCTCTGCAGATGACTGCGGAAGGCTGGCATAGTGTCCCGGATGTGATTGGTCAGTTGCTGCAAACAAATATTATGAGGAACATTGATAAGTGTGCATGTGTGTTTGTGTGTGTGTGTGTGTGTGTGTGTGTGTGTGTGTGTGTGTGTGTGTGTGTTTACCTGGTTGAGGACTCTTTGTAGATGCAGTGTGCCCATGCTCTCAGCCATGTGTCTGTAGGCTGCATGGGACAGGAAGAACTCCTTCTCTGCAAGCAGAGCTGCTTTAATATCCTTTTTCCCATCAATGTCCTTCTGACTACGGTTCACCACCCCTATGTAACCTGGGGAGGAATGGATGAAAGGAGAAAATGAAGAGCATGTGGTGAGCGTAAGGAAGAAGAGGAGCAACAAAAGAGATCTGAGACTGATCCAATCTCAGATCAGTGTATTCTCTGAATTCTGTCTTTGGGAACTCTTCCCAGATAGTAATTAGTTTGATTAAGACTATAGCATACAAGGAGGAAATGAGCATGTGTCTGCAACAGCACAGCATGTGGTATAGAGCAGGCCAAATCCCCTCTCTTTAGTACAGTAATAGACGTAATAGCAGTGGGCTCCATATCTAATGCCTCAACTCTCTGCTGCTACTAAGGCAGTCATATCAATGGGCTTCCATGGATAATGCATTAGCACTGTAGAAGAAGCATGAAGGAGCCTGCACCTGGTGGTGCTTTACCCAGTCTGTGCCCTGCCCTCCGCCTGCCTTTCTCTCTCATACACACACACTCACACACACTCACACACACACACTCACACACACACACACACACACACACACACACACACACACTCACACACACACACACACACACACACACACACTCACTCTCTCCTCTCTCACACACTCTCACACTCTCACACTCTCTCACACATACACACACACACAAACACACTCTGTCACACTCTCTCTCGCTCTCACACACACACACACACACACACACACACACTAGGCAGGCTGGCACCAGTCCCCCAACAATCCAGACTGTAACACAAACCCATGCACTCAATAATGTGACCTCTCCTCTCTCTCACACACAGAGACACAGATACAGAGACACAGACACACACCAGTGTGACATAATATAAAGTGGATGGCTGTTTTTCAACACTTAGCTCAGGCTAAAGATATTAGACAGACAGACAAACAGACAGAATGAGACAGACAGAACGAGAGTGAGAGAGAGAGAGAGAGAGAGAGAGAGAGAGAGAGAGAGAGAGAGAGAGAGAGAGAGAGAGAGAGAGAGAGAGAGAGAGAGAGAGAGAGAGAGCAGAGTTTGCTGGGCTGAGAGTGAGCTACTGGTTGGTGATAACAGACACAATCATTATGCCATTCCTCTCCAGTGAGCCTATACTGGATATGATATGACTGAACTGCAGCTGGTTGGCTCAACACACAAGCACACATACATGTACACATGCATGTGTGCGCACACACACATACATACACAAAAAAAAAAACAATGCACCTCTGCGCAGGGGAAGCAACTTGTTCTCTAGTATGTTCCGGGCATCTGTCCCTTCATCCATCAGGTCCAGCTTAGTGATTACACCTATGGTGCGCTGGCCTAAAGGGGAGATGAAAAGGAAAGGGAAACTTATTAGATGAGGGTGGGAAACAGGGGGAAAGGGTAGGTAACTGCAGTAAGTATTAGTGATTGGAATGAGAAAAGCAAGCACCATTTATTTCGTTTTTATTTATTTTTCATCTGCATCTGTATGTGTACATGTGTATATGTATGGAAAGACGTGTATCTGTGCATATGTATGTATTTATATTTACTTGCATATCTTGTATTTTCCTTCCTGTTTTTACATTTTTGTAAATATTTTTGTTTTACAACTTTGTAACTGTTTTTGACAAGTGCTTGACAAATAAAGATTATTATTATTATTATCATTACTCACACTTCAGGAGATTTGCACAGAACTGCACAGAAGGTCTGTATAACATGGGAATGCAAAATGTCTGTGCAATAGTCATGTATAGCCCCAGAAATGTAATTACTACAACACACAGAAGTACTACAGCAGTTACCTGATGGTTCTTGATTTAAAACAAATGGTCTGACTGGTTGCTTCCATATATGGTATCAAAACCCCATGCTATATGAAGTTCTCTATGAAAGCCCTATCTGCCCTGAACCCGTAAAAACATTTTTTTTATATATTTTTGCTTGCCACCTCCAGGGAGGTCAGCAACAGCACAGCACCCCTGGAGCTAGTAGGGATTCATCGTCTTGCTCAAGGACACCTCGGCAATGCGGCTGCTTGTTGACACAGGGGCTTGAACCTGGGGGGATGATCTCTCTAACCACAAGGCCACCCCGCATCATGGATTAAGTATAAATCACGCACAACACATTCCCAGGAATAATACAGAGGAGAAGAGCGAAATACAGATGATGGCTACTGCTCTACAGGACCTTCTGGATTTGTACACAAACACACACACACAGACACACACACACACAGCACTTACCCTGTGGGTCGACGTCTTTGGCCAGTTTGAGCGCGTCAGAGTTGGCCAGGTCACTGTTGGCTGGTGTAACAGCGAGGATCAGACAGTTGTCATTACAGATGAACTGCATGATCATGTCTCGCACCTGGTACTCTATGTCTGCTGGCTGGTCACCTACCGGCACCTTGGTGATACCAGGCAGGTCCACAAGAGTCAGGTTCAGCACTGCAGACACACACGCACAGAGGGAAGAAGGTTATGTTATTGTCATGGAAATTGAGCAGGCATGAATGGATACACAATTTTTAAACACACACACACACACACACACACACACACACACACACACACACACACACACACACACCCACACAAACAGCTGTTACCATGTGGGGAGTAGACCCGTAGGCTGATGGGAACAGGAGAGATGCCCTTATTGGATCCTGTGAGTCTCTGTGTCTCAGCCTCTATCTCCTGGCGGACTTCATTAAAGTCTGTGAACTTCTTTCCCTTGCAGTGGAGAAACTCACAATATTCTGGAAAGACATGTAGTCATGTAGGGTGGAAAATACCAGCAATCAGCCAAATACTGGTAAATTCATGCTGTGGCAGGTAAGGTTATGGTTTTTTTTGCTCTACCTGCCACTTTGGCTGGTAAGCAATCATCATTTTGGGGGGTATTTTCTATCATAACACTTATGCCTAATAAGATGTGCCTAAGTGACTAATCCACAAGCCCCTGTGTCCATTCAACAAAAATGTTAACCTGCTTTTATAGTCTGCTCTGTCTGATTTGTAAATGCTATTTAAATGTATTCCTTTACTTTAAATCAAGTACCCCGAAAGCCATGTGAGTCTTTGAGATTATTCACATGCCACCTTGCTGCTCTACAGCTGTGGCTGGAGGGCCAAACAAAACAGAACACAGGGTCTCTTAGCTCTGTACATTAATTGACTACATTCCAGCACTCTCATCAATCTCTGGTTAGTGGCTCTGGTCAGTGTTACATGTTATACTGCCATCTGGTGGCAAAATATGCTGCAACCGTGGCTTAAAAAAGGAATTACTAGATGAACTCTGTGTGCATGCGTGTACTTGTGTGTGTTTTAGCTACCTGTGCTAGCACTAACAAGCTGGAGGATTAAAGGTCTGCGAGTGACGATTCCTGAACCCCGTGGGAGGAAGTCCCTTTGGGAGGAAGAAGAGAGGAATGACTGAATGGGGGGAGGAAACAGACAGACACACAAGATACAAGTGGCAATCGCTGCCAATGCACGTGTCCAGTCTTGCCATCATATTTTATCAGCCTGAAACATTAGTCTGACACACCTCCATCTTTACTACTACACTTATTTATGGATGACTATAGAGGCACAGTGAAGACAATTATAAAAGTACAACTGACCTAATCATGCATTGTAATCATAGACAATCAGTCAGTTACACATTAGCTGTATTTTAAAAGCTCACATCCAACATTTTAGCAATTTAATCAGGAAGGCTAAAACATATTTGCCATATAGTCTACCCTATCAGGTAGATTAAGACTAAATGCATAACCCAATGGCTACTGTAAAGAAATACAATAGGACATGGTAAATAAAGGATTTTCTTTTAGAATGCTCCCTTTTCCTGTCAAAATCTGTATCAGGAAGGTTGTCCTGCTGCATCCTGCCCCTGATTAAACAGCTGGCACAGTCCCCAATACAGAGGTATCATAACATATTCATGGCTGAGACAAAGAACTAAAGGAAAACATATCTATACACACTCAGGAAAGCAAACATTAACAGTCTCTCACTACACTTAAATGGAATGCTATGTATTTCGGGCTGGAAGGCCTACTGCTGTGGACAAGACATAGGCCTCCTTATGTTAACAGAGCTCAACTCTCTTGTCCACGGTTAGAGGAAGCAATGAAAATTCAGTTAGCCTTAAACTTAACTACTGGCTTACTCACCAGCATGCTTTTCTGACAGGATGGAACTACTTTGCCTCTTCATTCATTCATTCGACAGCATTCAACAACTGCAATCTTGGTGTTTTCCTTTGTCTTAGTTGAATTTAAAGTTTATCTGGTCATTTATGTGTTGAGTGGGTTTCATTACCCTAAAATCTGTTAAAAGCAATTTATATACCTTTAAGTATACTTTGGTGTCAAATTGAAAAAAAAACAAACTGTATTTTTCCCTCCTGAGAAACATACTTGCTGTAGATATGTGGTTTATGTCTGACAACAGCAATATGGTCAGTATTCTATCACAAAGCTCTATTCAGCTCAGTTCTGCCTGACTGAATGACCTGTAGGTTAACTGTTAACATAACAGTGGTGCTTCCATTTGTCTTCAAGGGTCACGTTAATTCTCAGCCCTTCATAGACACCTAGGGACCTTGTTTGTGAGATAAGCTGCGGTGCTGGCTACTGTCATAGACACTGCCATCTCAGGCATCCACCACCACTTGGTATGGCTTTCCAAGCTAGCCATACCAAGAGCAATGGATCATGGGGCTGGGTGGAAACCATCTAATGTATGACCACAGTGATTTCACTTTGGCATAGTTTAGTGGTGTGAAAGAACTTTGTATATACGTGGTTAGTTGGCTGAAGCTTTGTGTACAGTACAGTGGAACACATGGTCGTCTCTCCCATTGTACAGACCTAGCCTGATCATAATACTAAGATAACCCCTGTATCCTGCTTGTCATGGCTGGTTTAGTTTTAGATGGAACATTCACATTTTGAGAGTCCTAAGTGAATTACATATATCAAGAACCACCATTTTGACTAGCAACAACTCCATTATACACTCTGTTCAAGTGTACAAAATATGAGGAACTCCTTCATCCTGTTGCATCGTATTTTGCACAATCCATGTCCATGACTGTCATAGGACTAAAAACCCACTTCACCTTCATCTGCCCTTCATGACTGAAATGGATTTAATAGGTGAAATCAACTAGAAATCACAGCTTTCACCTGGTCAGCTTAGTAACAGTCAAAATTACAATATGGACTTGTTGATATCTATAATTTTAATTGCCTCGAGTGACTAATGTTAAAACGGCTTGTCATATAACCGTTGCCTGGAAGTATGGGGAGGTTGTGTGGGTTTTACCTGCCCACAAAGTTTTCCATGACGGAGCTCTTCCCTGCACTTTGGCCGCCCACGACTGCAATCTGTGGCAGGTGGAGGCTGCAGCTCTGGCCGATGGTGCTGACGGCATCTTGAAGACGGTTGACCAGCGGGATCAACTCCTCCATCCCACGGTTGCCCATCGCAACGGAGCTGGTTGGCTAACGGTTACCAGTCCAACGGTCAAAACCTACCTTATTACAGTTCTACACCGGCCAAAAAGCTATCGTCATAGTTACTTAGTTAACGTACTCACTAAGAGCGATACATTCAGTTACTTAAGTTTAATAAATCTAAAAATAAATAACGTTACCACTGTCCGAGTTTTGGACCACTTCCTAAAAGTCCACAACTTCAGCAGGCGTGTGTAAAGTTAGTGCGTCTGGTTTGCCGTCACAGACCTGAAGTCCCAGAGAACAGCTCATGTTCTTGCCCTTTCTCTTGCTCATTTCTTGTTTCCGTAACTTAAATTCCGGAGGGTTAGAGTTCAGAGTGGTGTGGCTGTCATTTCCGTTAAACTTTCGATAACTTTGAAGAGGCTAGCTGCTGCTTCCCGACTCTGTGGGGAAACTTTTTATTTTGACAGCTAACGGATTTTTGCGCATGCGCCGTTATGATACGTCAAGTTTCACTACCTCCAGTTCATTTCAATAAAATACAGACAGACTTCATAGAGGACTGTGATAGTGCTCTGACCTGATAAGACACCAAGCAAGCATTCCCTCGTCTGTAACCGACAGCTATTTAAAATCACACATATCTAGTGCGGGCAGGGCTACGCACCACCCCCATACAGCCTGCAACTGGAACCAGGGCGCACGATTCTTTTACTGTAAATAACACTGCTGCATTCTTTGGCAGTGAGAGAGTGAGCACTGAGTAGTACACTGCCTTCCCAACCTCGACAGGCAGCATGGCTTCCAAGCAACTGAAAGCACAACCAAATATTTAGGGTAAAATAATTCAAAATGTCCATGTAAATGAGCTGAGCTGGACCAATTTGCAGTAAATTTTGCAAAATTAGTTTGTTTTTACAGAATAGTTCATGTGACATCTAGTATAGTTAAAATATATATCAGCAATGATGATTCATAATGAACAAGGAGCACACTATAACATAAAGATAAAATGTTTTTTTACTTGGGATTGTATACGATTTATATCAACATCGATAGTTTTCATTCCATTGTATTAATCAGCACTGGGAGGACCATTGTCTCAAGCTATCTGTCTTTCCTTGATAACTGTGAGCTCCTTTTTGTCATCTCTTCTTCCAACTCAATCCCATCATTTCATCTCATCGTCCTTGGTCACAGACAACTTCTCATGCTACTTTCAGGTCTGTTAACAACTTTGCAATGTCTATATGTGGGCCAGGCTTTTTTCCAATCCTGTTAGAGCATAGTGCACTCTGTAGATTCTTGGCTGCTTGGGTTAGGGATGGAGGGACAGCAGAGGGGGTGTCCGTTGTCTTCTTTTCTCCACGAGAACACAGAAGCACTTCGTTGACCTCCCCCTCAATCCCCCGAGAGAACACACAAGGAAACACAGCACGTACATCCTCCATTACACTTTGCTTCAAGACCGAGTCACGACATACAAGGTTCAGCATGAATACACCTGGTTGAAAGAGGGAGGGAGGGCGGGTGGGTGACAGAAAGAGATAGAGCAATCAGTGACAGGAAAAATCATGGTGACAAACAATCATGGAATTCAACAAATCATAAAGAGGTTGATTAAAGATGAATAAAGTACACAACTACAGTCATGCTTTAAAGTTTGTGAGAGATGTGTGGTCATTATTCCATATATTATATATGGATAACCATAACCGTAGTGTAACCTAAAATTCTTCTACAAAACTGGTTTATTGAACAAAAACTCACTGCACTAATTCCCTTTAAACTATTTCCATTTTACTACATGCACAATTCCCTCTAAAAACATGAAACAGGACACTTTATTTCAGTTAAAACAAATGCGTGGATTAGCCCTTCAAACATCACCTGTTTGTGTTGCAAATGTGGAATGATACAGTACTGAAATTATGTGACAGAACAAAGAGTTATTCAGACAAGTATACTTGTTTAAACTCAGTGAAAGAGTCTTTATCACAAGACATTGTTTTACATTAGTTTTCTTCCTACCACTTGTTAAAAGGGGCTTTACAAATTTACATTTACTGTTAACATTGCACTGAAAACCAGCAGATGGAGAGACTTGTCAATGATACTGTACCTCTGGGAGTTAACAGGCTGCAGACTTTCCGCAGGAAGGAGGTTTCTACAAACTCAGAAGGAGGACAGCTCATCCCCACAGTGGCGTCCTTACTATCTACATCAAACATGATGACATCAAACAAACGACCACCTGACAGAGAAAGAAATTACCAAAGTCAGTCCTTGATACACTTTATGTTATACATGTAACCTCCCTCTCTATCATTTACCCTAACCTTTACCCTTCTATCCACTAACCTTCCTTCTCCAGGGCACTGATACGTTCAAGGCCATCCCCAAGAGTCACCATCAAATGATCATCAGGTCGGAACCCAAACCATTCCTTTGCCACCTCAGGCACAACAGGGTCTAGTTCCACAACCTCAACAGTGGCACCAGGCACAAAGTCCCGCAGGAATTGGGGCAGGCCTCCTCCACCAAGACCCACCAGGAGCACTGAGACCGAGACATCTAAGAAGGGAGACAAGGGAGATGAAAAAGTCAGACATAAAGCTCAGTCAAAACAGATGGAGACCCTGTGATATTTTATATAAGAAGATGGATGCTCTTACTGTAAATATTGTGGGTTTTTTTTTATAGAGCTCTTACTGTGACATTGTAAATATTGTGTTGGTTTTTTGATTGTAAAAAGTGTGAACCTGTTATTTTTCCATTTGCACATTCCTGCTGAGCATTGCCACTTTTGCATTTCACTGCACACCTCGTGTGTGTATGTGACAAATAAACTTCTTGAATCTTGGAAAGTTCCAGCTGCTCATTCAGCCGTTGTCGTGTCCAATAAGGCATAGATCAGGTGTGAAAGCTTGGGGCCAAAATTTGAATAATAGCAAAAACTGTACACTGACACACACAAACCTTTGTTCTGTGATGCGCCCACCCCCAGCATGGCAAGGCCAGCCACCATGACTTCATGATGAGTACAGCAGAGGAAACCACTGTCCACTACCAGCGAGGTAGAGGATGTTGTTGGAGGAGCTGTCGACTTTACCTTCTTTTTGTTCTTTTTATGACTTGAAGCTGTAGGGAGGTAAAAAAATATATATAATTTGTTTCACTCATGATTACTTCGACATTGTAATGAAACAGAGGGCAAGAAGAAGCTGAACAAGGTACAGTGAGCAAGAAAAAATAACTGACCAGTATTTAAGGAGACAAGACGGCTCTCTGATTGGACAAGACCAGAATTGGACAGGAAGACCAGTCTGCGATACAGCTCTCCATCTTCTCCTCTCACATCCTCCACAGAGTACTCCCCACTCAGCTCACTCACTCCCCTGCTGATCACCTCTCTCCAGCCCAGCTCACCACCAACTGATAGAAAGGGCACCTGCATGGGAACACAGAAACAGAGAGCAATGTCCAGATTGTTAATACACGTATATTGATCACTGAAACAAGAATGCAATATGTTTTTCACTTACATAATTAAAGCTCTTATTGGATAGTGTATTAGTAAAAGTGTATTTAAAAAAAGCAATATTTATGTGTGTGGTAATCATGTACTTGTGTACCTGTTGGTTGGCTGGCATATCCGGGGGAGCCAGGTCCATCACCATTGGTGAGAGTTCTGACTGGACAGCCTGCATGTCTGTGTACTCCTGATCCCTGTGCATTGCCACAATAACCAGGCGTCGGAAGTTAGCACTGGCTGCCAGCTGGCTCTGCCCCTCACTGGAGCCATAAAGCCAATCAGTCTCTCTGCCTTGGGGCACTGACAGGGTAACAAGAGGAAAACAGCCATCAGAAAACAAAGATTACCAGTGGACTCTGGAATGCAATCAGTGTGACATATACAGTTACTTGCACAAGTATTCAAACCCTTGACTTTTTGCACATTTTGTTGTTCTAGTTATTTCAAAACACATTTATTTGGGATTTTTCATCTGAGTCCTATGCAAAGCACTCTATTCTATCAAAGTGAAATTAAAATTGTTAAAATGTATGTGGAAGAATAAAATTAAAATAACGATAAGATGAAAATAACTTCATAGCACAACAAAATGTGCAAAACATCACAGGGTTTGAATACTTTTGCCAGGCACTGTATGTGAAGATAGAAATACAAGATTTCAAGAGTACTCACCAATAAAGATGGCAAAGTGGTTGGCTCTGGGCACCTTGGCGCTAGGGTGGGAATCCTGCACTGTGAGAGTATATCTGGGAAGGCGAGTCTTGACATGGCACAGGGTGAGGGAAAGGTTTGAGGTGGCGTCTGTACCTGTGCGGAGCCTCTTTCTCAAGACCGAGTATGCCTGGCGCTCCCTCACTGCAATCAACAACTCTGCCACCTCTGTGAGACGGTTAGGGGCTCCATCCTCCCCAAGGCACATCTCCAAAATAGGCATGGGCAAAGGCTGGCGAAACTTGGTGCAGATCAAAACAAAGACAGGCAGAGCAAAGGAGTCCTCTTCACTCTCTGTGTCCTGCAGGCAGTGGAGCCTCACTGCCCACCCCAACTGAACAAAGTGCTCCACAGCCAGCTTGATCACACTTTCCTGGGCCAGAGTCACACAAACGTATCGGCCCCCCACACTTAGCACGCGGCCCACCTGCAAAATAAAAGAAAACCTATTGTTGTAAGGAGAATGCAAAGCTGTATGTAGATGATAACACGTTTAACTGTCCTCACCAAGAGACTAACACATTGTCTATTCACATTATGACCCTTTGATCTCTAACCTCAGTGAGCATCCCTATGGCCAGTGCTCCTTCCTCCTCAGATGCCATGGCATCCAGCGTGCCCTTGTCCAAAGTGGCCTGGTAGCTAGCATCCTCATAGGGTGTCTGGGTGGCATCTACTTGCTGGAAGGTCAGGCCTGGGCGTCGCTCAGCATTTCGCTGGTTCATATGGGTCACCACTGTCTCACTGATGTCAATGTTGGTCAGATGTTTGTAGCCAACATCATACATCTGTTCACTCAGTTCAGAGTTACCACAACCTACCACCAGCACCTGAACAACAGAATAATAGTACACTGCTGATTAATCAATGCATCTGATTGGAGAATACACAGTGCAAGTGCAGGGTTATTATGAAACAGATATAAGGAACGTGCTAAGGTACAAAGATTGTTTACCTTATCTTTCGGTTTGATGTATTTATGCAACACGCCACAGAGTTTGTTGTAGTCTCCATACCACTCAAAAGCGTTCTCTCCTGCGCTTCTTGAAAAATCGTTCCCAGTATTCTGCAGAGCTGAATTCCTCGGCGGTGCGAGGTAAAAGACTCATCGTCAACTGCGTTTTTTATAATAGCGTACTTTTAGTTTACCATGACAGTGTTTTGATCTGTTTACAGCTGCTTCTCCACATGGCACGCCACACGTATCTACTAACCCGGATACCGTTTCTGATGCACTGCTCTCTGATTGGATGATGTTCTGTAGGCGGAGCTCCGGGCTGTCTGGTGATTTGTTGAGGTGTCTACTGCTGCGAGAGTAGGCACTCGAGAGTAGACCCCTTGTTTTATCCCAAGTATGTCTATGAATTGTTGAATTTTATAATTGTAATGGACTTTAACATTTATAAAAGTTATTATTATTAATTATTAAGTTATATATAAGTTATACATTCATAAAGATTTCAAGGAAAAACACAATACAATTCAGTCAAACAGTCAGCAACATACAGGGACATCCTCATAGATAATGTGAGACATCATTGCTTTGAAAACATTGAGGGGGGGGTAATAAATTCTCAATTCAAAGTGCTTGGCAATTCCATTTAAAATGTGCATTGTAGCAGTCCATTAGCATTAGTTATAGAAACAGGGAGGTTCAATGATACATCAGAGGACGGGAGAAAATTAAAAGAAATGTATTTTATGTTTTATTTTCCTTTATATGATGAGCTGCAACATGTGCCTGACAGCAAAATTACCTATTTCTGCTTTTTCTCTTGGATTCTATAGGAGGGAAACCTTTTCTGTCAAGCCTGGGGCAGAACAACAACATGCTTTGACACTTAGATAGTCACTTCATCAATACTGAATGACTAATGTAGAATACCACACAGAAAGGTCTTGCTGGACAGTAATTGTGTAAGTCTGTCAACAACTCGCAGAGCCTCAGGTGTCATTTGCTCTTCAGTCAACCACTGATCAACTGCACAAATCTGCTACTCATATCCAGACGTTTTAGCTTTTGAAGCATCCATCAAGATGGAAGAGGTGAGGATGGAAGTCTAAATTGGCTTGTAACCAATTAAATGAGTTTCAGATTGTGGTAATGTATGGTTGAAAGTCCAAAGAAGATTGAAAAAATGTTGAAAAAATGTGTAGCAGCATGTTCAAGTCTACTTTATGGAAATTTCAGGTCTTGAACAAGTGTTAACCAATAGGAGGGCAGGAGTCTGTTTAATTGACGTCTGTACATGATCTATGGTGTTGGGATTAAATGCACCTGTATTCTCTGAATTTATACCGAACTGGGGTCCCTCCAAAAATGTCAGGTAGCAGGAAGGCTTTTCATTCAGTCTTTTGTAGAACGTCTTAATGATAATTCTCAGACAAATAAAAACAAGATCAAATTACACATATTACCTTTTATTATTTTAAAGAAAATCAGAAAACAGCTTGTATGTATTAAGCTAAGTATCATTCGAAAACAGCTTGCATTCGATTGAGACTGTATTTAGGATTTGGCCCCATGAAGCATCCAAAATGTTGGTGCCTTGCCTAGTGAAGCGGCAGGGGCGTTGTCAGTGGATGTTCACTGTTACTGTTCCACCACAGAATCGATCCCGGGCTCGAGAGAAGCAAACTCCTCTCCGCCGTCACCTGTGGGAGGCGCAAGTCCAGAGGCGCGAGTCCAGTGGACCATCCCGGCCTCAAGAGAAGCAAACTCCTCTCCGCCGTCACCTGTGGGAGGTGCGAGTCCAGAGGACCATCCCCTGTGTTCCCCTGGTGAGGCACCTGAGACCCCCTGCACGAATCCAGGAGAGACCCCTAGGTGCTGTGGAGTGTCAGGGTGACCCACCCCTGGGTGCTGTGGACCGTCAGGATGACCCACCCCTCAGGTGTCGGATCAGGTGCACCCCCTTGCGGCGCCACCTCAGGAACACCCGGATGGGAGCCGGAGACGGGTGGGGCCAGAGCTTCACGGACCAAGAGGCAGAAGCCCAGACTGCACCAACGATGATTCCCCCCATGTGGATGAAGGACCTTCCCATTACTTCCAGTAAGCAGATGATAAACCCATCTAGAGTAGCCTTATCTGACAGAGTAACAGCTCCCTCTGGTAACCAATCCAGAAATAGTGTTGCAGTGTACTGTGTTCTGTATTGAGCTGATGCCTTCAACCCAACAGGCTGAGGAAGGCAGGATGAGGAAGGAGAGGCAATGGCAGCTCCTCATGAGCGTCACAGTTCAGCTTGAAGAGGTCAGCCGTCCCGCCTCTACTCCCTTGTGGAATCCACAGCCATGTTTCTGATCAGGGAAGAGGCAGCACTAAGCGCTCTGCAGCCCAGAGTGATGTAGACACCCACGGCCCGCCTGACATGAAGAGAGCAAGGACCTGAAATCAGCATCAGGAGATCCACACTTGCATTTCTCTTTTATTCTACAGTATATTATTTCATTTTTCAATTAAAATTACATTTTTTAAAAAATCATTTGTCTTTGTCCAAGACCTTTCTGAAACCTTTAAAAATGCTTTCTATGCACTGTGTTACATCAGATTTTTATATGATGATATGGAACAATTGGATTTTGTCTAGTTTTTGACCAATATGGGTGTTTTTGTATTGAAGCTACCGTTATTTTGCACCAATGTTCATTTCAGTTCAATATTCTTTAAATTTGACCACTGTCATGCCACAAACTACAAGAACATCAATAATGCTAATCTTCATAATGTATACTGACATATATATATATATATATACTGACCATGATGTCTAGCATGATTTTACATCACAAAGACTGATATCAGCCTAAAAAGGTGGGATAAAGTGATTTTTAGTGGGTTGACCCTCCAGTACCCTGTATTTAATACTGCAGTGATATTTAGTAGGGGTATGAAGTCTTTCAGTGTGCAGAAAAGTAAGGATCTAACAATCTTTAATGCAAAAATTCCATTGACAAAACCAGATATGCAAAAACATTGCATTCAAATGAAAAAATAAGTGTACAGAGGGATACTGTTGAATTAACAGATAGAGACGGGCAGACCGCCTTTGCTTTCCATAAGGACGTATTATATTAGTGATATAATAATGTTTGTAGCACTTCCAGGTGATTTTCCCACTATAAAAGTGGGGAAACACAAAGAGGGCTTCTAACAAATAGCGGGTAGCTTACAATAGTTGTCTATAGTTATTAATAATTAATGAAATTTACTGTTACATATAAGTGCACTGAAATGTATTAGGATTCCTGAGTGTTAGGGGATACAGTTGTATTTGGACCCAGAAGGCAGACTACGACAAGAGAGTATGGAAAAAGAGGTTTTAATGGAGGAGCAGGTGATGGGATGGTGGGGGCTGCAGAGACTGAGCAGGCAGGTGAGCGGGAAGCAGAGGGCAGCAGGCAGATAGGAGAAGAGGATTGTAAGCCTCTGATTGGCCAAATTAAAAAATGATTGACTGTTGCCACGCCCATTCCCCGCCCCTCTCAAGTCTCCGGTCTGCAGAGATACCCTCCTCGTTTTATTGGCTGCTACTGAGACGGAGACGGAAGTCTTTCCGTCCCGGCGAATTCCGTCCGCCGCCGATAATATTCCGGACATAAACGTATTCAGCATGGCGGTCCCTGCCGGGAGGTCTGTGGTCTTCGTGACTGGAAACGCCAAAAAACTTGAAGAGGCAAGAGTCAAATTAAAATAGAAAATGGACATGGACATGGATTTGATGGCGTTGTGTTGATATCTGTCCATGCTAGCTTGCTACCATGCTTTCTAAATATAGACCTGCAAACCAATTTAGAACCTCTCTTGTTTCCGTTTACACAAATCAGCAGTGTCCTGTCTTTTGTAGAATAACTGCTAGATTTATACTTTGTTTTCTGTTTTTAATCTCATCCATCAGGTCATTCAGATCCTGGGAGACAAGTTTCCCTACAAACTAGTTTCCAGGAAGATTGACTGTAAGTAAAAACGAGAAACCAATAATGGCAAAAATAAAAATACATGTTGTCGTTACTCACTTAATTATTTTCTCATCCAGTACCTGAATACCAGGGAGAACCAGATGAGATTTCCATACAGAAGTGTAAGGAGGCAGCACAGCAGGTAAATCACTGTTTAGTCACTGCAGTTATTTACACGTGTAAGTTATATCTGTTAATGATGGGGAGAAAAAAAGTCAACCTGAGGTTTTTTGTCCTTCAGGTTGATGGGCCAGTGATCGTGGAGGATACCTGTCTGTGTTTCAGGGCCCTGGGAGGGCTTCCTGGTCCGTACATGTTAGTATGGTGCTTATCCTATATATTCATTCATTTCACTCTTGAAGAGTAATTGGATAGATATTAATCAATGGGATTCAATAAGCTTTCTCATTTCTGTAGAAAATGGTTCCTGGATAAACTAAAGCCAGAAGGTAAGCAGTGGATGACATGTCTCTTCTGATATATTGAAAGACAAACATTTACAGCTGTATACTAACATTTTGACATGAGCTGTCCAGCATGTCTAATCTTGTTGGTCTGTTTTGTTCTAGGGTTGTATAAACTCCTAGCTGGGTTTGAGGATAAGTCAGCCTGGGCTCTCTGCACTTTTGCCTTCTCTGCTGGGAAAGAAGAGCCAGTACAGCTCTTCAGAGGGATAACAGAGGTCAGAATGTGTTTCCCTCCGTTTCTCTCACTGACTCAGTCTGTGTGTGTGTATGTGTTTTTATCCCCACTCGTTTTTCTTTTGTATTTATTTAGGGTCGTATCGTGGAACCCAGAGGTCCTCGAGACTTTGGGTGGGATCCCTGTTTCCAGCCAGATGGATACGACAAAACGTAAGCGAGGATGCTGCAAGCGCTTGCTTGAGATCCCCAGTAATACCACAAAGGGGAGCCAGAGGTTAACAAACTGTCAGAGTAGAAATGAACCACGTCACAGTTCAGTTCATTTAACGGACTAGATGATTACCTTTTTTCCTTTCTGGTTTTCTGCACAGAAATATGTTTTGTTTGCCATATATTTGTCAATTCAATATTTATGCAATGCTATGCATCAGAGATTATTTATTACTGTTATCCCCCTTTGTGCCAAGGATAAAAACATGTCCATATCCATACTATTGATTCCCTTCTCATCTACAGCTACGCCGAGCTGCCTAAAGAAGTGAAGAACTCCATCTCGCACCGCTACCGGGCTCTGGCTGCCATGTCTGAGTACTTCTCTCAGTCCAACAGTGATGCACCACAGAGCAAGAAGAACAAGCAGGTGGATTAACCTCAGTCACTCTCAGCCAACCAGACAGGTTCTGGAGCAAAATGGGTCAAACCACAAATCATTAGAGCAGAGAATGTAGAAGATACCCATCATTACTGACACTTTTTCATTCTGAGGGTGGGTGAAGGTATGAATTCTATGAACTCTGACTCATCCCAGATTTGTAATCACATCTACTTGGAGAGTCCACTCTGCTAAAGGTGTTGTATAATATCTGCTTCCCATTATTTGTTTTTAATAAACGTTTGTTAATTGTAACCAAATTCCCCCTTTCTCTGTTATACTGAGTAAAAAATGTCCTGTGTTTATAAAGTTTCAGTTGTTAGGAAATGAGGATGTTAAAATTATCTTCCAGATAATGTGGAAAAAAAGATGAAATTGTTTCAAGGCTTGTTTTATTGTTCCACAGTGGATACTTAAAGGCAACCGTTAGACTTTTGCTTCCAACCGACAAAGATTGACTTGGAGAAGAGCATAAATTTAAAAAAAGAGGAGATCCAGGGCTGCTGATGAGTGCAGCAGACAGCTGTGTGGCTGAGACTGGCTCCTTGGGGGTGGCGAGAGGAGTGTGAGGACAGGTTGGGGGTCCAGAGAGAGAAGGATGAGAGGAAGTGGGTTGCTCATTACAAACATGGCGATGATAGCAGGGGAGTTTGGGTAATAAATAACCTTGGAGCTGGGTGTCTCTGGGCAGGAACTCTAGGCATGCACCTGTGACTGATGCCTCCCAGATGTACTGAAAGAGTCTCGTGTACACACACACACACACACACACACACACACACACACTATCCTCTTAGGGGGAGATCGGAAGTGACAGATTATTTATCACGCAGAGACAGGGATGTGCAAACTTGCTGATATACACACGTGGGTAGGCGGGGGAGTATTTTTCTTAACATTGCACTCCTACTGACAAACATTTTTGCTGCTAACAGTATTTTACCCCATATTACATGTACTTTAAATACTGTGTTCATTACAAACTAGGTACTAATCCTTTCAAAATCACACCATTAAATTCATTCACAGGAAACTATTGTACTCAGTTAATGCTAGTAATACTCAGCTTGCCAAAGAAACACTGGTTGGCTCATGAGATAGTTTTACAGGAAGCTGTACCTATGAATCCAGTGTAATAAGCAGTTGTCTTAGATTCTGGGTTTGTTTGGGGACCTGTCAAGACTGACTGAGTTGTTCTGGGGCGGAAACAGGAAATATGTATTTGTCTTCATCAGTGGGGCTTCACTCCACCTGTCAGCCACGTTTCTTTTCCAGAATATGGAATATTTGTGCCAGACCTCAGGTCACTAGAGGTCAAAACCATTTCTATGAAGACATCCCACCCTTCTCTATCCTAATGTAACCCAGAGTCAACAAGGTTACTTTCAAGGCTGTAGCATTCAATGGGGCCCTTAAAACCTCCCACCTATATGAATTGCTGTAAATTTCAGGAGGGTTAAATTGTAAAATGTCATGTGTGGGAATTATTTAAAAAATGCACGCTGTTTTCTGGCTGTTCTGAGTCATCTCTTGACAGCAGCTTACCATGATTTTCCCAGAAGAATTCTTTCCCCATAACAACATCTGAGTAAACATCAGGTTTCCTCATGAGATACCTGGAACAGTTCCAGCACCACGTCTCAAATCATAGAAGTAACTTCCAAAACCCCTAACTAATAAACACAGCATGTTTGGGGTTTACTATGGAGCAGTTTACTGTATGAAGGCAGATAGTAGATTTTGTTAGATTAGTTATATTTTGTCTCATAAATACCAGATGATATGGGGTGTTTTACAAAATGTTCAAGCTCGCAGGAAGGATTTTTCTGCTCCGACAGTTGTACCATGCAATTAGACACGTCTTGAGTCCAGCTATGACAATGTTTCTCATATATTTTGGCTTTGAGACCCAGCAAAAGGTTAGGGACACCTAACCTTTAAACTTATTTAGATTTGAATTAATACTAGAAAATGTATTTTATCCATGTCCACTAAGCAGCCCAAGGGCCGTTCCAACATTCCAGGGTCTGGAAAAAGCATCACTTGCAAGTCGAAGGCCTAATCCCAAACCCTGAACAGGAATGCCAGACAGGATGTTTTTATACTTCAGCCCTTGCCAAAAGACAACAATAGTAACATGTTTGTCCAAGGTAGTTGGGATGGGGAGAAGTTTAAGTATTTCTGTTGTGATAATGGGGGTGTGGCTATACTGGGATCGCAGAGGAAAAGCTGACAGACTTTATGAGATCTTGCTCCATCACGATTGCACCAGGGGATGGAAAGGGCTTAATGTGGATTGTACTTCCTCTGTGTTTTCCTACGATGGCAGGTCTTACTCAACATTAGCCTCAAGTTAAAACCTTTTTTCAAATAACAAGTAATCATGGATAAAGGGGATACTATAACACATGATTTTAGATTTCCGAATCTAGGAGGGTTTCTTTAAACTTCAAAAGGAGCCATTTCCTCATTTTGCCATTCCATAAATTGTGTGTTTCAGTGAATCCGACTCTTGAATGATGTCTCTCCAAGGTTCAAGCTAATGAATCATTCCACCATGAGGCCATTGAAGTGAATGATGGAAACAGTTGACCTAATCCATATTCCTGCTGGGACTCCATTTCCACTCTTCATGACCAAACCCAAGTCCCACTGGAGACACAGGGGGCTCCATGACTAGTACCTACACTTTTACTGCTCCAGAGGGAGGATCATTTCACTTTTTAAGACATTCAACCATTCATCACTATCATATTTCAACAATATGGAGATGGCAGGTTTGTGTATCACAGATATTATTGGTATAATTATATTCTCCATTAGCAGTTTACATCCTCATGTTTGTAACCACATTAACATACTTTCTAGGTACTACTGCATAGCCTCACTGTGGAGTTTGGAGGAAGATTAAGGGGAGTCCAGAGGAAAAGAGAGAAATACGTGAAGTGATGATGGAGGAAATACTTGAGGGAGAGACGTTGGTGGTGGGAAATGGAACGGGGCAGGAACGCAACAATTTCACATCAACAATTGAAGTTAGCACACTATAAGGTGTCCTGGTGGCTCAGCAGGTTAAGGCACATACTATGTACCTGTGACCTTTGTTGCATTACACCCCCTTTCTCTCATGTACTTCCTGTCTCTCTCAACTGCATACTGCCTAATGCATAGATTGCTTTAAAAATGATCACATTACTGTAATACAATACAGCAATACAGATAGTACAAATAGTAGGGCATCTTTTACTTTAATCTTGCGCAGATTATCTAAAATAATCATACATTAGTCAGGGCTTTTTCTTCCAATCTAATAGTTTATTATGACAAAGACCATGTTCTCATTTTCATTCTTAGATGTTTGGTTTGGTTGCGCGGCTAAAGACATGAAAGTAAAAACAAAACGTAAACAAAATGTATTCCTATGTCAGAGCATAGGTAGGTCCTGTCCTCTAGGACATTCTTTCTATAGAATTTTGGTTAGGACCCAAAACGTGTTGTGTCTTATAAAGTGAGACGAAATGTACTCAGTTTGGGTCCCACGCTGAAAAAGTTGAAGACCACCTGTGCTAACCAAACAGCCCTGGGTTGTGCAGAGTGAGAGACTGCAACAAGCGATGGAAGTCCTGCACTGTCCACGGTTGTCTAAACTGTGTTCCCACTCCAGCGGCGCTGCTGCTGTCAGGGCTGATACTCTGTGGGTCATTGAAAGTTATTAGGACATCTGTAGAGTACTGTGGCAGACGGAATAGGCCAAGGTGAAGGGTTACTTTGTTCCTCGCTTCTTCGTTGAATTTAGACACACACTGTGTCCCAGTCAGTATCCAGGCGGAACTGCAGACTGACATGGACAGCTCAGATTTGGGCAGGGGCACAACACTGGCCACTTCAAAAGCACCCGGGTCCAAGGCTTTGTTACTCCCTGCGATGTCCTCAAAGTGATACTTGGCAGCGTCCTGATCTTCCACTTGGCTCTGGAACTCCAGCAGCTCCACTATGAGGCTCTGGTCAGTGTGGGAATGGGCGAACACCTCCTGGTTGTCTGGGATCTCCCTTAGCTCACTCATGTCCTTTGCACTGTGAGGGATGATAGCTGATAGGGCTCCGCCAAAAAGAGGGTGTCCATCACCGGCGGCGTTATCTGCTTGACTTCTGACGCTCTGCATCTTGCTGTCAAGGCTCATAAGTGTTTTGGAGGGAGGACAACGTGATAACAAGACGGTCTACATTTCCGGTGAAAGTTTATCTTCTTCTTGTGATATTTTAGACCGGTTGGCGCATGTCAGGCGCGTTGCTGCCATCTACAGGTATGGCATAGTAACACATTGTTTACAGTATAGTATAACGAATCATAAATCTTAAAGTAGATGCCTTTTTGTCGGCTATGAACTACAGCAAAGTCCATTAAAACAAAATACACTGCACTACCAGAATTATCTTTAAATAGCTATTAATATTTTTCCTCTTGATGATAATCAATCGACACATTAATCTGAATTTACCAAAGAAATCTAGATGATAATTGATTAATTGATCTAAAGGAGGAAGGAAGAATTCTGAAAATGTGTAGATATCCAACTCGACAGGTGTAGGTCCACATTGCCTCATGTGGCTTTTCCACAGTGGCTGAGAATGAATCGCCCATTGACACGGGGGTGAAACTGAATTTGTAGGAGAGGATTAAAAAAATGTACAGATCTAACCGAAATGACCACATATATCGCTACTATAAGTCCCTTAGCAATCCCGTTGTCCTGTTTAAAAACTACATTGCCCAACATAATATTTATATTTAACTAGTATTATCTAATTATTACAAATTCAAAAAACAATTGCGTTCTTTGATAGTGTGTTATCGCCGTAAATCAGATAATTCACAAAATAAAGCCCATTGAAACCATACGCTCCTCACACGTCTGGTTGTGCTGCTGTCTCCTTCCCCAGTTGTTTGTGTTCATTTCCTGGTCAGCTGACAGGGAGGGAGGAAAGACAAGGATACCGCTAGCCGCTAACATCCACAATTTTAATCCTGTCTCATCGTCCAGGGAGCCTCTGAAATGCATCGATAATAGTGTTATCTCTCAGACATCTTGAATCCTGAAAAGAAACTCGTGTTTATTCGTGTTCGCCTGCATCGAGGAGTGGATCTTGTGGAAAGCAGGTAGCTAGTCACGTTAGCATTTTGGTGTTAGCTACATTTGTCAATGCACCCGCGGCCTATTTCTCAACCGGCTAGTAATGATAGCTGGCTGTTGGCGTGGTAGTTTTTTGTTTTTTTTATATGTAGTCACTGTGGTAGTAGTGGTGGTGGTATATTCACTTGATAAACATGAAATGGCAAACGATGTTCTGAAATTGACATTTGCTAAATGTTGAAGATGAATCAGCTCAGCCGACAAGTAGATATTTTCTCGTGTATACCACAGATATAAACTGTTAACAGCTGTGGTCCTTAGGTGGTGACGAGGTCATTTTTATTTTGAGCACTAGCTACAATAATAAATCCTTAATCCTTTCAAACTAAAGTACTAAGCCAGAACAGTTGTAAAGTTATATTTCGAAAGCAGCATCATTTCTAAGGTTTTCCTCTTCCCTTTGAAGCAGATAAGCTAAATGAAGGCATAATATTCCGTTATTTCCTTACTTGCTTAACGTTGCAATCCATGCATTGATTGTGATCATTAATGACCCACAATCCTCTCCTCCCACAGTGGTGGGTGGCTTGTATGGGCCCTTTCCCTCAGTGCTTCAGTCCAAAACTGACATTACAGTGTCCGCAATGTCTATGTTATTAATCCCAGTTTGGCTAGTTTGATGAAGATGTTGCTGCTTTGTATGGATTGCACCTTTAACGCACCTCTCTAGAAATAGGCTAGTTATTTAAAGTCTACTCTCTGCAACTCTCATATGCTAGACTTGGCCTCTTCTCTTCCCCTGTTTCTTTCTTTCTCTTTTCTTTCTGTCGCTGCTTCAGATAGAGCCCTGTCCCCTGCCTCTCTTCTCTGTTTACTGGAAAGTTCTTCTCCACTCCTGGCCACTGAAAGGCCTTTTTCCGACCGCAGTGCCAGAAAAGGACACAGAGAAAGCCACAGTTTGACTGAGCTGGATTCAATGGTATTGGGAGTCTAATAAGTTGTATTGGTGGAATGGGAGAGGTCGAGCATGTGTGAGTGAGACTGCTGTGTTTCTTTTACCATTTGAGGCAGTTCCCCAATGACTACACTAGGGCTTGAGGCCCTAATTTTTGTCAGTGAGGCATTTATCTCCAGTGTCTCAGGGGCTGCTTTGGGGAAACACTATGTTGTGTTCTGTTGCAATGTTACTTGTTCTGTTTGGAAGCATGCCTGAACACTGACCAGAGGACAGAGGAGGTCTAGCTGGAAGAACAGCGTGTTTTCCTCTCAGGAGTTTAGAAAGTTGTTGACTCAAAGGCATACAGAGCCATGATGATCTTTCCTTTCTTGACTAGTCAGACT
This sequence comes from Hoplostethus mediterraneus, assembly GCA_034670385.1. Classification (NCBI taxonomy): domain Eukaryota; kingdom Metazoa; phylum Chordata; class Actinopteri; order Trachichthyiformes; family Trachichthyidae; genus Hoplostethus; species Hoplostethus mediterraneus. The sequence goes on from JAXDDW010000008.1 coordinate 7,592,161, forward strand.
CACTGCTTGCTCGCACCTGAAATGCACCTCAAGGGTAGCCTATTATTTCCTGATTCTTTTCCATGGACAAGGTGTAATTATTAAAATACCCAGACATATGGCATAGCCTACCACAGTGCAAGAAAGAAACCCTTTGTAAACCTGACCTAGACAAGAGGACAGAAAAAAAGCTAGAAATCTAGGCTATTGAGAGGAGGAAATAGGTCAAGTGATCAATAACAAAGTCAGACTGTTCAACAGGAAATGTTGTGGGTCCTTTGTCATATCGCTTTACCATGAACTGCATAATATGCCTCATTATTAAGTGAGTAAATTAGATTGTCATGTGTAACGATTTAGATGGAGTGTTTCCCTCTGTTCGTACACTGTGATTTGTGCTCGGGTCCCAGGTAGGACCTGGGACTGGTGTAACACTTTCACAGCAACCATTATGACTTAGTGCAGGTGTGCCGAGGCCTATGCATGCTATCCAACTGTCCCACAATGCCTAACTGATGTTCCTCTCCTCCTGTCCAACAGAGGGAGCCAGAGCAGGAGGAGCAGCCTGAAAACAACATGCCCCCCAAGTTTAAACGACACCTCAATGATGACGAAGTCACAGGATCCATTCGCAGCGAGAGGGTGAGACACAGGTGGAGGGAGTGGTGGTGCTGGGAGGGTTAAGCCTATCATCGCAGGCAGTCTCTGAAAGCAGGGAATGGACACACCGCAGATGAGATGAGTGGAGAGAGTTGCTAATAGATTAGATAGAAATGGTCAGAATGTGTTTGCGCTAATCACGATAAGGCAGAAAGGCAATTAATTGTGCATTATCATATGTTGGGTTTGTTGTTTTTCACAATGCTGGTCTATCGGCAATATTGAAACAACAACTTAATTTCGAATATCCGCTATAGTTGAAAAAAGATTTTGATATATGATGCCAGTAGAATAATTTCTCATCAACTAATAATTGTGGGAAATAATTGGTGGAAGAAAACAAGGGAGGGGGATTAGAGGAGGAACAGGAGGGTAAAGTGAAGAAACTCTAGGTCCCTGTGGCCAAATATCTGGTCTTCATTAAAACAATTGCCCCCCACCCACCCCCATCTTCCCTCTCCTTCCTTTGCTCCTTTCCTCTTTCCTTGCCCTCTGCCTCAAAGAGTGTTATCCTCTTTGAGCTGGGATCAAAGCTAAGTGCAGAGGGGCTCTTGCATTACAAACACTCATCCCACCCTCCATGCTTCCTCTTGAATGCTCTTCCTCCTGCCCCTCAGCTCTCATAATGGCTAACAGTCCTCCTCACGTCTCCTGTCCTGGACCGTGGAAAGCAGAAGGAGAGTGTTAGCACCTTAACTCATGAAGTGCTTTATGATCACGTGGCCACCATTCCTTCAGGTTTTTAGATGTGACAGCGTATTTATAACAGAACATCTGTCTTGGCATATTACTGGCTGGTTTCCTTCCACTTTAACAGGACAGCTGGGGGTTTTCCTCTTTCTCTCATTCATCACAGTGGCAGGGTGTCCTGGTTCTTACAGGGTGCTTATCATGATTGGAAGGTCAGAGATTCTTTGTGACTTTGTGGCAGCCAGTGTTCATCCTTGTCAAATTGTCTCTGAGCAAGACACTAAAGTCTATTTCATCATTAGAGCACCAACCTGGAAGTACTTCAATCTCCAACCTACTTGTGTGAACTGTAATTATTTTCTTTTATTGATACTATGGCGAAATTCGTCAGGTGCCCTACATACAAGAGGCATAGGATATCTGTGGGTGCAATCTATAGATAATCAGTAGACAAGACCTTGTCTTTTCTAGTAACAGCCAACATTGTGCCCATGACTGCCATCCAATGAGAAACAGACAGAGTCTGGCTCTCCTTTGTCCAACTCTCCTCTTGAGTGAATTTAATGCAGCTGCCCTGACTAATTCTCTAGGAACAGCATTTTACAGGGGGCATTTTCTGCCCCTATTAAAGCCATCAATGGTTTAGACCTGGTTGTGATTATGGGGATGTTTTTGCAAGATAGACCCCTGTTCAGTAAGGAGATTATCATGAGCTTTTGTAAGTAGAATCAGAATCAGATTTATTGGCCAAGTACATTCGCACATATAATGAATTTGACTTGGTGACGTTGGTGCCTTAAAAAGAAGACAGTAGAACAAGAGATGACGGGCCTTGTTGTTGAAGCCTTATCATCATGTCATAACTGCACTACAGCAGAGTATCTGCCCTCTGAAGACACCAGAAAAGCATCTTTTGATCAGTTTAGGTCTCCGGCGGAGTCAATGCAGTCAGTAATAGATCTCTGTATTGGCATAAATATATTAGCAATACTGGCAGTCATTAGTGCCAGGAATGTACTGTCTGTAGTGAATGATCGGACCAGTGGTCCTCATGGGACAGTCCACTGATTAGGAGGCAGGAATCAATGAGGATTCAGAGGTTATCATTGTCTGACCTCTGACCTTTTGTCTTTTACAGAGGAACCTGCTAGAGGAGGACTCTGATGAAGAGGAAGACTTCTTCCTGTGAGTTCATTTGTGGATATATTCAGTTCAACATCTGTGCCATATTGTAACAAACATTCATTTAAAGGGCATTTTACACAGAAGAGTCACAATTTACAGACATTGAGAACAATAGTAGAAATAAGGTTTGCAAAACCACAATACACACAAGTAGAAAATACAATTATAATAATGAAATAAGTTGTTACAGTTGAACATTTTGAAAATGTGTATAGTTAATAACTTTTATTTGGTCAATGTTTGTCTTCCAGGAGAGGCCCAACTGGTCCCCGATTTGGACCTCAGAATGACAAAATCAAACAGTAAGTACTAACACATCTCTCATTACTACTAAATGCCAGAGCTCAGAATAGTATTGCCAGCACACTATGTTTTGGTGTTGGTATTATGTAACTATTACTAATAGTGTTTACCAGAAGTACCCGGTTATTGGTTGATTGTGTAAGAGAGCCTGTGATGTGCAGGTCATTGCGTAACCTTCCTAGTCAATCCCAGTCCCTCTGGAGTCTGTTTCCACATAAACCCCAGTCAGAGACAGCCAGAGAACAGAGAAGGTCATTGTTGAGACGGTCTGGCACCTGCCGTCGGTGCTCCATGCTCCGTTCACACTTTACAATTGCTCATTGTTGTAAGCACATGAAACTAGATGCCGCCATCATCACAGTTTCCTGGAATGTTGTGTGTACAGGCTTCAGCCTCTTCACCTCTATCTGTTCCTGTACTCTTTCAGGTCCTCAAAGTGTGTTTGTGCGTGTGTCCATCAGTCTCTGTGTCTGTTGGTGTGATTGCACGTGCTTCTGCATGTCTCACAGTTTCAGATTTCGTTGTTTGTTCAGGCTATGGCTGCGTGCGTTTACTATTACCTCCTTGAGCATGGAATTGCATTGAAGTCCAACGTTGTGATGACTTCATGCAGTCTTCGGTCTGGCTGTCATCTTTATTAAAGAGAGGAGACAGCCAGTTTAATTGTACTGGAAAATAGAAGGTTTATGTGATCAAACAGGTGTTGGACAAAAGAAATACCGTGCCTTAGTATCAGGTTCTTCCCCTTTCAGTTATTTGCCCATATCATCATTCTCTCTGGCTGTGCGTCTCTCTGAGAGGTATTGTTAGAGTTGGATTGGTAGAATTGGCACTTTGAAATGTGGGAGTGACAGAGGGGTAATCTGGACTGATCATGCCATGCACAGGTTGGTACAGATGTGACATAAATGAAGATTTGAGCAAAAACAGGTGCAGGCAGGTCACACTGAGGCTAAATGCCATCTGGCAGACTGTCTTTTATTGCTTGTCAACAGGGTAGCCGCTGATCAAAGCTAGAGAGAGAATTGGATATCGTTGGACTAAAAGGTGCCTTGTGCTATGTCAACTCAAAAAACAACTCCAATCCTTTACCAAATTCCACCTTTTGTCATTCAAGCTTCATTGACTTGTCCTTTTTATTTTTTTTCTCCCACCACAACTTTCACCCTCAGGGTGCAGTCGCAGGTTGATGAGGTCATCGATGTGATGCAGGAGAACATCTCCAAGGTGATTGAGAGGGGTGAGCGTCTCGACGACCTGCAGGACAAGTCAGGTGAGACACACAGGGACACATACCACTTTTCTCCAACAGGACTGAGGGGACATAGCAATGTGTGCATGTAAATACGCTCAGTGTAGTTCAAAGGTGGTAATGATATGTCCAGATATGTCCTTACCAGGTGTGTGTCTGTAAAGTCTCACACTCTCTTATTCACACAGCCCTACTCTATTTCAGTGTACATTAACAGGTGGATGAAACATGTGTTCAGGTCCCTCTGTTGCACAACTTCACATGCAAGTCTTTCAACAAAACACGCACAGTTCCTCCCCCTTTTTTCTCTCTCTCCTCTCCTCCATGGATGAAGAGATGAAACTGAAGCGCTAGCCTTTCTTGCCAGTCTATTAGGCCTCATGACATCCACAGATGTTGTATAACTGCTTCTCTCTGTCGTGTCGGCCAGCCAACCAAGACATGACGCACATCTGGAACACATTAATGTGTGTGTATGTGCATGCAGGAGTGTTTGTGTACTTGTGGGTCTGTGCTCATTTGTGTGGTTGATTGTGTGCCTCTGTACTCTGCATGCTATCATTAACAAGTGCATTTATGTGTTCATAACATAATATTTCATGGCAGTTGCCTCTGACTCACACGCAGGTAATTTGTGTAAAATTCCTCAAGATTAACAAGCATCTTCTCAGAAGCCTTGTCTGACAGCTTTCTTTGTAGTAGTGATTGGTTGTTAACAGGCACATGGACATGGAAACAGCAGACACATGACAGACAGAGTCTCTAAAGAGGGACAGGGGCTTGGACTGCACACGAGGGAGCTGTAACCTCCCTGTTAACATACACATATAACAAGTCAACAACAGTATCTAAGAAACAGAAGGGAGAGAGGAGTAGGGGTGGGAGATCTGGAGAGAGATATCAAGAGAAGGAGAAAGTCAGGATGTTAGAGGTATTATGTTTTTTTTTGTTCCGTTGTGTAGGAATTTGGCAACCTGTCTTACACTTCATGCCAGTAGAGTTGAGTTTTTTTAATTTGAGGACAGGAGTGATCTCACCAGGAGGGCTGCAACCTTACATAACTCCACCATATTATATCATAACTACACACACAGAAACACAGCCAGGCAGTTGCTTTCAAACTATCCCGTGTCAAAGCCATAGCCAACTTATTGTTAATTTTGTGATTAAGAGATGTTCTTTTCGCCAATCTTTTTTTTTGTTGTTCTCCTCACGTGTCCTCGTCTGCGGTCATGTGATGTTCCAGAGAGCCTATCGGACAATGCATCTGCCTTCAGTAGCCGAGCCAAGCAGCTGCATAGGAGGATGTGGTGGAGGGACATGAAGGTGGGGAGTGTGTGTGTGTGTGTGTGTGTGTGTGTGTGTGTGTGTGTGTGTGTGTGTGTGTGTGTGTGTGTGTGTGTGTGTGTGTGTGTGTGTGTGTGTGTGTGTGTGTGTGTGTGTGTGTGTGTGTGTGTGTGTGTGTGTGTGTGTTTGTGTGTGTGTTTGCATGGCTAGCACAGGATACAAGAAACGTGTTTTAATGTGTGCCATTTCCTCCACAGATGAAGATCATAATTGCCCTGGTAGTGGTTGCTCTCCTGCTGATTATCATCAGTGAGTAAACACACCAAAACACAGTTTTCATTTGCAATATTTGCAGAACATCTGATAAATTGTCTTTCTGTTCTCTTTCTCTTGCTTTCCGTCCAGTTCCAGTGATCCTGCGGTATCGCTAGTGTCTAACAAGGAGGATGGGGGAGAATCCTCCTCTTCTTCCTCTCTTTCTCCTGCACACAGTCCTCCACACCAGCTAGGGGGCGCCAGCCTGCCTCACACACCCTCCTCTATGTCAGCCTGTGTACCCTCAAGGATCTGGCCTGAAACTTGTCCTTATTACAGATCTTATTGTTAGCATTTCCACAGAACGTGCTGTGAGATCAGTACTAAGGGTTGGTTTAATCCCTGACTTGAAATGAGGTTGCAGAGGGGGACACAGGAGAAAGGCTTGGAGAGATGTTTTAATGCCATCTAGGCGGTTTGGGAGAAAAAGGTCTCTCGGCCCTCTAGTCAATGTGAAGGAGAACTCCATTTCATGATGTTACATATCACGTATAGGGCCCTGGCTTTGTCTTGACAAAAGGGAAACTCCGGGCCCTACATATCACATCATATAGATAGAAACTGTAATGGCAGGGAACCCATGCTGTGCGTCTCTCTTAGTTTAGCTGTTCTGAATCTGCTGCTCCGTCCTCACACACAGGGGCTGTAACATGTTGTGGATGAATCTCAAATGTATACCCATGATTTCCTGTTCCCTCTCTCCTTATCTCCTTTCTAAAACACTGGACGAGAATGTTTAAAGGGAACACTTTGTGAACGAGAACACGTTCTCTGTCGAGGGAACACTTTTGAGGTTCATCTGTGTCTGTAGTCAAAAGAGGCTTCGTTTCCTCCATCTACCCTGATCTGAAAACAGGTTCAGTGAAAGCATAGAGGCTTTCTGACAGCTACCGGTTTCACTTTTCAGGTATGCATTCACATCAGCACAGATGGATGGAAAAAGGACTAGAACTGGGGGCTATCTGTTGAGACAACAGCCTGCTTTTTAACATTATTCTACTCAGTAAATCACCACTGTCCTTTACTGCCTGCCTCTTGATAGCTTATTATATTGTAAAATGGTGCCATGTCAAACCAAAACATCCAGAATATGAATGTTTCCCCTCCACTGTGGACCCCGAACCTCTCGCCTCCCTCCTTGGTTCTGCTGAGCTCTGGGGCGGTTTGGTCACGGCTGTCCTACTTTCCTGCTAGTGACATTAAGCTGTCTCACACTTTCCAGATGGTTCTGTTAGGGTCTCTGTTCTTATATGGCTATTGTTTGTTTTTTTTTGTCTATTTTTTTCTGCTGGACGGTAAATGTGATGCTTAATATGAATGTCTGCTGTTTTTTCCATTGCCACTGAAGGTGTACAAAGGGCACAGGTCATCCCTGTTTACTGTTAGAATGTGTTTACGGAGTGATGATTTAGGAGATTTAAGTTAGAAGTTGGGCTGTGAAACACACAGGTGTAATTGTGTCTGGATTACCTGTATAATACAATAACCCCTAAATTGTCATTCCTTTTTATTATTTTTAATGTTATTTATTTGAGCTGTAAATATTAATTCTGTAATGATGTACAATACTCTGGCATTGCATTGGAAGACTGTGATATACTGTTCCTTTCCGCTCTGAAATAAAGTGATTTTAAAGGGCATCTGGACTCTGTTTGGTTTGATCTGGTTTGGACTGGTTGGCCATACCCCTGGGAGGGAGGGAGGGAGGGAGGGAGGGAGGAATCAAAAGAGAAGAGTAAGAATGGAGAGAAGAGGAAAAGAGACATGAGATGAGGAACAGGCAAAGGGTGGGGGCTGATGGAAAGAAAGATGACTGGAGATGGGGCGGGGGATAGTCATGCCCATCCATTGTTTATGCCTGTTTGACTAGAGAGACCCTTTGGTTATGCTCCTTGGGTCCTGAGAGCCAAGGAGGTCCTGGTCTTTCTTTCTCCTCTCATTACCAGACTGTTTTATTGCTCTGATTTTACTGGCGGTGTAGAGTCCCAAGATGGCACTAAAGTTTGAGGGACTGGAGCCTTTGATCCGTTATTGTTCTGACAGACTGCTGTTATGTTCTGACAGACAGCACCGCAGACACGCACCGCTCTGCCGTTTGCACAGCAACAGCGCTGAACCTTTCTGAAGATGTAATGAAATGATCCTCCTTGAAGCCCACCGGGGTCTTTGCTGCACAGATCTATGGCAGATGACCCTCCAGCTGACACTTACTGCGGCTGGGCTGATGGCTTTATTTAAGCTTTGAAGATGAAGAAGATGGAGATCAGCTTTGTCACCATCTACACTTGGTTCAGTGTTGATTTAGTTGCGAGGAATGGCAAATTTCCTGTGTAGCCCAGGATGCTCCTCCAGGCCAACCCATTAACAGTCAAATGAAAGGTAATAAAGTTGTAGTTGGACAATTGGCTGTAAAATGACACTGGTCTTTTCAGGTCTCAAGTCATTGGCCTTAACTGGAAGCAAACTGGGAGCCTGGAGGTGAGTTATACTTTCCTCTGGTCAGGACATATGGACACAATATGCAAGGAAACAAACAAGCTACTATATGTGTCGATATATACCATACTGTGTGTGTGTGTGTGTGTGTGTGTGTGTGTGTGTGTGTGTGTGTGTGTGTGTGTGAGAGAGAGAGAGATCTTATTATCCCCTGCGTCTTGGAAGTAGAAGATGTTTTGATCCTGAACTGGGGCTCACGGTGGATGACTTCAGATTCCGGCCATGGCAGCAGTTATATGAGTCATAGAAAATTGAATAAAACTCAGAAGAAACAGGGGGCGTTCTGTCTGCCAACCAGCATTAGTCAGTTGCATGCACACACACACACACACACACACACACACACCTTGTCCAGTGGAGGCTGCTTCCGATCAGAACCAACAGTAGCGGGAAGAGATGGATGTGTCAGTACCTAGAGGAAGTAGAGAATAAAAACAACTCAGTCTGCATTTGATACATGCGAGTCAAATTCATTGGTGTGAGAACAGAAAACATTAAGTAGGACTCTTGAGATGTTTTAACACACCCTCTCTCTCCTTCCTTTCTACTTTCTCTTTTTCCCACTCCTCCTTTTCCCAGGAGCTCCTGTCCCCCTCTCTCTCTCCTCCCTCCTTCCATGCCTGTTTACGTGTGGTTTTACTCGCAGCTATTCCACTCCTTTCTTTCACGCTTCCCTCCATTCTCCCTGCTCCCTCCCTTTAGTTTCTCACAGTTGTGATATTTCCTGCGAGAGGTGGTGCACATCACTGTTTACTAAATCGAACACACATACCTTATTCATCCATCCATCCAGCCAATCATAGGCTTCCCTCATCCATCACCACACCAATCAGAGTTGGTTTAAAAGCCAGTTAAAGCTATCCAACACCTGAGATAATTGTCTTGCAAACGTCCAGCATGTCTGTAAACAAAGTCCTGATGGAGCCAGGAGACACATAATAAGGACAGTAGTTTGTGCTAACCTTCTCACATCCTCTCTACCCTTTGCCCTCCGGCCTCCCTGGAGTGAAGGATCTGGGTTAGGGGGTGCTTCGGGGATCAGGGTGGCCTGGGAGGTCAGCAGAGATGGATGGATGAGGAGTGTGAACATATCACTCAGAGAAGAGAGGAGACAGGTGGAAAAGAAGGGAGAATTGGAGGAGAGCAGTGAGGAGAGACAGAGACAGAGAGAGAGAGAGAGAGGCAGGATATGAGAGGAAGTGTGTGCGTGTGTGTGTGTGTGTGCGTGTGTTATGCACTTGCCTTCTTGCGTGCATCTTTAAGCATGTGTATCGCATTCAACTCTTTCATCCCGCCTCACTGAAAATAAACAGGAGCTCATACTCCATATTGCATGACAGCGAGAGAACTGAGCCTAGCGGGCAGTGATTCAACGTGTCTGATGTTGTGTTGAAACGGAGAGACGGGAAAGGAGGGAGCAGGGGAGACTGCAAGATATCTATTTAGGCGGTGACTGACAGAGACTGAGCAGAGGGGAGGAAGGGCCCCTGGCGGGTGACTCGTGGTATATTAAACTACAAATTCAAAAATCGAAGTGAGAGGAGTAGAAAAGCACCTGGTGAGTCTATACACTAAACACGCACATACACATCTTATCACAACAAGCCCGGGCTCCGTTTGGGGGGCCCCGGGGCATGGTGGGTAACCCCGACCCTCCATAGTGACGGCCCCTTATCTCCGACTTGCGTCACCCTCCCGCCCTCTACCAGCACGAAAGGGGACACCGTCTCCTCAGAAGGTAATTGTATCCCATGTGGCCGGGGGCCAAATCCATATCCCCATGGACATGGCTTTTACAGGGATGCTGGTGATCTGTGTCAGAAGGAGTCACACATGGCTGTTCAGTTGAGATGTATCAGGAGATATTTCTAGAGGTGAGATATCGTCAAGTTGAATTATACGAGCAGCGCGATTTCAAGGGCCACTGTTGTTGTGTTGGACTCAAAAAACAACAAAAAAGGCAGTTTGGCATATGCATACATATGTGTGCACAGTTACTAACAATCACACACACACACACACACACACACACACACACACACACACACACACACACACACACACGCACACACACACACACGGAAGGTGACATGTTTTTGTTTTGAGACAATCCCCAAAACACACGTCATCCTATTACTCTCGCCTTTCTCCTTCCCTGCCCCTCTACATCCCTCTCCCTCCCTTCCTCCTCCCTCTCCCTGGCCCTTGACTCTGACCCCCCCCCCCCACCTTCTCCCTTTCTCCCCTCCTTCCCTTTCACCTCTCCTCTCTTCCTCTCTTTCCCTCCTTCCCTCCCCTCCAGATTGTATAAATATCTGTGAGCTGTTGAGAAGAGCTCAGTGTTACAGACTTGTCCAGAGAGGAGAGAGAGAAGAACAAGAGACGGGGGGACAGAAGCAACACTGATAACATCAAGAGGACAAGAGATACCTGAGAGGAGAAAAAAAGAGGGGGGGAAAAAGAAAGGACTTTGGGACTCAGTAAGGGTTTAAAGACAAGAATATAAAAGAATATAGAAGAAAGAGAAAGAAGACCCAAAGAGAGTAAAAGACCTGTACCTGTGGAAGGAAGCTCTCCAGCATGTTCCTCCTCCTGTCTCTCTGTGTGTGTGGTCTGCTGTTGGGAGGTGAAGCGCAGGATCGAGCCTCTCTGTGGAGGGGGAATGACCGGAGCGGCCGATGCCACTACACCTTCTCTGTACCCAGCCCCGTCGAGGCCAGCTGTCCCCAAACCGGCGGCCCGGAGATGGAAGGCCTGAAGGCCAGACTCAGCCTGCTGGAGGTGCTGGTATCCAGGCTGACCGGGGGGGAGATAGGGAGCCCCGGAGCCGGAGCTGGGATGAGCTCTGGATCTCAGTCTGGGCTTCAGGAGGCTCTGAACCGAGCCGTGGGAGAGAGGAACCTGCTGCAGGCTGAGAAAGAGCGTCTAGAGAGGGAGTTGGAGGGGCTGCAGCCGAGGATGGACGAGATGAGGAGGGAGACAGAGAGGCTGAAGAACAGACCCTGTCCTCCACAGACCCCCATGGTGCCCCCCAGCACCCCGCTGCAGGACAGTGGCCTGATGAGACCCGCTGGAGGTAGGAGATACAAAACCACCCCTAACACTAACAACACAAGTTCCTTCGTTTTAGTTATAATCCCCTCTGCTGTTCTTCATCTGGTATATAAATGTGTATGTATGTTTTCATTTTATATATAAATCTACCCTAACCATCTCACAATCAACATGTACAACCTGAGGAACTCATTGCCTGTAGACAGCCGGTCTGTCCTGGACATTCATTCTGTTGAAAGACACATTGGCTCTGACTGAAGGGTAATGGGTTAACTGGTGACACAAACTTCATCTTTGTATGGAATGCCACACACATGTAGAGCACAAAATGCCAGGGGCACGCACAGCCATGGGGGTTCCTTGTGTGTGTGTGTGTGTGTGTGTGTGTGTGTGTGTGTGTGTGTGTGTGTGTGTGTGTGTTTTGAGGCTAAGGTTTGGGGTGATTGAGTGTCTGTTAAATCCAGTTCAATCCATAGCAACAGGGGTGATAAAGGCTCAGGTTCCTACTGCCACTGCATCTGTCTGCTTTTATAGTTGACATTAATCTCACTAAAGAGATAGGGGGAATAATGTGTGTGTGTGTGTGTGTGTGTGTGTGTGTGTGTGTGTGTGTGTGTGTGTGTGTGTGTGTGTGTGTGTGTGTGTGTGCGTGCGTGTGTGTGTGCGTGCGTGCGCTCGCGCGTACCTGAGATAGAATGTGTGTTTGTGTGTGTGTGTGTGTGTGTGTTTTGGAGGCCACACAAATCTGCTGAGTGACCTGGCTCAGGTTTCTGCTCCCTACTTCCTGTCTGTTTTTAGGGGCGAGTGTGGCAGGGCTCAGTATTTATGACCAGATCCAACTTAATGACTGGTGTTTCCCCCTGCATGGCAAGCAGGGCGTGAGGAATTTCGCCTGGCGGGGAGAGAGAGAGAGAGAGGGGGGGGGGGGCTGAAACGTGACGCAGACAGAGAGGAGGTTCCATGCCCAGGTCTCACCTCAGGGCTTAGGACACAGAGACCCTGGGGGTAGGGGGGTGGGGCAGGGGAGCAGAGGGCTTGGGGGCAAGGACAGGGGCTATAGGAGGCTTAAAGGTTGCCTTGGTGCCAATCAGGGTAAGCTCTGGTATTAGACGTGTTTGCAGTGACCAAACAACGCTCTAATTAGTCTGCTCACTCGATTCATCCACCATCCCCCGTCCTTTTTTTTCAGTTAAGCCATCCCATCTTACCCCTTCTGGTTGCTCCCTGTGTGTATAGCTTGTGAAACTGACGTTGCCAGCCGCAGTAAATCCTTCCTTCCCAACTGTCCGTTCACTACCTATCCCCAGTCCCTCTGCATTAGGAGAGTCTATATATTCCCTGGCATTCTCCAGGTTATCTGCTGAGCTCCTCACGTTAGCACCTGCACAGTAAAACACACACAGAGGGCCGCTAGGGTGAGAGGCAGATGGAGAACAGATCAAAGCCAAAGGAAGAAACGCATTACCAGGAACAGAGGAGATCAAACCATTTGAGCAAATATGGAAGTGGGCGTGTGTGTGTGTGTGTGTGTGTGTGTGTGTGTGTGTGTGTGTGTGTGTGTGTGTGTGTGTGTGTGTGTGTGTGAGGCAACGTGTTGAAAGCATCCTCATGGCTAGAAGAGGTGTCTTTGCCCTAACAAATCACTCAGTAAGGCAAGTATAAAGATAAACCTTTGAGAGGACTATATCCCAGCAATAACGACTCAAGCCAGTAGACCCATGCTAAAAATGGGTTAAAAATTATATATAAATGAATAAAAAAGAAGTAAAACAATGTAATTAATACATTCAAAAAATTAAATAAATTATGTATTTTTAAAAATGTAACCTTTATTTAACCAAAGGGAGATCTGACCAAGAACGCAGAATCAAGACAAATATAAAAGGAAAAAAAAGAAAAATACAAAATCACATAAAAAGTAAGAGCAAAGTCAAAACTTGAAAAAGAAGAAGAAGAAAAGAAGAAGCGCTCAAACGGCAGTAATGTAATATCAGACCAGCAGGACCAGGGACCAAGCCAACATAAACCCTGGATAAACAAAGCTCTATTGAGTCTGCAGGAAGATCCTTCACAATCAATCTCAAGTCGTCCAGAGAGAGCGGCTCTTCCAGCTTTAAGTCCTTCAGTAGCGACGAGGGAGCAGAGGACATGAAAGCTCTTTTGCCTATTTCACTTCTGACCTTCAGAAAACATCCCAATCCAAAGGCTCAGTCACTTTTCCTGCCATGGTGCCAAGTGGAGAAACTTTGTGGCCAACTTTTCAAATTTGTTAGCATCATTTTTTGCTTTGTCAGTTGTCAATTAACAGAAAGTAGATTGCGCAATATTAAAACTTGTTTGGAGATTCTCAGGGGCTTTGACAAGGTGAACACCACAACGATAAACAACCATCACACACACACACACACACACACACACACATTGCCTGCTTAGTTGTGATGATGAATGGCTGCGTCCTGTGGGAACTGGTTTATAGCTGAGGGGAGGAATGATGGCCCCCAGTAACCCTCAAAACACAACTGGTCGTACCTTTTGCCTTCCCAAATATTTTTCTCTTTAGATCCCCCTCTCAGTGACCTTCCCAGTCTTCATGCTCCTCCCGTTCATCATCTGTACCCGTTACCAACCTGACACCCAATCAGCTTCCAGATGCTAGCATTTACTGTTCCCTCCACTTGAAACACTGTAGACTGCACGTTGCGCAAGCATACAAGCAAGCACATGCTCAAACAATTGCACACATGAACACACACACACACACACACACACACACACAAAATCCACACAGACACAGACACACATAAACATTACAGCTTATTTTTCTTTTGTAAACACATTATTATGGTTGTACGTTGGAGCCTCAGGGGGCCAGACTGTGTGTTGTAGTCCCTGCCAATGTGACTCTGTGTTTATCAAACACGCAGAAATGATTGACATTGTTTATTTAACGCAGTAATCGTTTCATGAAGGGGCCAAAGAAGGAAATGAAGATAGTGTGGCGGGGGAATAGCGGAGGAGGAACGATGAAAGGGGGAGGGGACAGAGCAGCAGTGAAGGATGAGGTGGAGTCATGTATTGGTGCTGCTCCAGTTCATCTGGCGTGTCCCATGTGACTGATAGCCGACAGTGATACAGGGGAAGAAGGGCCAGAGGAAGACTGAGGTTTACTGGCTTGGGGTGGGGTGAGGTGTGGTGCGCGTGTGTGTGTGTGTGTCATGTGTGTGTTGCGGTACGCCAGTATACCGACCGTCTGACTCCAGAGCAGCTGGGAATCCGTTCAGGGGTGTTTGTTTCCTGCTGTCACATTCCCGCCTGTCAGAAGTGCCACATCCACCTATGGGGCTGTGTGCTAAGTTGTCCTGTTAAATACTTTTTGCCCAATGCACACACGAACATCTACGTAAACTATGGTATTTTAACTTTGTATGTGTGTGTGTGTGTGTGTGTGTGTGTGTGTGTGTGTAGGTTCCAGTCCTATGTCTCACCTGATGACCAGGCCTAGGCAAGGAGACACCAGCAATTTGAGAGGTGAGACAAGATCCAGGTTCATCTTTTTTTTTTCACCCTCACTTGCACTGTTTTATATCCAGATCCATCCATCTGTCATCTGCCCCCACCTCTCTCTCTCTCCCTCTCTCTCTCTCTCTCTCTCTCCCCCTCTCTCCCTCCCTCTCAGATCCTGCATGGCAGTACGGATCTCCGGGGTTCCAGGAGCTAAAGGCTGAGGTGACAGAGGTACCTGCTCCTGATGGTCGTGAGGACAGCACAGGTCTCTCTCTCCTTCACACACACACACACACACACACACACACACACACACACACACACACACACACACACACACACACACACACACACACACACACACACACACACACACAGGCACTTTACACAGCAATTTGGCAGCTTTTATTTATTTCTGCTTCACCACCCAGTCAGTAGCCCACACTTCAGTGTCCCGGCAGCTCATATGCCGTCCCTCCCCATCCCTCCTCCCTCCTCACCCATCTGACCTCGCAAACATGACACTTCCCCCCTACTGACAGCCTCAAAGCAAATACTGCTATTAATACTGCAGCATTTGGGGCGAGAATACCAGAGTCATGCCAATCCCTAGGTATGAGGGACTGCCTGAGTTTTATGTTTGTCTCGTGAATGCAAAGGGAAAAGCGTCCCTAACAAGGACGTCACGCGGAGAATAACTGCTCCACCTCCCCCCGTCGTGTCGCCCACCTCCACGGCAGAGCTTGCACCGCTCGTTGGGCTTTGTTTTGGGCATTTCATGAAGGGTGACCACTGGAATACATGTGCAGACATTGACGCTGTGGTGCAGCTACGCCACACAGAGCAGTAACACGGTAATGTGTGTATTTATAACGCATCTTCATATCTAACCCTAAATCCAGTGCTACGCCCTGGACCACGGAGCGTGAGGGTATTTTAGGAGGAGGTAAATATACAGCTTGCCTTATCGTTTTCCCAGAAAGTGAAGTAGTGGAGAGCTCCTGCCCGGGATGAGTTGTAGCCCAGCTGCTTTGATGGTAGCGAGTCAAGAGGAAGTTGAGGTTAACAGAGACGTCAGGCAGCATCTCTAGACCCCCTGTCTGTCTCCATGATGAGAAATGATGACCTCATCAGCTCTCAGATTTACCCTTATTGCCCCACATTTTTGTCCTTCCAGCAACCACACGCATACATGTAGATCCCCTGCACATCCCATCCACCATGTGACTCCTGATCTCACCCTACTACAGTCAAATAAATGTCTCACTAATTTCTCCGTCCTTTCCCCTCCCATTGTCCATATCTCCTCCACCTCCTCGCCCTCAGGCTGTGGGGAGCTGATTTCAGTGGGCGAGCCAGTCCCTCACAGGAAGGCCGACACCATAGCTGGTAAATACGGCGTTTGGATGCAGGACCCGGAAGCCGTGTCTCCTTATGGACCTGAAATGGTATGGCGCATCGACACTGTGGGCTCTGAGATCCGACAGCTCTTTGGATACGAGGACATGGAGCAGCTCTCCAAAGGCTTTCCATCCAAGGTAGGTGCCACACAGCTCATATTCACACCCACGGTGATCAGCTCAAATATCTTAACCTATTTCCAGTTTCCATCATGGACCATAGCTTAAATCATCTCGTATTTTCCCCACGGAAGGTGCTGCTGTTGCCAGAGGCAGTCGAGAGCACTGGAGCCACTCTGTACCGAGGCTCCCTGTACTACCAGAGACGTCGCAGCCGCACCATCCTCCGCTACGACCTGGCCTCCGAGAGCATCGCGGCCCGCCGTGACTTGCCCCACGCGGGCTTTCATGGCCAGTTCCCCTACTCCTGGGGAGGCTACACTGATATCGACCTGGGAGTGGATGAGCAGGGGCTGTGGGCCGTCTACTCCACCAATAAGGCCAAAGGAGCCATTGTCATCTCTCAGCTGGACCCGCACAGTCTAGAGGTGAAGAAGAGTTGGGAGACCAACATCAGGAAGAGCTCTGTGGCCAATTCCTTTATCATCTGTGGCAAACTGTACACCGTGGCCAGCTACACGTCACCCAACACTACCATCAACTATATGTACGACACTGAAACCAGCGTGGGCAAGGCTGTGGCTATACCCTTCAGGAACAGGTTCCGCTACAACAGCATGATCGACTACAACCCGGCTCAGAGGAAGCTCCTTGCCTGGGACAACTTCCACATCGTGTCCTATGGCCTCAGGCTGGGTCGCCAGCAGGCCAATTGAGAGGCCAAGGGTTTGAGAGAGACTAAATGTGACGGGTCAAACTGGTCATAAGTGACATTCTCTCACCTGTTCCTGCTTCAAAGACTCAGAGCATCAGAGCATAACCGTGTGGTAGTGGTGGTTAGACACCATCCTTATTTATGTGTAGAATAGCCTAACTACCAAACTCCAGAGTGAGATAAAGATTTTCGAGGAACGGTACCCCCTGCAGGTCTTTTTTTTCCCCAGTGGGAGGGCTTTCGCTGTGGCACAGTCCACAAACATGTTTATAGAAGAATTATTTTTCTACCGTCTTTGTCAGATGTATGATTTTGTTTTCTTGTACAACTATAAATTTGAGGTCTGAATAAAACATTTATTTCAGTTTCACTGGACAAGTGGGATTATGAATGCATAAAATCCACTGTACCAAGTAAACTGTGTACTAAGATCCCTAGAGTGCTTCACTGGTAAACATGTTTATCAAATATACTGCTCTCTCGCTCTCTCGGCATGTATTGAAATATTGCATGTACCTGTGCATTGCAGTAGTCACTCGGCAATGTTCAAATGCTTCATGAAATAAACTTGTTCCTTAATGACAAGCACCGTCTATGTGGAATTATACACCTTGGACTGTAATCAAAGCGTATCACCTTTCATCATTCTAGGTAAATGTCATAGTGACCCCTAGTGGCATGATCTGGTCATTGCTGAATTTGGCTGTAATGTAGAGTCTAGACCAGGGGTTTTCAAAGTGTGCCAAAGAGTTTCAGGGGAGGCTCGGAAAAAAAAAGCAGGCAAATATTTTGTTTAAAATAAAATTATTTATGCTTTCTGGAAAAGAATAAAATTGAATTTAACAATTATTCGATTTTAATAATCCTGACAGCGGACGTGTCAAATTATTTTGAAACGAAACATCTGATTAAAATCACAACAAGCTTTACTGCATATTATCAATGCATTTTATACTTTATTACATTTTGACAGGGTGCTCTGGGTTTTACAGCAAAGCAGACGTCAAGATAAACTTTATTAAAAGGATAAATATACAGTGTAATTGTAATTACTCTATTAGTTGTATGTAAATCAAATAATAGCGTGTTAAAGGGCTCTCTTTATGGATATTATTCAGTATTTTGAACACTCATCATTTTTGAAGCATATCTATCATCCCATCCATTTGGTATAGTGGCAAGAAACCTGCCCCCCCACCACCACCACCACCACACCCCACCCCACCCACTTTGTGCATTTTTTCCTCAATTCTATTAAAGTGAAATGTTATTTTTGCTTAATTTATCAACTGTACATAGAGCACTCCATTATTATTGGACTTAATGTGATCTTGGTGTGAGGATGCTGTTTTATTGGATTGCGCAATCAAAACAACAGTGGTTGGTGGATTATGACATCATAAGGACTCATGTTGAACATCAGTGTCCTGGATGTGGATTTTGGTCATTGTACATTTGCACCTGGACGAAGACTGACGCGATTTAGGTAAGTCAGTGGTTTTCCTCTTTAATGTAGCAAGGTGTTTGAGGTCCAGTGATGCTGGAACCTCCAATCAGAGGTGGAAAGAGGAGTGAAAGATCGACTACGTTCAGATCTTTTTAGTCAGGTAGCACTTTAATTTGACTTGAGCAGGTTTCTAGACCTGTATATTCTCTCTTCTAACTCCGACTTGAGGAAAGGTCAGAAAAATGATTTGACTCCACTAAAAGTAGACACTTTCTGTAATGTACTGTGTTCACACTAACGTGACCTTCATGTAGAGTGTTACATCGTCTCCAGTGTTTCAGCCATTTCTACTCTGCACGGTAAATATTGGGATTGGAAAGTATCTAAGTTAATATGTGTAGCAGTAAAAGTGCAGGATACATTTACCAACTCGATGTGAAACATTGACTGAGAGGTTAACGGTTGTGTTAAATGGATGTATAAAGGGATTGAAGTAACTCTTTTCTCTCTATTCTTTCAGTTTTCCTCCATAGCAAAGATGAAACGCAATACCCCCCTGCTCCCTCCACCACCCAGTATCGGCAGTAACTATAAGATACTGAAAGACCTTGGAGAGGGGGGCTTTGGGAAGGTGTACCAATGTATGAAACTGGACACCAGGGAGATTGTGGCCATAAAGGCACCAAAATATAACGATGTGATCGAAAAGGAGGTGGGTGACTTTACTGATGTGCAAAAGATTGTGTTACATCTGCTCCGTCGGTCAGATTTAGTCTGATTCATTTAAAACATTTGCTGTGTATCACGTAAACTACCCGTTGATAACATCACCGTCATGTATCCCTAGTTGTCCATGTTGAAGCGTCTCAGATGTCTGGACGCGGATAAGACCAGCATTGTGAAGTTCCATCAGGACGTCAAAATAAACGGTCTAACCTGTCTGGTGTTCGAGATGTTGGACATCTCCTTACTAGACTACATGAGGCAGAGCGAGTTGATCCCTCTGCGACTAAAAGATATAAACTCCATCATCCGACAGGTACAAACGCCATCAGATAGGAAGTAAATTCAAAGCTTCAGAAATGCTCCACTGTGGTCCATGCTCTATATTCTGTGACCGACTTTGTCCTTGCAGATGGCCACAGCATTGGAGGCCCTGAAGAGCATTGGAGTGATCCACGCAGATCTAAAGATGGACAACATCATGCTGGTGGATCATCTGAGAGAGCCCTTCAGGGTGAAACTGATAGACTTTGGCTTGGCCATAGTGAAGTATGAAGTCAAGCCATGGTCTACACCGGATCTTCATCCCCTTCCCTACAGGTGAGATCTACCGGAGTGTGTTTGCAGTTTCTCACTTCTACTGTAAATGCATAGCAGGGTGTGTGTTTCTTGTCCATACCTGTGAGGACAAATGATGAATTCAGGGCTACATAAGTCTCAGCTGCTGTGACATCCGCCTCTTGATGCCTGTTTCCCCATGTTGTATTGTTATTCCTCAAAGCACGACACAACAGACTGATTTGTTGTGCTGTTCTTCCACACTCAGTTCTCCAGAAATCCTTTTGGGGCTCCCTTTGTCTGAGGCCGTGGACATGTGGGCCCTGGGCTGCGTGATGTCGGATTTGTTCACCTTCATGACACTCTTCCCTGGGAGGAGTGAATATGATGTGGTCAGTACCTTACTATAGCTGGACTCTGCTCCCTTTCCACACAAACCCTTAATTATTGATAGCAGTAGCAGCTACTCTAAGACCAGCAGATGATGATCACAGCAGACATAGGGAGTCTTGATAGTCTAGACTAATGTGATGCTGTGTTTTGCCTCCAGATGCGATTCATCGTCTGCCTCCTGGGTCAGCCAGCGGACCGCCTCCTGACTGCTGGGCTTAAATCAAAGAAGTTATTCATCTTCACGAGGGCTGGATGCTGGAGGCTCATGGTACCACAACACCACTTTATTGACCAAATATGATTTTTTCTTGAACAGTTTCTTCTCTATTTGAGAATATTTATTGTCAGTATCAATCAGTAATTTGGCTAAAGTGATAAGAGGTTTCAAATACACGTTACCTTCTTTTAGACACCAGCGGAGTATGAAAGTGAAACGAACAAAATGTCCACAGACAACAGGGAGTACTCCTTCAGATCTCTGGATGAGCTGACAGAGGTAGGTAGTCCAGTAGGTGGTAGCTGCTGAAGACATGGAATTGGTTGAATTCATGACTTCCGTCAACCTTTTTCTGAGTCAGGAAGATGATTTGACTGATTTCCTGTTGGACTTTTCTCATCATTTGCTAATTTAGTTGAAGCGAAAAGAGCCCTCTCTTTCCCCCGGGGCTGAGGTCACTGATAGGAAGCAATTTGTTGACCTCCTGAAACAAATGCTCAAGATGGATGCCAGGGAGAGGATCACACCCAGTGAAGTCCTCGCTCATCCATTCATCAGAATGAGCAACCTTGCCAGCAGCTCCCACCAAGCCCACACCGGGCAGAGTGACAGTAAGACAGTGGCTCAGCCTGCAGCATCAAAAGGCAGCGAGAAGAGGGCCGAGGTTGATGATCGGTAGGTGTTGGTCCATCCTTCTGTTTGTCTCTTTCTGACTGTCTGCTGGTGCAGAAAGATACCTGAATGTACACGTATAACACATTTGAAGTAACAGTGTATGTTAACTGCATGTGTCCTTCCTCATGGCATGGCCTCCAACCTGAGCAGCCCTGTTGCTGGCCCCTCCTTTGCTGTGAACCAGACTAACATTAATTACAACAACATGGTTGAGACATGCTCTGCTCACGCCACACCTGGTAAGACATGCACCTCCACTTGCTTCTGAATTGTCAAGTCCTTCCACACTGTAGTTGATTCCATCAAGGTGGCTTGAGGCATTGACTGTCCTCTTTCGGTTTTTAGAAGTCAGCAAGCCCAAGAAGAAGAAGAGAGTCAGACGCTTCTTCTCCTGGTTGAGGAGGGCATTTTGCTGCTGCGGTGCGGCCAGGATCACACCTGCGGAGTGAGACCACAGGTCTCACTTGGGGAGTGAGACCTGTGGTCTCTATGTAGGTTTTTTCCCCCAGCAAAAACACCTGAGAACTGTGTGTGTGTGTGTGTGTGTGTGTGTGTGTGTGTGTGTGTGTTCAGCCCCCAGGCGGTTCTGGACTCCAGCTCCCAGGAGACCCTGAGATAAAAACACCTGGCTGTAATAACTGAGGGGACTCCCATCACTGGACACCACAGAGGTAGGAATTTCTGAATGAGAAATGAAAAATTTACTAATAATACTAATGGTCTCCTCACAGGTTGGAGCTCCAGCAGCAAGCCCCACTGTGGACTCTGCCACTGTGGCCACCCCTTCGGTTCCCCTGAGCAGCCCTGCAGGTCCTTGAACAATGACCTGGTCCACTCCACATCTGGTAGGACATTCACCTGCACTTGTGTCTGAATTGTCGAGTCCTTCCACACTGTAGTTAATTCCAACAAGGTCGCTTGACTGTCCTCTTTTGATTTTTAGAGGTCAGCAAGCCCTAGACGAAGCAGAAGAAGGTGGATGAGGACATTCTGCTGCTGTGCGACCAAAGCCGAAGATGTGGAGTGAAGTTCCCTATGGAGGTTTTCTCGCCAAACACCTGAGAACGACTCTCAGAATATGTTCACCCACCCATGTGCTTAATCTGAAGACAGAAAACGTTGTCTTCAGATGTACAAGTGAATATCTGAATGAATGTGGTAGCAGCAGCACTTGAAACATATTTGATCAAATTGATCAGATATTTGATCTTTATTCTTGGATATCATTTTCTAGTGGCAGAACAAATTTAATCTGCCACTGCAACCTTGTGCAAATTGCATTCAAGAATAAAGTGAAATAAATGTGTACAGCTGCTGTTGCATTCATTCACATATACATGGGTGGGTGAATACTTTCTGAGTGTAAAAGCCATCATCAAGTTCTCAGGTGTTTGGCTAGCAGAAACCTTCATAGGTCTCCCTGCGGGCGACACGGTGGCTCAGTGGTTAGCACTGTGGCCTCACAGCAAGGACACGGTTCCTCTCTGTGTGGAGTCTGCATGTTCTCCCCGTGTTGGCGTGGGTTTCCTCCGGGTCCTCCGGTTTCCTCCCACAGTCCAAAGACATGCAGGTCAGGTGGATTGGAGACTCTAAATTGCCTTGAAATAAAAGTCGCTCAAAAACAAATTCACTGTTGTCAGTATTAGTTTTGTGTATGTGGCGGGGGAATTTCCCCCCAGGAAGAATTAGAGAAACCGAGGCTAAAACCTTGGTCATACACCGGCTACACAAGTTCAGTAACTGAAGCAAGACAGAGACGTGGTTCCAAAAAGAAATGCCAATTTATTGAATAACTGATGACTGGAAGTGTTTATGGAGAGAATTTATTACAATTAGTTATTTTAACAGTGCAATTCTTTTAATAGAAACACTTCCAGTACTTAAAACTACTATGAAATTACTAAAGGAAAGGGGAAAGTGGGCAGAGGCCAGCAACGGGGAGGCAGCTTACTTTAAGGGTGTGTTCCCGGAGAGCCACAACTTACCCACCACTTGTGTACTCATGGCAGTGCTCTTATCACTACAACCGGTGAAGGGAACCACACTAGAGTGCCTAGCCTCCACCACAAGCCAGCCAGAGCTCCACTAAAGGGGAATAACCAAAAAACATTAATCAATGAAAACAAAACATAAGAATAAGCACAAAACCAGTTGGTTCAATCTAAAATACAAACACCTCGTCCACAAACAATTACAGCAGACAGGACAGGCAAAGCACTCACTGAAGACAAAACATGATTTACAGGCAAAACAGCAGCTGATGGAGACCTACAATACAAGAGACACATTAGTAACAGGTCTGACACTATAAACAATTACCTCAGGCATTTATTGTACCCTACTTACTCCTAACTACAGTGTTGGCTAAGCAGACTGGGTGGTAAGAATCCCCAGCACCCATGGGCAGACAGGAACTACAGCAGATAAGATTGATCAGTTGCAGTACCACTTCACATGTGCTTGGTGTACAAACAGTGGGGAAACATACCTCAAAGTCACAAACCTCAGACACCAGTACAACAGGGTAGACAGGAGACAGGAAACTCAGAGTCTCAGAGGGGCCAATATGGCAACCAACAGGCAGAGAGAAAGGCAACCTTCTTCTTCTTCTTTTTGGGGGTTTAAAGGCGGCTTGCATCCTTGGTGTTGCATTACTGCCCTCTTCTGGAGTTAGTTTGTCAGGTTTTCCCTATCAATCCTGTTCTCTTGAGAAAGCTGACCAGACACTTCCTGTCTTGCCCTGATCTTTCCATTCCCTTCATCATGTGCTTTCTTTCTGATGTATATTTCCTGCAGTTAACAAGTACCTGTTCTACTGTTTCTGATACCTGACATTGTTCACATAGTCCAGTTGGATGCTTCCCTATAATGTGGAGAGTCCCGTTCAAGTTACTGTGTCCTATTCTTAGTCTGGTCATTACTACCTCCTCTTTTCTATTTCCTCCCCTGTTTCTCTCACTACCCACTCTATTTTGTATTGCATGTAGTTATCTTCCTCTTGTCTCCTGATCCCACTGCTGCTGCCACTCCATATCGACTTTCCTCCATGCAATACTCTTTCCTTCTGATTTTGAGAATTTAATTGCGGTGTCTATGTTTTCTTTTCTAACAGCTTGTTTGGCTAGTTTCTCTCATTACCCATAACGCCCATATGTGCAGGAACCCAAATGACTGTGGCCCCAGTGCCTTGTTTTATAACCTGTGAATGTATTTCTATTATTCCAAAGTAGGTCTTGGCAAGTTCTGGATGTACCTAGCTTTAGGCTGTACAGACCAGGGGCCGTATTCACAAAACATCTTAAGGCTAAAAGTAGCTCTCAACGTGCTGATTCAGGAGAAACTCTTAAAAATAATGGGCGTGTCAGTCCTAATTTCAGGACTCCTAAATTTTTGCTCTGAGAGCATTTCACAAAGCGTTTTAGCGCTAAAACCAGCTCCTAAATCTGTGTAAGTCACTGAAGCCAAAATCACAAACAATCCTAAAATGGCTGATGGCAATCCGCCTCGTAATCACGTCAACATTTTAGAAACATTTAATGATACTGAGCTTTTAAAAAAAAAAAGGTATCATGTCCCAGCTGGATGTCACTTGGTGGGGGACAGTGGCTATCCCTGCAGGACGTGGCTCCTCACGTCTGCAAGATTACATGTTAATATAATCTGCGATAACATGTATAGCGAGGTTCATTATGTATAAATACATTTATGTTCATTTTTATATAGGCTAAATACATTGAATGATATAGAATAAAACATTGTGGTCTATAGTGTAGTTGAAAAGAATTGGCCTAACGTCCTATTACCTGTGGCGGTTGTTGTTTGAATTCTGCAACCTCTGCCCTTCCTGAGACTGCAAAGAATACCAGCACTTTTCACATCGGTGGTTCTGGACAGAAGTGGGAAAGCCGCATTTGTTTGCAAGCATATATTTTTCCCACGCTTCTTTTTTGGTTTTTGAACTCCAAATTTCCCTTTAAAATATTACCAGAGAAGTCTCTCATATACGTACAGTACATACTCACAAATACAATAACACACTAACACACATACAGCAACACTACTGGAATCACTGGTCCTGGTCCGTGCCACGTACAGTGTTGAAGCCACTGAAGCAGGGATTTGTGAGCCCTTTGCTGCAGAGTATCTTCATGTAATGTGGAGTCTGATCCAGGCCTATATCTGAATGGCAGCTCTCCCTACAGTAGTCTGGCCTATCCCTCTCTCTTCCCATGCTTTCATATCTCCAATGAGAAAAATGTAAAATGTGTTTTCATTTGTGGATCACAAAACATTTCTTTGTAGACCACCTGATATTTATTTGTAGATTTTTGTCCAATTTGTCCTGCAGCAGATTTGTGTTCCACCTATGTATAACCTTTTGAGCATGGTGCTTTAGAGAACCTTTCTAAAGGTCTTGCAACACAAAAGGCTTCAACTATGGTACAAGCTTAAAGAACCATTTCCTGGTACTAAAACAGTGGGGAACCACCATGGTCCTCTAGAGTAGAAGCAGGGCAGAAAAGCCTTATTTCTATTCTTCTGTGCCTGTATATATTGTGTTATGTGTTTGACACAACGTGAAGCAATTGAGCTGTATATATTATTTGTCACAAAGTGCTTGGCAATTAAATATGTACAGTGGAGCACCTTATATACAGTATTATTTAATTAAGAAAGTGTGTGGGTGCCCCCCCAACCGGTCAGCTGCCACCAATTCTGTGGGAAACACTGTGTACAGAAGTGTCTTAAATAAACAATAATTATTATGAGGTGATCTTAGGGTTCCCCCACCTGCCAAATCCCACTTTAACCCCTGGTTGTGTACATTTTCATGTTTGTGAAAAGGTGACGTTAAATGTTCAAATAGGCATTGACCTATATACTAATTATCAAACACTTTTATTGATTTCTATTCAAATGTGGGAGATTGTATTATGACTGAGTGTTCAAAATAAATATTTTAAAACAGAGTGGATTGTTAGTTATTGTTATTATTATTATGCCTTTTATTAAAATGGGGGATGCCCCGGTGACTTGATGTTCTCTGAAGCGAGGCTCACTCTCTTACACGTTGAAAACCGCTGGTCTAGATCAAACCTTTAGGAGAGGAAATTCAACATCAAGAAACAGGCATAACTGAGGAATAACTTTAACAGTATATTATTTTTATTAGTTTCTGTAACCAAACCAAGAGAATGTAAATAAGACCGTACATATTTTAATACAGCGATGAAACCCCTGTACAAGTAAAACAAAAAAGAAAACAAAACCAATCATTACCCTCCCTCCCTCCCTCATCCATCCTCCAAAGCAAGGACTCATCCCCCAGCAAGGGCAGAGGGAGGAGGAGTGTAGCCCCACCCCCCCCTCTCCCCAGGGTGCATACTACTGTACATTTCTGAAGGACCATTGTCACCATAACCCCAAGATGAGAGCATTGTGGGTGGGAGAGCCAGCGGAGGTGAGGCAGAGGAGGACAGGACTGATTGCTCTCCTCTCATCAGTAAAGAAAAAACAAAAAGTGTCCTTCTGCCCAAACGCTTCAGAACTTGAGGCTTCTCATTTCATCTTTTTTTTTTTTTCTCTTCCGTCTAGAAAATCAAGTCCTCACCCTTCCTATTCCTCTAAGTAGCCCTATCCTGCTATATCCTAGCTAAGGGCACTGAACTCAGTCAATAGCAGCAGGTCTGGGTGCTTTACAGTGAAGTGTGTGTGTGTGTGTGTGAGAGACAGCAAGGATGGGTGTGAAAGCAGTGAAAGGGTGTGTGAGTATGCACTAAACTGGAACGCCTGTCTGTAGTATTTCCAAAATCCTATAACTTCACTCAAAACTCTGCTACCGCTGCAACAGGATTCCTAAAAGCTCCGTGACATCGTCTTTGCGCTGCTTATCCTTTGGCTAAATATACAGGAGAGATTCCAGCTACAAGCTTTCCCCTGTTTATACCACAAACACACACACACACACCCAACACACACACACACACACACACACACACACAAGCACATCAGTATTCTCAGGCAAGGAGATGAACAGAAGGCAGGAGCAAAGGCTCACAGGCAGACTAATCAACAAATCAATCAATCATCAAAAATCAATCAACTGCTGCAATTTCACATTTCCATTCTGGGAAAACAAAAACAAAATGACAGAATTTCTGATTTCACGTCTCCATTCAGTGAATATGGTTGAAACCGTTTAGTGAGTGTGTGTGTGTGTATGTGTGTTGTGTGTGTGTGGTAATGTGGTGCAGAGCTTTTACACACACACACAGATCTCTGGATTAGTACTGATGGGAGGACTGGGGGGGGAGAAACAATCTGTGCTTCACTAAATGACATCTCCTTAAATAAGATTGTTTATCCAACTACAAAAACAAGATTGATTCGTTCTTTCGTTAACAAAACAATATATCTGTCCTATAATATGTGATTCTACATGGAAAAAAAACAAAGGAACAGAAATCATAGCTATAAAAATGGCAAACTCAGCAGCAAATCTCATCGTTTTTCTTTCTCCAACTCTCCCCTTGTTCTCTACCATCATAGTAGATTTTTTTATCAACAACTTGAGCAGCTGTCTTATCCCCCATCTAAACATGATGGGAGAATCCAACTCAAATGGAAATGGGGGAGAGAGAAGAGGAAGAGGATTATGTACACACTGGACAGCCCCCACTCTCTGACCATTACCGTTTGGATCTCTATCCCAACTCATCCTCCTTCTCCCCCAGTCCGCCCTCCCAGCGCTGATGTTAGGGGGTGAGTGACTGAATAGAGCTGGATTCTCTTTCTCCTCCTCTCTTCCATCCATCCATTTTTTCATCTGAAGAGGGTGTGTGGCTCTTTACTTGCCCTCCTCTGGTTTGATGGCCTGGGGTTTTATGGGGCCAGTCCGTATGGGCTTGCCCGCGGAGAGGGGGGGTTTGTCAGACTCTGGGCGGTCAGAGACCCCCCCAGACTGGTGGTTGGGGGCCAAGGTGTCGAGGGGGGGCTTTCCCCCCTGATCAAGGCGAGACGCTTTGCTGACTTGTGGGGCCTTGAGTTGCTGCTGCTGTTGTTGCTGCTGCTGCTCTGAGAAGAACTTATGAGTGGACTGGAGCACCTCAGCCCTCTGCTTTGCCTGGGGGGGGGACACAGCAAAAATCCATCAGCCAAACAGCCAATCATTGGATGAACATCCACACCTCTGATCGGCCAATTAACAAGAGATTCACAGAAAAGACTCAACAGATGCACAGATATCGCTGCAGACCTTGAGGTCCTGCTCTGCCTTCAGAGCTGCATGTGTGCCTCTGGGTGCGAGGGAGGGTCCGGGGGGTCCTCGGGGAGGGTGCTGGTTGTGCTGTGGGTGCTGGGGTCGGGGATGAGGCATTAGACTACCACCCACATTGGGCGACATGGGAGGGCCCATGGGAGAGCGCTGGACACTTCCTGGAAATGAGTTAGCATGAGGAGGTCGCACGAGGGGAGAGACAATGTTGGGCTGAGACAGAATCTGAAGAACAGAAATGAGAAAACAAAGGGATCGTTAGACTCATTCATGCAATAACTGATGCATTATTGTAAACATGTTCAAACAGTTTCTGTAATTAGTGCATCTTGAACCTGTGGGTTGAACTGGCCGGGGAAGTGCTGTGTCATTCTCATGCTGGCAGAACTGGTCTGGAACTGTTTCTGGTACAGCATACTGTTCATCTTACTGGACTGGCTGCTGGGAGAGGTGGAGCTAGCCCTGGAAGGTGAGGAGACAGACAGAAATATTAAATTGTGTATTCAAAAAAATGACGTGTATGTAATACTGTGAATGAATGTATGTCAGTGACTGTGTTGTCTGGGATGGGAGGTGTTGGGTGCAATACTGAGCAATTTTGCACATTAGCAGCTCCAAATGGCAGTGAGAGGTAACCATTAGAAACATTCGGATATCACAAATCATGTGACGTGTGTGTGGCAGTGAGGATGACAGGTGTTGTGAGTAATCCTGTGAGTGCGTGTTAATAGGGACAGGGGGTATAGTGTGTAATACCTGTAAGGGCTGGAGGTGGGTGTAGTGCTCCTGGCGCCGACAGGAGGAGTTCCAGGCTTCACATCCATCCCACTGCTGAACAGTTTCAGATCCATGTCCATCTGGAATTTGTCAAACACACAAAAAAAACCCCCATCAGAGCTCAACTCTCAAATCAACACAAACGTGAGTATTGAGAGAGATATATGCACACTTCACCTTGCTGGTGGGAGGCTGCATCATGTTGTGGTTGGGGCCCATGATGCCCCGGTATGGCTGGGAGACTGGGGGCTGTCGGTTGATGTTGGGGGGCTGGGCCTGGGGAGGGGTGGGAGGCAGCGCCAGGAGGGGCTGGCCTCCTCCTGAGCCAAAGTTTGGCAAGGACAGCTGGGAGCCAGGCAGAGGGACTGTCACCTGGAGAGACGAGACGCAAACATTTTATATATTTATTGAGAGTGACTGGTGTGTGTGACATGACAAGAATCGTGTGGTGCCACCCATCGCTCTGTGTGCATGTATACATTACCTGTTGCATTGCAGAGCTGGGTGACTGGGTGTTGCTATAGTAGCTACTCTGGCCGTGTTGTTGCACCTGCCCTGAGTACATGTTTGAATGCTGATTCATCCCCTGTCGAGCCTAAAACACACACAGTGTCAGCATTCATCAATACACAGGATAAAATTGATATGTAAGATACATGAAACATAAATATAGACTAGTATCAGGAGTCTGTACGACTAAATACCAGACAATATCGTACGACAGGTTAGTTATGTTCTTCTAGTATTAACCCATACCTGCAGTAAATGTGTGTCAATAAGCTGGGAGCCTCCCATGCCAGACGGTTGGTTGAGCTGGGGCTCAAACAGGATGGGAATGTGTTGGGTGGAAGAGGTCTGCTGATAGGCCAGGTTGGACTGAGGCTTGCCCAACTCGGGGGCCTGCACACCGGGATAGCTGTGCAAGGAGGGTCCTGACAGCATCATGGAGGGCTGGGACAGGCTGCTCTGCATGAAGGCCTGCTGAGACCTGAGGGAGGACAGTCAGAGAAAAGCTGGATCAGATAATGGTTCCTCAACACAGGAGATGTTTACACTTCAGCAGTACTGTATATTTCACTATCCGTTGTGATGTTTGTGTGTTACCTGTAAGGCTGCAGTGAGGAGCTGAACAGGTCCTGTGGCTGGGAGACTGGAGGCCCAGTGCTGAGTCCTAGCTGGGCCTGGTGTGTGTGTTGGTGTTGGTGTTGATGTTGATGTTGGTGTTGGTGTTGATGTTGGTGTTGATGTTGAGGCTGTCCCTGCAGAGGGGCATAGATGGGGATAGGAATCTGCTGCACTGCAGTTGGCTATGGGGAAAAGGAACAGAGACGACATGGATGATTGAACTATTACTGATTAAAAATAAAAGATTTATTGAACTTTAGCATTTTCTTTCAATTACAAGCATTACTGTTGCTTTGCATTGTGCATAACCACACTTTTTATCTGTTCTAAACTCAAAGTACAGCCTTTCGTGGCTTTTGCTTAGATTAAAATGACATCTAGTTCTGCCTCTTGAGCATGACAACTTTGGTACTACTACAGGGCAATGTGATTTTCAGGTTTCCTGCTTTGTGTTTGTGACCTCTACCAACCAGTCCTACCTGTGAGAGGCCAGGCTGGAAGCCTTGCTGCTGAGCCAGGGAGGGGGGAGCCAAGCGAGGGTGGGGGGTGCTGAAGAGGTGACTAGTGTCCATGTAGAAGGCTGGAATCTGGGCTGCAGAACCTGGACAGACACATATGATTCAAGAGTTTAAAAAAAAAAAAACTTGCATGAAAAATCCTTAAAAATATATACGTCAGACCCATCTACATGTATGGCTTCAAAGCAAACAAATCCTGCAAGTTTTGGAGGATTAATCATTCACCACTGATCTAATTTTGGAGTTGATCACTCCACACTTGGACAATGTTATTGAGAATTCATGTTAAAAATGTTCAACTCCATAATCATGTGATGAAAGTAAACATGTAATGAAGATGAACACCAAGAACCAATTTAAAGGGCAATACTTAATCTACTATTAACAGAATAATTCTATGTTAGTAAATGAACCCTGCACTGCTACAGCCCTTGTTTTGATTGTGACTGCTAAATTCTATTGATTATGTTTGGCAGCACTGCTCAAGTGACAATCTTTGCTACCTCCCTTGGTCTTATTCCACAGACCCAGCAAGTGTGTGCTGACCTGCCAGTCTAAATGAGAGTCCTTTATTAGGCTGAAGTAATAATGTGGGACATGCTGCTGCTCCTCAGGGCCCAGTTTTCTCTGATAGAGGCTAACGAGCTAACAGCTAGCTGCTGTCCCACTGGGTGGCTCTGAACTGAAACAGCTTGCCAAGAGCTGAAGGTGATACTGCCCTGACTACTGAGAAGGGCAACACAAAAAAGTATGCAGAGCAGGGAATCCAACTGAGCATTATGTTTGCCAACCATGTTGACAAAGAATGTTTGCCTATATTAACTGATAGATTGGGGGGGGCAGTGTACACATAGGGTCAAGTATTAGATATAAAGTGCACTTGCAATATTGTGTCAATGTTTGGTTAAAATAAGTAGAGGCACAAACTAAACAACATGTATTGATTTAACAGTATTTTAACTTCAATATTTTCAATACAAGGTCAACTGGCAGCTACAAAATGTTATGTTCACTGGCAGTCATTTCACCGTGGTGTCCACTGTACTGCACAACATGCAGCAGTTCAGTATCACGTTATTCTCACCTGCTGCAGACTGGGAGACGTAGACCTGTGGGGTCTGCTGCTGCTGCGGTAGG
Organism: Hoplostethus mediterraneus; assembly: GCA_034670385.1. Classification (NCBI taxonomy): domain Eukaryota; kingdom Metazoa; phylum Chordata; class Actinopteri; order Trachichthyiformes; family Trachichthyidae; genus Hoplostethus; species Hoplostethus mediterraneus. The sequence continues at coordinate 7,623,964 of JAXDDW010000008.1, forward strand.
AGAGGAGGCATACAGCCCAGCTGGGAAAAGCTGCTGCTACTACTGCTACTGCTGGACAAGGACAGGACACCACCCTGCAGCTGCTGGGGCTTCACCTTACAGATGTTAGGGGGGTCAGAAGCCGTGGTGGTCTTGGTGCTCAGGGACGATGTGGTATAGGTTCCAGAGCCTGCAGGACAGGGAGAAGGACAGGCATTAATCCAGGAACTAGGAACTGTCACTTGGATAGTGCTTGAATACTATTGAGGCTAGATGCACAAAGGGAAGAACCGCAGTACTGAACTAAACAAGGTGCTGACGGGCAAATATTGTACAACAATCTGATATGAATTTAGTTTGAAGGTGACGTCACCTGACAGCGAGGTGCTGGGGGTAACTGAGGCCACAGGGATCTGAGGCATGGAGGCTGAGGAGAAGGAAGAGTAGGAGGAGGCGCAGGAGGTGATGGGGGAGGAAGAGGAGGTGGCTGGAGAACCCTTCTCCACCAGACTCGGGGAGTTCTCCCATGCCTTACGAGCAGATTCCATCTGAGGGAGACAGAAATGAGTGAGTGAAATAAGTGATCACTGATTAGTACACTGACATCTAGGGCATCTCTTTTCAGGTTTTCTGTAGCCATAACTGGTGAGATTCAAGAAAGCAGTTGTTTCTCTGAATGCCACCTAGAAATGTAAGGCGTGTCTCCATCTGCTTACCTTCAGTGTGAGGTCAACAGTAGCAGGGGAGACCGTGCTAAGGCTGGAACTCTGCTGTAGTGTCTCTCTCCGAGGGAGGGGCAAGGAGTGGGGTAGCGCCACCTGAAAGGGATCAAAAAGGTATTAAAAAAAAAGACACCCCATCTTCAATTAATGTCACGTGCTGATGTCATATTACCCCATTTTATTATTTTTTTGAAAATATGTGATGGAATTGTGTTATTTGTTTAAAGAAAAATTTTAAAAACTTGATTGCGTGCTGGCTTAAGTATGTGCACTCACATTGGCCACCAAGCTCTCTTCCATTTTGCTCCCTCCTGTTGGGACACTATCAGCCAGGGATGAGGACGGGGTGGTGTAGTCAGTTACAGACTCCTGAAGAGAGAAGATACATATACAATTAGGACACACATGCATGCGCACACACGTTATACTGTAGCAGTACTACCCCAAAGGGTGTTCTTCACTGTGATTGTGCATCATGCTGCCAGCATCACTGAAATACCAATAATAAAACAGCAAAGAACACCCTATGGGTATTATGGCTGCTATACAATAGTTTCCTACACATGTACTGTGTGACAGGTTTCCCTCAAAAGTAGTGAGAAGTAAGAATTAAAAACGGGAGATGGCAAGAAAGATCACCTACTAGCTCCCTGGTCCATGCAGGAGTTAGCATAGAAAACTATTCCATTTCTCACAAAGAATGGCTACATGTGCTTAATATGAATTGTCAGCACAGTAGGAAGACGTCTATGACTCATCAGGTTGCTTGGCTAAAACTAACCATACAAGCTATGCTATACAAGCTTGGTTGGTATACCTTAGAGTTGCTGGTGTACTCTGCTGAAGGGACTGTGATCATCCCCTCAATATCTCCCCCCAGCTCTGGTACGGTGGCATCACTGGTGGGAGGGCTGGAGTCCGTGGCTCTGCTGACCCCTCCTCCAGGCACTCCTCCCTCCATCCCCTCGCCTTCCCCGCCACGTGCGTCTTTGGCCTTGCGGTTCTTCAGAGAGCGCTCTTTACCAATGGGACCGGGCTTGTACTCCTTGGTCTCAACCAGTTCCATCTCAGGTAGCTGGGGAGGAGGAGGAGGGACAAGAGTTTAATTGGAGAGAGACTTTACAGAATGGATATGAATCAGTATTGCTGAACAGGATAAGGCAGTGTGTCCACTCCACAGTAGCGGTACCTTCTGTGTTTTGATTGGGCCAGCTCGAGGCTGTTTCTGTCTCTGTTCTTTGGGAGCAGGTAGTTTGTTGTCAGGGCCAGTTTCTAGCAAGGCCGGCACTCCATCACTGTCAGTGCTGCCTGCAGACGACGGTGCTCCAAACTGGATACTGTCTATTCCCATCTCCACACTGCCCTCTGCTCCAGGCTTCACACCCTAAAACAAAACAGACAAAATTCCAAAGTTTTACTTAGTTTCTTGTGGGTACAAAGGAGTTGAAGATGGAGATGAAGCAGGTACGTTTGACATACCTCAGAGGTGACAGTCCCAGTGAAGGAGGTGAGAGGTTTGTTCCAGGCACTCACAGAGGGGGGCTGGGGAGGGCTGATCGGACCAACTGGAATGCAGACGATACAATCGTGAGAACTAATGATGGGAATCCCATCTCTCTTCAGTGAGTCAGATCATTTGGCTCAGTAGCACTTATGGCTTTTCAAAGTCAGCCACATATGACCTATGATTGAGATGTGTGCATCTATCACTTAAGTATTCAATGTAATCTTACTAAACCTTATAATTTACAAAAGTCAAAGTCTTCCAGGAAGGAGTGGTTGCTCCTCAGCCCTACCTAAAACAGTAGTTATTCAAAAAGTCTTGGTGGATTTGGCTCTCAAGTGTTTTTAGATCATGTTTAACTCCTACATTATAGGACTATCCTATCATTCTGTCTTGTGTTCATTTACAAAGCTTCCCCCACCCAAAGAAACCCTGACTCTTCAGCTCCCACTGTTCACTTGAAAGAGCCGGTTCAAAGAGCTGACTCGTTCGTGTACATTTTAAAAGACATTTCTAATGATTTGAGACACAATACTGTGTTACTCACGCTTCTTGACATCAGGAAGGACAGTGGAGCCTGCTACTTTGTTTTCCCACAGCTCCGTACCCAGGGTGCTGTGTGGCTGGGTGGAAGCAGGGGGTAGGCTCTTAGAGGTAAAGTCCACAGTGGCAGAGGGTATGGAGGGCAGAGGTGCCACTGTTCCTTCCAGAGTCTGGGGGGAGGCAGCAGGCTGGGAGGGGGCAGGGTGAGGGTGCTGGGGGGCAGAAATGGAGAGCTGTGGCTGGGCTTGGGGGGCAGGAGCTGAAGGAGGCTGAGGCTGTGAGGCTTGCTGCTGCTGCTGCTGTTGTTGCTGCTGTTGTTGCTGCTGCTGCGATGATTGTTGTTTTTTAGCAAATCTAGGTGGCAGCTTTCCTCCACCTCCTCTGCCTTTCTCACCAGAGCCTTTCTTACCCCAGTTCTGTAGGAGTAGCATTTTTTACATTAGTACTATATCAATGGTATGGCTTATCACACACTGTATTTATACAAGGTTTCAATGTGGATGAACCTATCCCTCCTCCCACCTGGGTGGTCTGCTCCTCCTTTTTCCGTTTCTCCTCATCTTGCAGGCGTTTCTGTTGCTTACGGGAGACCACCTCTGTGAAGCCATCGTCGTTGGCACTGGACTGAGGGTCTTCCGTAGTGGTTACCTCTGGGTGGTCATCAATGATTACAACACCTAGAGGAAAGGGACCAGAAAAAATTAGGGTTTTGTGCAAGCGCCTGGTATAGGTCCCTGGTATATCAGAGTTGGGATGGGTGCCTGTGTGTGAATGAGGTATGTCCAACTCACTGGCATAGTTGTTGAGGTCAAACTGAGAGAGAGCATTCTCTTTGGGCTTCTTGGCAGCCTGTTTGGCATCATCTTTGCGACGGGCAGGCTGCTCTTTAGCTGGTCTGTGGGCTGCTCCGCCAGCTGCTGCTAATGTCCCGTCTGAGTTCTGCTGGGCTGCAGGGCTGTGGGGAAGACAGAGACTCGTTATGGGCCAAACAAATGATAGGCGACATTGCCAAGTGTGTCCATCTTTTTCAATGAGAGGAGGATGGAATTTTGCGTGCCCTGCCTAGGCGGAACAGCGAGTAAAGCTCAATCTTGTAAAATTGCAGCGCTGGTGCATGAAACATGAACACACAGGCTAGCGCCGAGTTTTGCCAGAGTTGAAATCTGTTCAACTTCTGCAAGGTCGTTGCACATGGTCCAGCTTATTGAGGGAGGTCATCTTGATCGACCAATAAGATTTCACTTTACTGTGTTGTGAAATAGAACGGCATCAGCAATTTTGATTGTGGCTGTCTCCACTTTTCTGGAGCTGTTTGATGTGCCAGTAAATTCCTACCGGGATATAAAAAAAAGCTTTTGGATGCCAGAGTTGGTGTACCAGGTAAGCAACAAGCAAAGCAATAATGTTCCTAGAAACAAGCTGGCACAGTCATTGATTAGCGAGTTGCCATTTGGTGAAGCCTCTGGAAAGTGTGGAGGTAGCTGGATTGTTAACTATTTCTATGGCAACCACCGCTCACTAAATGCAGACTGCCATGTCTGCTTGTGGAGTTGCGGAGAACTCCGGTCCCCCTTCAGGGATGGAAGGCAAACTCCAAATATTGACTGCTTATATTGAGAGCAAGCAAGATAGGCCGAGTGAGACAAAGACACAGCTTGGTGTTGGTGAGACTAACAGTGTGGTGGTAAAGGAGGCCTGAATTAATGAAAATGTTTAAATACACATGATCAATACTGTGACAAAACATGGGTCATGTAAACCACAATCTAATTCTGTTAATTCAATTAGGGATATAGTAAATATTTATGCTGCAATCAAGATGGGGAAAACTGAGTATTGGTGTGTTTGGAGATGCCGATGCTGCTGAATTATCATCCGAGTAAGCAGATTATGGTGCTTCTCCTTCGGGGTTTTGGTTTTTGGACATAAAACAAATTTCTAATGAGATTACTTCGGTCTTGCCTATATCTTGTATTGTGTACTAGATCATATCACTGTCAACACACTATGCCTCTAGTGAATTTGCGTACGTCTGGTTATTTTAAACTGCTGCAAATAAAGGAGATGATAAGAGGCAGATAACAAGTGAGTTTAGACAGTAGAGAAGATGAAAATGTTTTCATTGTCTTCTCCAGCAGGAAGACCGAAGCAGAGGTAACAGTCTAAAAATACCCTGTTGACTCTAAATTTAACTCCACATCCAATTCCACTTTACAGCAGGAAACCAGAAGACAGTGAATGACGAACAGCAAAAGATTCTCCGCTTGACCTTCAAGCAGACACTCTTTCAACAGCCAAAGATAATTTGAGCAGGCACAACCAACACTTTACTCACTGCACTAAAGAGCACGCACAATTTCCTTATTTAGTGTTTTGCAGTAAACTGGCAGGGAAACACTTTGCACCAACCAAAAGGGGGGGGGGGGGGGGGGGGGGGGGGAGCTTTTTTCGGGAGTGAGTAAACCTGCAGTTTATTCTAGCATACACTGTTCAATGAGCCAACTTCATTGTACAAGTGTAAGTGTAAAAGTAAATGCTTCATAACAGACAAAAGCCTGTTTGTTTCCAACTCACCCTCTGCGTCCAGATTTGGCCCCTCCCCTCCTCTCCCCCTTGCCTCCTGTGTAGCTGCGGACTGGTTTGGCTCCACTGTTCCCTCTACGGTTCTGTCTCTCTGTAGGCCTCTGGCTTGAGAAACTCCTCTTAGCTGCAGGAGCTCCTTCGCGTTTTGGGGTCACCCCTCCCTCAGGAGAGGTTTTACTGGGGGTGACAGAGCCCTGAGGGGGTGCAGGTGCAGGGGCAGAAGCGACGGCTGCTTTATTAGCAGCTTCCAGTGCTCCCCTCCTCTCCTCCCGCTCCCTACGTTCGTTGAAGTCACTACTCTCAGAAGCAGTTTCCCATTCTTCATTGGCTTGGTCTGAAGAGTTCTGGTTGGACAGGTCAGGGGACTTTGTACCAATGGCGGTGATAGTTGGACTGCTCGTCTCAGGCAAGGGTGCTTCTATGGGGGAGGGCAGGTCATGGGCAGGCACAGTGGCCCCTACTTCTGCAGGCATGGTGACAGGGGTTCCTGGAGCTCTAGACAGGGTGGGGGAGAGGGAGATAGGGGCGGAGCCAGCGATAGCAGCAGCAGTCACTGGGGGTTGAGAGACAGGGGGACTGGGGCCCGTCTCTCCACCAGCCAACACTGCAGCCTCCCTTTCCTTCAGCCGTCGGAAGCGGGGTGGTTTGTCTTGCCTGGGGGGCCGTGCTGGTCTGGGCCGACGAGGCCTTTCTCTGCTATTTTGAGGAGGCCCCTCCCCAAACTTCTTGCCCTCATATTTGGGGGGCCGTCGGTCAGTGGGAGGGTTATCGTATCTTGAAGATGTGGACTCCGTGTCCTCAGGTCTGAATGTCTCCATGGGTTTAGAGGGCCACTGAGAGGACTCCCTGGCTGCTGGCCGCCTGAGAGGAGCCGAGCGAGGTCCTCCACGCTCCCTTGCTCCTCCTCGTCTACTGTATAAACCTCCTCTACCTCGCCGAGAAGGCTCTCCTTTGGGAAGGAACCCTGGCTTAGGCCTGCTTTCATCGTCCCCTCGAGATCCACCTTTCTCCCCCATGTGAGGAGGTCCAAAGCCCAGCTTGTGTGGGCCAGGCCGGGCCTCCCCAGGGAGCTCTCGCCTTAGTGGGCGGTTAGGTTTGGTGCTAGGCTCACGGTCTGAGGGCCCAGTATCACTGGCAGACTCCCTCCCACCCTCACTCTCAGAATCTGTGTCGGAACCACGGCGCCGCCGGCGTTTGGGCATGACCTCAAAGTCGGAGCTCTCACTGCGTGTCTCACTTTCCTCCCGGTTGCGGAAGGCAGCAGCACCTCCAACAGCAGGTAGATCAGAGCGTGATCGGGGCTCCCGGTAAGGGTACTCCCCCCGGCTTCGACCCCGACTCCCCCTGCCCCGCCCACCGTAGGTCCCTCTGTAGCTCCGTCCTCTGGAGTAATACTCCCCTCGACCACGTCCTTTGAAACTGGCGTCCACAGGCCAGTCTCTATCCCTATCCCTATCCCTCTCCATCTCTCTGTCCCTCTCTCTCTCCCTCTCGCGTTCCCGCTCTCTCTCCTCGCGTCGGTAAGCACGTGGAGGGAGGCTGGATTCTTTCCTGGAGGGCAACTTGGGTTCAGGGTGTTTGTCATTGGCGGGTGGTTTGTCTGGTTTCTCTGGTTTCTCCTCCTGAGAGGAAGATGTGGGAGCCCCAGAAGAAGGCTGGGAGTCTCTGGCTCTGTGAGGACCAGAGGGTGTTTCCCCAGTCTCAGTGGCTTCCCTCTTTCCCTCGCCCTGGGGCCTGGAGCCCTCGGACCTGGAGCCCTCGGACACAGCAGCGGCTGCAGAAGGGGCTTTTGCTGACAGATCCTTTTTGGGCCTCTCTCCCCTTTCTCCCCTCTCGTGGCGCTTCTCTCTCTCCTCCCTCTGCTCTCTCTCCTCTTTCATATCCCTCAGAACAGGTTTCTTTATTGGCCCAGATCTGCGAACAGGTCTGTCTCCCCCTGGTCCTTCTCTACGCCCAGCTCCAGATCTCCCACCCCAGCGCAGATCAGCTTTCTGCTTACTAGGGGCTGGAAGAGGCAGCTTCTCTTGTTTGTGGAGTCCATCGGCAGGAGGTGTAGCTCTGTTGCTGGTCACTGCAGCCTGGGAGTAGGGCTCATTCCGGGCCTTATCCTCAGCCCTCTCCCCTATGTCCTGAAGCTCCAGTGCTTTTGTTCCCAGGGGGAGCCCGTCGAACCTGGGCTCGTCCAGTTTGAGAGAGTGGCTGGAGCCCTGGGAGACACTTGTCTGGAGCATGGCCTGGCCTAGGGCTTCCACCTCTTCTCCACTGGGTAGGCCTGGCTCCTCAGGGTCAAAACCAGAGCCTACAGGGGCCCTGTCTAGAGGCCCCGGGGCATCCTCTGGGCCCTGGGCAAATGGTGACAGGGACTCTGTAGGGTCCCGGAAGAAGTCACTTTTCCGAGAGTCCAATGCGTTGTGGTCCTGGGGGTACATAGCTGGAAGGCCCCTGTCCAGATCCAAACCAGAGTCAAGCCTGTAGAGGAAAAAGTGGGAATGAGACTTACATCCAGAAAACCAATTCACTAGGGACATTCTTTATATGATAAGAGTTTTCTGCTATGGAGGCCTTTTTCACCTGGGCTCCTTGCCTTCATCCCGTCCTTTAGGAGGAGTGACAGATGGTACAGGTTCTGACGGCGGGTATGGGTCGGACCCCCATACCATGCGTGGCTCCGAGGTTAGGCCATGGTCACGAATAGGTCGGGTCAAGTGGTCAAAGGAGTCAGAGCTGGAGCTGGAGTTGTCACCTGGCTCCCTGCGCACTATCTGCTTAGGAGGCATCCTCCCTGAAGTGGACAGAACAAAGCGACCATGAACAGACTGTCTTGGACATCTGCAAACACCACTGGTCCAAAATGGGATTTGCCAAAAACACTGAAATCAGTCACAAATATGTAGGGGAATCATATTTAAAAGAAGGGAGATTAGATGAATACATTGGGGATTAGCGATGGACTGAAACCATCACTGGTGGAAATTCCCTTGCTGATTTTTGCCAATTTAAATTACTTTGATATTTGGAAGTTTGAAATGTAGCCTAGCACAAGACACAGGGGTTCCTATGAACTAGCCAACTTAATAAAGGCTTTTTAAATTGATCCAGAAGAGGATGAATGGAAGCTGATTAATGATGGTGGATAGAGAACTCACCCAACTGTGTCCTTTTGATTCTCCCTCATTTGATTTCAACTTTTCAACTCAGGCAGTTACTTTTGTCTTTGAAGACTTGCCATATTACAGAAATATGAGCACAATCTTATATATGTGATAGCATCTGTAAATCTTGATACAATTGGTACAAATAACAGCTGTGTCCCTGACTGGTGTTTATTTTGGCATCATCACGGCCTCCCGATATCATACTGAATGATAATATCGTTATATCACACGAGTCTGCAACACACGGCACATCTCCCTACCAGGGTGCATGTTAGGTGGCATATCCATGGGTGGTCGTCCTGACATCATGCGGGGGTCCATGTAGGACTGCATCATGAGCCAACGGGGGTCAAACCCCATGGAGGCCAGGTGTTGAGGGTGGGGGCCCATGGGCTGATACATGGAGCGGTGCTGCTGCTGCTGCTGTTGTTGTTGTGGTGTAGCTGTGACTCCTCCACCACCACCACCACCACCACCACCACCACCACCACCACCTGATGGAGACAGGGAGCCCCCACTCTGCTGCTGCTGCTGTTGCCACTGTTGCTGCTTCATTTGCTCCTGGAGGACAAAGGAGGATAAAAGGTTAAGTGGATACAAATATATACTACAAATTCTAACTGATGGGTGTCTTATCGTCTGTACATCTGCTTGTTTTGATCACAAATCAATGCACATACATTGTCATTGTGCTAACTTTGAATGAAGTAAGAGTAAAAAAAATGAACTATCCTTCCTTTTGGACACCCTGGAACTCTAACACGGTCCCCTGAAGACCCCCAGGTTGGGAACCACTCACTAGGTCAGTGGCAGACCCACATGATGATCTGTGAAATTTACAAGACCGGCAACATCCCGGCCATTAATAACTTCAGCAGTGAGCTCCACACATACACACACACACACACCTGCTGTCTGAGGAAGCGAGGAGGCAGAGACTTCTGGAATTGTTTGGAATAGCCTGAGTTGAGAGCGGGACGCATGGCGGCCCCTGCCTCTCCCTCCAGCTCTGGGGGTGCCACGGTGGCTTCCTCACCGCTGGGGGGCTCAATACGAGGCAGCGGGAGGTGGGGCTCATCCACTGCGGGAACAAAAAAATGTTTTAATCACACATTAAAAAAAAAATCAACACAACAGAGTCTGCCAAAAAGGAGTGCCAGCAGTCAGTTATGCAACTATAAAGTGATCTTTCATATACACACTCTCAAAAGGGGTCTATGAGTGGGCTCACCTCTGCCATCGTCTATGTTGAAATAGTCTCGGATAGGCATGGGAGTCCTGTCAGCTTGGCTCTCCTCCACCAGGGGGCCTACCTCTGCCAAGGAGCCCTCTCCCTCGCTCTGAGGCTCTGGAGCTATGGCCACAGGTCTCTGGACAGGGGAGCTGGGCTGGCAGGGCACAAAGTGAACCTCCTCCTCCTCCTCCACAGTAGGCTCCACTCTCTCTCTTTCTCGCTCTATCCTCTCCCTGTCTCGCTCCACCCTCTCTCTCTCCCTGTCTGGTAGAGGAGCTTGCATGATAGGGGCCTGGGGTTGTAAAATTGGAATTGATGGTGCAGGGCTGGAAACAGGAGCAGGAGCTGCTAATGGGGGCGTTTCCTCACGAACAGCTCCTGCCTCGTCATTGGTGGTCTCGGCAGGGATGGGTTTGCTCTCATTTGCCGGGCGGTGTTTCTCATTGAGACGTTTAAGTTTTTCAGCACAGGCAGCGAGCCGCTGTTCCTCCATCCTTCTCTCCTCTTCTTCTCTCCTCCGTCTGGCTCGTTCTACAGCTTCAGAGAGCTCCGCGGGCTTCTTGCGCTTCTGTCGCCAGGCCTCAGAGTCCTCATCGCCACCAGGTGGCGCTGTGGACGGTGGTTTTGTCACACGTGGAGCTCCACCACCCACCACACGAGCACCAGCCTGGAGGACGGTAAAAATTAGTACAACTACAGATTGAAAGGACTGTTTTCCTTGCAACATTTCACAACAGTGAGTACAAGGGTAATAGGAAGCACTTCTATAGCCCGATTTATACTTCTGTGAGTCTGTGTACATGCGCGGTTGTCGCCCACAAACGTCAGCGTGGGTGTTTGCCAACGTTCTTGCATGGGGTAGTGTTGCATTTACTAAAACTAACAGTACCGGAAACAAACAGGAATCCAGATACGAAAACCAGTTTCCACCCCGGGCAAAAGTGTAAACTTGCTTGTTACATTGTAGTGAATCAATTATTTTTTTGCGAGAGTCTGAAGCGCCCTTCACATGATGAGCAACAAAAACGCTCGGTGCTGCCATTCATTTCCTATTTGGCAAGTGTCGCCGCCGACCCCCTGACGCTGTGGTCAAAGTTCAACTTTGACCTCTGCGACGCGCACCCAATCACAGCACAATTTGATATCATAGCCAAAAAATAAAACACATAATGGAGGAGAAACTTGTTTTGTGTGTGTCGGAGCATCCCGAATTATACAACATGACGCTTAACGCTTGGCATGGAATGATGTCAGTTTACAGATGGGACTACCAGGTTGGTTGGTTGACACTGATCATGTGAAGGAGTTGTGCCCAACCTGGTGTTGACGCCGACACTTTGTGCGGATCATGTGAAAGCCCCTTTAGAGTCGCTCCTCAAACTGCTCTATTCTCCATTTGATTTAGATTTAGTTCCGTTTTGGGTCTTGGCCAAACCCCCAACACTACCAGCTATACTCCCCTGCTCAACCAATCACAGTTTGTTTGCTGCACACAACCACAGCTGCGCGCGACACGTTGTTGAGATTTGGGAGGTGTGCACGTCGATCAGTCCGTGAGCATCTGCGGGTTATGCTTACCCATAAACCCCTTCTCTGCGTAGCTACACAGAGACGTTTAAGTGTATCTATGCAGAAGTATAACCCGGCCTTCATACACCAGCCTTACCTGGTAGTCCTGTGAAACAGCTGATTTATTGTACTGCCCCATACTCCCAGGAGATGGCGCTCTGGGGTCTACAGTGTCTGTCCAGGAGCTTTTGCTGCCCCCACGGTCCTCAGACCCTTCCTTCCAGCCCTCCTGACTGTCTGATGGCCGGGGCCTCATCCGCTCCACTTTACCCAGCCACTCCCTGAAAGTGAGGTCACCAAGTAAGAGGCTCAAAATAAAATTAAATAAAATTTAAAAAAAAAAAAAAGTACACTGCTACTGTTTCTTCCAACTAACAATCACCCTCCTCTGCCAGATCTTAATCTAAGCCCAACCCATCTCATCCCCAAGGCCCTCACCTCACCCCATCCCATTCACGCCACACATTATAGATTGGCTGAATGTGAACACTGACAAACTATTCAGAATATCTGTGTTACCTAGTTGTATGCCAATTATGCCAATGCTACTGCACTGGAACACTTTGGCTCTGAATGTATACTAATCTATACTATGTTTTGTCACCTGTCTTACAGTATGCCTTCCCTGCATTATATGGAGGTCCCATTACATTTTGTCCTATATCTAGTGTGTGAATCCTGTGTAGTGCCACTGTCTTGTAATGTGTCAGCAACAATTACCCAGGTCAGATTTCCTGTGCACCCATTGTACTTCGCAAATAAAAGTGATTCTGATTCTGCCTTAGGGAGTACAGGTATGGTGCATCCATCTGAGGCTTTCAGCTGTGTGATAACCTCAATTAACGAAGTAGGGAAACTGAGTAGTGAATGCGAGACATAAGGGATAGGGGGTGCGACAATTAAAAGTAGTGGAGAGGGGTCAAAAACTCACCAGTTCTCTCCTTTCTCCTTAGCAGCTTGGTTCTCCTCATCGTCGCTGAAGTTTAGTTTCTCAGTGTAGTCCACCTCCATCTGAGCTCCTGGGTATCAGGAGGGTTGACAAATCTTAGAACCAGTGGTCTTTTCCATTTCAGTGAGTGTACAACTCTTATTTATTGACTAAAAATCAACGTTAATAATTTTTGTAAATATCAACTGATTGAGTAAACATTTTTTCTACAGTTAACCCATAGTTACTGACCAGCCCAGCCCTCATCAGCTTCGGTGTCCAAGTTGTCCAGCTCCTTGAGTTCGGTGGCGCTGATGATGGAGGGTCTGTCTGGGTCCTGAAGCCAGGACTGAGGGGGGCCCTGCTGAGGCCGAACCGACCGAGGGCCCCTGAACACACAACATAGAAAAGAGAGCGAAGGTCATTATGGGACTTAAAATGGGTCATGGACTCCCGCTGCTGAGCCCCTACAATCGTCTCTAGTAGTGTTGCACAGTAAACTGGTACTGAAAAAGTACCACAGTATTAGAGTTTGAAAAACTGTACTATACCAGCATGTTGTAAACAAAACAAAATGTTTGATCTGGCTAATGGGCATCTGTCTCTTTAAGCACAAAGCTGACCGTGGTGACGTTGCACTAGTGGTGTGTGTGATGTGGGAAACAACCCTGACTGAGTTTGTAATATGAACCGCAGCAAGCGCGAAGTAAGTCGAGAGCATCTGTAGAGCGAGCAGACCACTTTATTGTTTTGCTCTTTTAGTTAACACAGATGGTTGATATTTTACCTTGAATGACATTGCTTTATTTTATTTATTGTTCTAAAAGTTTGTGTTTTGACTGAAAATGTCCAGGTTTGGAATAAAGCACAATAATGGCATTTGACAGTGTTTCAAGAGTGTGCTTGCGACTTCCTGGGCTCATCATTTAGGAAGCAACATTTTTGTGATAAAACATATCTAGGGATTGACCATTTGGATGTGAACTCACTTGGTTCCATCTTGCGGCACAGGGTATCTGAAGTTTGCTTGTCCTGGGCCAATAGTCATTCGAGGATAGGCATGGAACATCTAAAAACACAACCACACCAATCATCAGGCCAATAATTAGGATAGGCTTATATGGGGGACATTATATTAGAACGTCAAGATGAGACTTACATAAGGTGGCATCATGCTTCTGAAAGAAGGGTGGAAGGTTGGTGGCACCCCAGTAGGAGGCTGCTGCCCCCCGTTGAGTTTGGGCTGCGGGGGGCCAGAAGGGCCAGAAGGGCCAGAAGGGCCAGAAGGGGGCGGCCTCTCCCTGACATCCCTCTTCTCTCTCTGGCCGTCGCCGGTTAAGGTTCGGCCAGGCTCATCAGCTTCCTCAGGTGGTGAGGAGGTACCGATGCCTGTACTACCCTCCTCCGGTGCCCTGCTGTCCATCTCAGGGGGGCTAGGTGCAGCGTTCAAATTCCTGCCCCCTCCCTCGCGCCAACTGCCAACATCTAGGACATGAGGAAAGGCACATTGATGTAGTTTGACCTGATCTTACAACGAGGGAGAATATGGTCCCTAAACAGCAGGAAAATAGAGAGCATTCAATGGACACTGAACAATGTTTATGTGCACAAGTATGTGGCCCTACTTTGAGGTCTGAGGCTGGGGCCAGGTCCATACGGCTCCTCCTCTTGACCGTCTCCTTTATCTACCTCACCAGCTGCCTGCAAGCTGGGAAACTCCTGGTGGAAGTGGCTGCTAACACGAGGGGCTCCTGTATAACACAACAGTGTCATTATGAACACACACACATCACAAGGATTTATATTATATAATACAACAGTGGCTCACAAAAATAATATTTAATTTGTAGTTGTTTCCAGTGAAACCAACCTTTATACAGTCCATAAAAAAGCCAAGGACTATATGACTCCAACATAGGTAATCCATGTTTTATGAGCAGGCGTGATGGAGAAGAAGTGGAAAGCCTACTCACCGTCTAGCTGTGTCTGCTTGCTGTTGGCCCAGGAGCGGGCGCCCCCTACAGAAGGCTCCTGTGACTGGGGCACTACTGGTTTGGTCTGAGGTGGGGGGGTCTCCTGTTGCCTGTAGCACAGAAAGGAGAGAAAGTAGGAGCAAACATAAGTCATAAGAAATGATGATGATAGATTCTTCTGCCTCAGAAATTTCCAGTGTCAATTTCCCCCCCCAAAACTTCAAAAAACGTCGCTACCTCTCGTCCCCTCCTTCGGGTCGCGATGCCCAGCCACTGCCGTCCTTAGGGACGATGTTGACGTTGGGGTCGTTGCCCTTGTTCTCTGCCTTTAGGCTGGGCAGGTTGGCCGGAGGGGGCATGCGCCGGCTGACAGCAACTTTGCCCAAACTCTGGAGCCCATGTCTGGCAGCCACTGGAGTGAAGGACAACACAGAAGATTTTCACATGTAGGGAAATTGCAAGGTGAAGAGAGGTGGCAAATGCTGTGAGAACAACTTTAGAAGTCTATATTGAGACAAAACAAGTTCATACACCTACTTTGGAGACAACCTCACAATCCCCCGTTAGCTATGGTACGCAGTACGTGTGTAACTGGGGAGCTTACCTGCAGTTTTCTGGGTCTCCAGAGATTTGCCCTTGTAGGTGTTGAAGAGGCTAAGGGTTGCATACTTTGTTTTGCCATCCTTTGCCTTGATGCTTTGCCCTGACTTCTCGGACATTTCGCTGGAAACTCATTGAGTCTGGTCCTTTGGCCTCACCCCCAGAACCAGCCTCCTATAGCCCCAGGGTGGGACAAAAATGGAAAGGTACAGATGAGACGCTGAAGCCTCATGGAACAATTCAACTCCCCCTCCAATACTTAGAGCCAAGTTCTTCCTCAGATTGTGTGATCTCAAGAAACAACCTTGACCCAGTTGTTGTTTACAAGACTACATTTAGACAAATATTCACAAATCTGGGAGGTAATAACACAGCCATCAGAACAATCTCTAATATGCACCAACAAACTACATCACTTAAGGGCTATTGGTCAGACTAATACTGAGGAGTCTTAAAGTTTCTTGCTCTGCAAAGTGCACAAAGATGTAAAAAGCCATGCAGCATGGGGGTAAGGCTGGGTCACATGGCAGAGATGGTACTCAGCTTCCGTTACTGTGGAGAAGAGTTGTGGATCTAATAAAACAAACAACAACGGAGACTTCACCTCTCCATCACAATGCCTCCCTTTGCTCAATTGGGCATGTCATATTGCCATGCCTACTCTAAGATAGCAGGAAAAGACTGACCCGGCAAGAGGAAGACAGTGACAAAATAGTGAGGGGAAAAAAGAGCAGGGGATACAAAGGAAGAGAGGGGGAGGGGAGGGAAGAGGGTGTGGGGACAAGAAGAAGAGCAAGAGGCAGAGAGTGAATGATAGGGAGCGAGAGAAGGGACAGGGAGACAACACGTTGGGGTTACAGTGTCTTTCCTAAGTCACACAGGGGTCGTTTATAATTGATGGAGTGGTGGAGGAGCACAGTGTTGGTGTGTATGTGTTGGGGGAGCCGACAGCTCTGATGATCTCCGTCTCCATGTGTAAGTTGGCCTTAGAACATTCTCGCAAGGCAACATCCACTCAGGCCTGACTGGCTGCAGATACACTAGCCGTGCTGGCACTGAAAACAGATGAGCAGCACAACAATGCCAAAGGGTGGGAGGGTGGTACAGTTTAGAGATTTAGGGATGTGATCAGCAACACAAAAGTTTTATTTTTTTAAAGAAATCACATCTCTGAAAATAAATTTAAATGTCTGAGTACGCACCAAAGGTTGTTATATTATAGGAAGAGGGAACGCTGATAATCAACAGTCCTACTTCCTCTGTGCAGAGACCACAGGCTTTGTTACCCCTCTCGTGCCAAAGGAACCACAACAGAACCCAAGAGGCCAGAGTCAACCGAAGATGAGGCCTTCACACACACACAAGGGTTCAATTCAATTTAAAATCCTTGCTCACTTAATCTCTTCAACTCTGTATTAAATGGAGGTCAATGGGGAAGGACTTTGGACCTTCTATTCAATGCATTTTCAGAGGGATGTACAGAAAGAGATTGCAAGAGAAAGGGCTTGAGATTGGTCACCCAACCTCCAGCATTACCCTGCTCTCCTGCAACTACTTCTGTTTTGCAGTCCCTCCATGAAGATAAGCCCTTACTTGTTACCCTCCTTTTCCCCATTGCAAGTGCCCACTACATACCAACAATATCTTGGTATTTTTGCTTAGCAGGACTGGATGTGTGGCACATGTGCCATTTTCTTTGCTTGGCACATGAGTGAAGATCAGGGTGGGAAATTAAAACCAGCCACATGCTGGCAGATTTTGGTTCAGTTTGGTGAAATGTTGTCTATTTCACAAACAACTGATGAGAATTTTTATTTTGTTCCAAAGAATTGACAATGGCTGGCAAATATTCAATCCCTTAGCTCCTGTGGCTGGTGAATGAAAAGTTGGTTTCCAGCCTTGGATGTTACCGCTTAGCAGGAAAGAAACGTAGTGTCGTGATTCAGTCTTTACATGACTACTGCCAATTCTGGCAGTGGAATGACTGTTGCCCATACTCACTCAGAAGGCACCTCAGGTGTCTGAATACAGACAAGAAGCCTTCGATCTCAGTGTGTGGTATGCATGAGCTGAGGAGGTGGCTATCAGCCATGTCACCACAGATCCAGCACTTGATGGCCAGGCCAAAAAGGATACAACATGTGATATGGTGCCCACTACTTAAACTGATAAGCACACATTATCCATCTAGCTTTTGATCTACACTTTAAGATCAGGGTCAACACAAGGGGCTTCTTCTAACATTTCTATTCCTGCTTGCTGTTTTTGGTCCAATCTAGACAAAGCATGGGGGAAGATGAGGATACCACTGAGCCAATCTCCCTTGGGAGAGGAGGGTAATTTCATTATCTCTCTATCTAGATAGATACACACAATTGGAAATGAAGTGGTGAGATTTAACCTAATGCATGAATGAAAAGCTTATTGATGCAAATATCAGGCTGAAATACTGTTATAGGACAAAATTAGAAGAAAACAAAGACTAATTGATATACTGAATAAAATGGAAAGCATTGAAGCTTGATATACATACGTGTTAACATGAATTTAGGGCCAACTGGATCACAATATGGAAATGTTTAGCAACAATACTTTTAAGCCTTCAAGTTTTTAAAAATAATTCCATCACCAGCAGTAGATCTCTGATGGGGTCTAAGGCATTGACTAATCAATCAATAAAGACTCACTCCAATCAGATCACTTCTGCACAACATGGCCTCCCTCAAACCACACCAATGAAGACCCATTCTTAACTATGCATGCACACATAGAAAACAATAGCATGTTGCCCGTTTATCCCCTCTCAATTAGTTTCCATTTCTGCAGATGGAGACGATGAATCATTTTGAGTCCTTCACTCCCAAACCTTGCCAGAGTCATGAGTGTGCACATTTAGACAATAAAATGCACTCCTTTATGGGCAATTCTGTTTGATCTGCATCGTATCGTGCCTGATAGACATCATAGATAGTGATGATCTATCCACAAAAAACAGCATATAACGTAATACAACACCAGCACAATCAGTCCAATTCAGACAGGCCTTCTTAAGTCTATTCATGTAACAGCTGAGGTAATTGCCAAATTCAGAACGTCATCATATTTCTATAAAATCAGTTTTATTGATGAATCTGCAGGCCGTCCTTCCTCATGGACCAGATTACTGGTGGTAGGGTGGTTCATAGCGACAGGGAGCAGGGGCCCTATCCGCCCAGAACTCACCAGACCCGGCCCAAATAACGCTTTCACTGCACTAAAGTTATCTGCAAAATGCCAACAACATCGTCTAGCCGGCAACACAGACTTTTGTACATGATGTGCAGCGTGTTGCCGTTATAGGGCAGACCAACAGCTTGCATCGTTTAGCATAGTTTCGTTTCGCTCTGGTCGCCATCACATCCACATTCAGCCCGTTCGCTCCCACTGCACTGTGTGGCCAAAGCAAGCTAACCAGCTGCTTGCTAACGTTGTGTGAACACCAGCACATTAGCATTTGCCCCAAACCATGAAAAAATGATTCCAACATCCTTGACATGCCGACCCACCTGCCACCGCCGGTGCCTTCTTTGTCCTCGTGTTTGTCGTGTGGCCTGACTTGAAGTCTGGTTTTGGCCTGGTTTGTGGTGAACGAGTGTGTGTCTGGCCGGCGGATTACAATAGCTGGCTAGCCTGCTAACCCAGTTCGGCTAACGATGGTTAGCTAGTTTGTTAGCTGGCAACCAACAAACTGAACCTCCACATGCACGGGTTACTTATTCTACGCCCCTTCACGCTGTCAGTCTATCCTTGGGTGCTCGGGCGTTACCGGGGGAACCGCTACGTGTTCGTCCCGTGTTTCTGTATCGTTCCCACCCGTTATCTCGTGCCAGACCGTTTCTCTACTTGAGTGAGGCCCCTCTCGCGCCGCGGCCTGTCGCACAATCAAAGATGGCAGACATTAGTTGCCAGATTTATCTGCTGAAATCCTCCTTTAAATGTCTCTAACCCCCCTATCCAGTCGCACATTTGCACATTTACCTACCTTTAATTTCCAAAATACAATTTATTAACACGTTTATGCTGACATAAATCGCATTGATGTAAATAGTAACATGCATCATAGTAAGTACTATATGGACTGCAGTAGTTAGTATTGTGTTATCAACAATCTCAGACACTTCAGAGTTTCATTGGGGCCAGTTGGGTCACTCTGGTCCAATTGAAGTGTTTGAGATTTCATATGGAATTAGAGAGATTCCCAATAGGTGCAGCATAGAGGCAGCCAGTTACTTTGCAGGATGCAAGTGGATACTCTATCCAGCCTGATGCGAAAGTACTCAGATCTTTGACTATGAACTTGATAGGAACAATAATATCACAACTACGTTAAGTTTCAGTCAGAACTCAACTGCAGAGTCACAGACAGTAACCTTGGGGTCACCAGCTTGGGGTAGTGGGTGTTAAAGTGTTGAAGGCTATCCCTTAGGAATAAGAGCAAATTAATCAATTTAAGGTCACAAACACTGGAATTAGTTAGTGCTGCTTTGTTAGTTACTTGATGAAGTTAGGTGTGTGAGATTGAAAATCCGTTAAATTTGTCTTGTTCTCTAAATTGACACTGCAAGAATAGGTGGACTATTATATTCATAGGCTACACACAGTGTATACATCTCATAAAGAGGCGTTGCGGCAAAATTAATTGAATACGTGAAACTGAAATCACCAATTTCCCTTGAATTGACTTCCTACCAGAAGCGCTCCTAAATCTGGCAACCCAACATACCCAAATGCAATCGAGTGACGCGTGGACGATTCTTTTTCCGGGGTCCTCATGAGTTTGCCGCGCGGCGGTCTGTTTGAAGTCTATTTTAAGTACAGCCTGCTCCGTCTGGACATTAGATTTTGATTCACACATATTCACACATAAATTCCCACTCAAGTGATTACTCTGTATATTCTAGTCTATTGAAGATTGTCCTTGTGTCTACTCTTTGTATACATTGATTGTAGTAAATGGTATCAGACTGATTCAAGTTACGTGAAAATAAAACATAAATCGATGCTAGTCTGAAAATGTAATTATGTAATATTGTTTTGTTTACATAGGTGGTTTCTCTCCTTTTGGCGATTCCAACTGGAGCTGATAGTTCACCAAACTTTACGTATCACTACATCACTGATTCTATTCTAGTATATTGCCAAAATGTAGAAATTTAGCTTTCTAGATTTTTATTCTCGCAAAGCCTTACGAGTCAAATTTGTGACTAAGGGGCATGTAGCTGTATCAAAAGGCATGAATTTGCTAGATATCCCTTTAACAGGGAACCCTATGTTATATGCTCTTTCAGTGTTATTAGCTATTAGTTCTTAGCTATGCTTGCCTTCCTGCACTGGTCCTGATGCTGAAGCCATAATTTACCTGTGAAGTGTGTAATCAATGACTTCTATTGTCTGATTCTCATGAATCTCATTTTCAAATACAAACCATTTTTAAGAAAAATCTTCAAATTGCATATTTTTTTTATAACATATGAAATACAAACCACAAAATACACAAAACCAATACACACACTTCTGCTCAGATTTCCACACATTTCCTGCTCAGATTTAATCATTTTTATTTGCTATAATTATGGGTAACTGTGCCAAGTGAAAGCAGTGCAGAGCGCTAGGTCATCTTTATATATTGGGTTTTAAAAAAAAACTTCACATGATCCCCATTCTATGTAATGAGACACAAAAGACTACACATAATAATAATAATCTTTTTTCCAAGCAGAGCATCAGCTGCACTTCACCAATAGGTGGCATCATTTACTAATGTATCTCAGTTTAAAACCCATGTATATTTGCTTTTACATGCATGCCTGCATACAAATGCCTGTCTGTAGGTTACATTTTAAGTGCAGGTCACTGTGCAGGCAGGTAGACCTTCATCCTATCCAGCAGTGCAGTGGGCGTCTGTAGGAAGGCTGAAAAGCTGTTCCTGCGATAATACGTAGCCAGGCCCAGGGCTGCGGCCAACAGAATCAGAGGCATCATAAAAGAGCGCTTGGGCTTGGGCTGATCAGATGGTCTGGTCCTCAAGGGTTGCTCCACCCTCTCCCATTGAGTGAGGATGGCCCCACGGGCACCAGCCCACTTTCCTGGCCCTCCAAGACGATACTGGTACGGGGTGCAGGGACCTAGCAGCACACTCAGTCCCAGCCTGGGATCCGTCAGTAGCAGCCTCAGGACTCTGGGTTGAACCCCCACCAGCTCTGCTATCTCATCCATGTAGGAGACATAGTCAACTTGGATGGTGTGCCTCTGGCTGGTAACATACCTGAGAAAGAGACCTGAGCTAAATATGTTGCAGGCAACACCATTTGGAATCTTTCAGATCCTAAATAAGCAATCACTGAATTGAGTGAATCCACTGCAGTACCTTTTAGCCATGGTCTGCTGCTTGCGCCGAACATCTTTCAGCATGGCAGCCATTGAAGGAAGTTTATTACAGCCTGTGTATAATGAGAGTAGAATTGACACAATACCTTGTTAAATCCTAGACCTAGTTAAATCTAAAGTAGTACTGTGACGGATATGGTGATAGGTGAGAAAGTTACAGAAAGTTAAAGAAACATAGTCACCTTTAAAGACACGTGTGGCCCATCTGGCTTGCATCTCAGAGATGGGCATAATGGCTCCCAGCGGCTGCACTAACCCAATAACAGCCAGTGTGGGGTGGTCCAACTCAGGGGGGAATACATACTTGTACAGAGATGCTTTGTTCCCAGACACTGAGAGCACATGTGAGGCAAGGAATGGAAACGAAAAGTTGTAACCTGTGGCAAATACCTGCAAAGACAGGGGACTCTTCTTATTGACAGGCTAATGTCACTGCTGTCCAATGAAAGGAAGAGACAAGGAGTGAGTGTATGTGTGGGTCTGCTTGTGTGTGTGCATGCAGGTATGTTATGGTTATACCTACCACTAAGTCAATATCTTCGACTACACTCCCATCGTCAAACTCCACACTGGATCCTTGAAAGCTGCAGATGTTGGG
Source organism: Hoplostethus mediterraneus (assembly GCA_034670385.1). Lineage (NCBI taxonomy): Eukaryota > Metazoa > Chordata > Actinopteri > Trachichthyiformes > Trachichthyidae > Hoplostethus > Hoplostethus mediterraneus. Next base: position 7,645,778 of record JAXDDW010000008.1, read on the forward strand.
TTTCACCTGAACTGTTCCCGACAGGATGCGGTTGGGCAGCTCATCGTTCACTGTGGGATGCTGGCTGAACAACCTGGGATTTATATTCAGATGTGTTTTAACAGATTAATGAGTAATGGTACAACAACTTGATGAACACCACTAGCATTATAGTTTCAAAAAAATCACATGCTATACTACTCAAGCTTTGCTATAGCTGTAATAAATATATACTGTATATAAAGCTGTCCGGCCCAGACAGCTCAGTCAGTAGAGCATGAGACTTTGGATATCAGCGTCTGCTAACTGTAATGTAAATACAATTGTGCAGAAATAGATAAAACTACCTGTGTTTTGGCTTCAGACTGTACAGACTGTGGTTGAATCTTTGGTTGAGTCTATTCTCTCCCAGGGTACAGAATAAACTATGAGGCATGATGTTGCGCAGAGCATTCACCACCCTGTTAAAGAACAAATCCAGGGGCACCCCGTTTTCTCCAACTCTGTTTAGAATCCAGGCTCCCCTCCGAGTGCTCAGGTAAACCTGGGAGGAGAAGGCATGCAGTACTTGAATAAGTTTAATGTTCAAGATTTAGTATGGATGCCTCTGAGGATCCCATATATGACCAACTCTATGACCAACCTGCTTGGTGACTCTGCTCAGTTCCACAGCTATGTCTCCTCCGGAGTTTCCTATTCCAATCACGACCACCTTTTTATTCCTCCACTCCTCAGACGTCTTGTAGTCCCGACTGTGGAAGTACTTTCCCTCGAATGTGTCAATGCCTGAAAGAAAGAGGCAGAGCTGTGACCACCAGACAAAGTGGGAAGGGAGGGAACTTAGGCTGAATCAAAGCTTAAAATAAAATTCCATATAAGATAAAGCCGAGGACGCGATTCTGTCAATGAGTGGTACCTGGGAAGTCGTGGAGAGGCATATTGGGGTAACAATGGTGTCCAATGCAGATCATCACAGCATTAAAGATATGTTTCTCTTTCTTTCCATTCTTGCTCACAGTCTCAACATCCCACTGGCCTGAACGAGAGAAATCAGATCTCTGCTTCACCTCCAAGACTTTGGTCTGAGAAACAGAACGGCAGAAAGAGAGGACATTACACAAGCCAGCGCAGGTTTCTGAATCCTAACTCTATTAAATGCAATTAAATGGGTCTGAACATAAAAGCATCCATTTCCTATGCTCTTGACTTTACACATCCTTCAATCAAATTGAAATCAGTAACATTCTGAGTACTCAGTACACTATTACTGCATTATTGCATTATTTCAAGGATATAAAAATTTGTATTTGTAGGAAGGAAGTTAATGAAGCGTCCTCACGTTGAAGCGTATGTACTTTGTGAGCTGGAAGTGATCTGCATATATTTTAAAGTAGTCCATGATGAGGGAGTTGTGCATGTAGTTGGGGAAGTGTGCAGGGATAGGGAAGTCACTGAAGCACATCATCTCCTTCGAGGTGTTGATGATGACAGAGGGGTAGATACTGGCCCTGTCTGACTCTGGGTTCTCCTGGAATTGGAAAAGACAAATACCAACTTCATCATTATCATTCTTTATTACATAATGCTGTCCAAACACTTCAGGTTATTATTTGTAACTCTGGCTCAGAGTATAACTCACTGTTCCCATCTGTAGTTATAACTCATATTGGAACAGTTGATGGACACAAAAGGAGACAGTGAGGAAGGGAACTCCAGCCTGCATAGAGGACTCACCTTAAACCTCCACAGACCTCCAATGTCATCACTACTTTCGAAGCAGACAGGCTCGAGACCCTCATCGAGACAGCTCTTGATACAGGCCAGACCTGAACTGCCCGCTCCAATCACTGCCACACGCCGGGTCATAGTGTATCCCTGTACAAGATGGTCATGGTTAGGGCTGCTGCAACAATTGCATGATCGATCCATCGTTTTTTTTTTTTGTATGGACGAGATCATTGTGTTAAGAATTTCCCCTCCTCCATATTAACTTCAAATAAAAGCAAATATGTTTGCAAATTGCTCAAAAGGTATATCTTGTCGCCACCTCGTTACTTAGTACAAAACTCCTTGGAAACTAACTGGGATGGTGCCTGTGGATGAGCTGAAAGCATTCATTGCACTTCTGTTTTTTGCTGGAATATATGGTGGCAAAATCATCGATATTGATAGAGATGCACCGATTGCAATTTTCTTGGCCGATTCCGATTTCCGATTTTTTAAAAGTCTGACCTGCCGATTCCGATTTTCTAATTTTTAGATTTTCTAAGAACTATAATTGACAGCATACACAAATATTTTTGTAACTTTTCTTTAATGGAAAATTCAATTGTATGTTCATAATAAAACATTAAATATTAAATAACTATTTTCTCTAAAACTGCACCGGATTACAGGATCTTATCTCACTCTCACTCAAACAAATCTCAAAATAAAAAACTGCTCCAGGTTACTGGACAAAGCTTTTTTGTACAAATAAAATGTGAATTGCAGTATATCCCACTTTATCTAACATGTTTTACTTTCCCAAAAGAAAACAGGTGCAACAGATCTACATATCAACACACCTAATGTCATTTATTTACATCAAATGTTTTCCATTACCTTTAAAATGCACCAGATTACAGGACCTTGACCCTTTTCTCTTTTTTTACACATCTCAAAATAAAAAAGTGCACCAGGTTACAGGACAAACTTTTTTTTTTTTTTTTTTTTACAAACCTGAAGTGCAGTATAACTGAAAACCGGTGCAACAGGTAATAGAAACAGAAGCATATAATTAGGCACCTTTATTGTCAACATATATAGGCCGCCCGTCATTTTCCCAATCATTTAAATGCATCAAAAACAGAACTGAACTTTGTTTCTTAAACCCGTAGTCCTAAAAATGGCTGGACCGCCTAAGCACCCCGTTTTTACAACTGTATGGGAGCTGTCAGATTATGCTGTGAAACATCCTGACACACCATGTATCGTGGAAAGTGCGATGACATGTCACGTTTTTTGATTGAAATCGCTTATGCCGTTTGATAAAAACAAGTCTCAAATCAACTTCACTACATAGCGGGACCTACCGAGTAGTTACTGCCGGAGAGGGACACTGTTTCCTGGGAGGGAGTGCATCTAGTGTCCGTCAGGAGAACTGACTGGTTTACGCCTAGTTTTCTCCTTAGTTTGAAGAGTGTTGTTGTCTATCGACAGCTGTACATGTAGCAAACCTTATCCATACTGGAATTTCCTATTATTTTATACTATATATTTCTACAAAGTATAAGAAGAAATGTGAGATGAGTGCTTGCGTAGGAGTGCATTCCAAGAATCTTTGTTTTCCATGTTGTATATCTTTTAAATACCGTCCTTACCTTACGTCGCTGTTTATCATTTAACCGCTTAATTCTTTTTGGCGTTTTGCTTCTTCAAGCGTTTTGGCGACGTGCTTTTAATATGCTATATTAATATGCTACATTTCCTCATATTTTAGGAAGAGACAATCCTTTGTCAACATCACCGCTCGAGGTGGTTGCAGACAAGTGTCGTGCCAAAAAGTGAACGTCCGCCAAAAACTGATTGCCGTCCGCGGGAGCTGCAATCACTTTTTGGCAATCACTTTTTGGCAAGGGGAAAACTGCCTTTTATGGGTTGTATTGCCCCTCTAAAGTTATTTCAACTGGTGAAAAGGACTGGGTGAGCTATAATCTTTAAAATATAACCCTCATGAATGAAATCAAGTCATTTTTGAGGCATAAATAACCTTTCAGTGACATGCAGCAATCACTTTTTGGCAAATGGAAAACTACCATTTATGGGTTGTAGGCCTATTGCTGCTTTAAAGATATTTAAACTGGTAAAAAGAACTGGATTGGTTATAATCTAGGGCACAGAGCAGGTCAAATAATGCAGAGTCATACGGGTAATTGCAAAAGAGATAATTTCTTTATTTTATATATAATCCGTAAATCATGTTAATTACACTCTACTTTCAAAATATAAACAAGGGTATTAGATATACCAAACACATAAACATCGGAATGGAGGGCAATCCGTTTTTGGCGGACGATCACTTTTTGGCACGACACCTGTCTTCGCTCCCAACAGGTAGATCAGCATGTTTTCTGTATGTTTTCTATCTTGTGCCCTGCGGAATTTAAAACTAATTTCAATGTAAGAAATTGAATACAACTGACAACCAATCAAATAAAACGCTGTACAAAGTGTGTTTGCTCTATTAAGACATACTTTACTAAAATTGTTCAATTCATCCACACACGATTCAAAAGGGTCTACTTTATGTATATATTTATTTTTATTGTTTTATTATTCTACTTTTTAATTTTGACCCTTGTCTTTTGCACTGTATGTAGGGCTTGTAAGTAAGAATTTCACTGTATGGAACACACCTGTATCTACTACAACTTAAAGTCTGCAAAAAGGCCCTAAGCTTCACATGCAATATCTTGGACACCGCTGGCCCAATTCTGATGAGCCTTAGAGAAATGATGCATCTTTACACTGAGATCCCACATTTACAAAATAAAACTGATTGGCCCAATATAGCGCCAGCTAAAAGCCAAAAAGCCCTTATGCTATACACACTAGCTCAGACACCACTTGCCTGATTTTGACTAAACGTGGGGGAATGACACAACTTTACACTACAATCTGGCATTTACAAAACAAAGGTGCAACAGTTCATGTCATGGTCACTGTTGACTTGTAGAAATCATATAGAAAAGGTACATTCTTCATCATAATCTTCTTCATAATCATGATTATGATTATATCCAAGATACATTTGTGCATTTGCAGATTTTCTTATAAATTACAGCCGCTTTACCTGTTTTGAAGCGATGACAAAAAGAAGTTGTCCTTGTTGCTTAACAGCAGCGGGCAGAATAAGGAGCTTATATAAGTAAACTGACCTTTGGCTTATTGCAGCCTTGTTTGATGAATGAATTGACAATCCTTGTGTAACAGCATTGGACAGCATCAAGATGGGTCCATAGTTCCTTCAGTCTTTGCACAGATAAGTTTTCTGGTGGTTGATCATTCAAGTCTCACATGCACCTCCTTTGACATCATTGCCAACATCAAGTCATCCATATAAACTGACATTAGAAAATGATTGCAAAGGCAGGTTCATACGCCATGTGACAATAGCTGGTGACGATGTCAGTCCTTGTGGTAACCTTGTCCACCAGTTTTCCAAGAGAAAGCCAATTTGTATTGATCCTTAGCCCTGATATCGATTAGAGATGTCCAACATTGAAAAGAATCGAGACCCATCTGTGACTTCTAAAAGTACAGGTGTGTTTCTATGTGGGCAACAGGATGGAAGAACGTTGTAATCCACTGTGAATTCCCACTCACCATCTTTATTTTTAACAGGAAAGATTGGAGAGTTGGTGGAAATACCTGGTCTGAGGATGCCTTGTTCAAGTAACGATTGGATAATCAACCACTTCATAGCTGTCCTCTCCGACATTCTTCGGCCCCAATACAAAGCCCTGTATCGTGTTTATGTTTTGCAAAAACACCAACCTGCTTGGTTATCAACTCCAGTAATACCGGATCATTTTCAGGAAGAGCATATGCATTTGTACATCAGGAATTACCTGTACTCTCTGCCATGTTTATGGCAATATTCAGTTACTAGACCCACAGCTACCTCTAGCATAAAAGTGGGAAATGAGTTGGACCGAACTGAAGAGACGTTGGTAAGACATAAAAAGATGTTTGTTTTAGAGAAAAGTGGCCAATTTGTTCAGTTCCATTGCAGAGAGGTTGGACTAACTTGTTTCCAACATAAAACGTCAAGTTGAAGCAACACTTCCTCTGGGAATTGAGTAAAATAAAGCTGTGGAACTTGCTACTAAATTATTTGAAGGAAGCCCAAAACCTGGCTGTTTGTACAGAGGCTTTTATGTAAGGCAACAGTATTTTAGCTTGCCTTGGCTCATATGGCAACCGTTAAAATTAGTACTTGCTGAGTCTAGGCCAAATGTCAGTGTTAAATGCTAAATGCTAACAAAGTGCCTGGGTTGGCTAAAATACTTTGTCAAACAGAACCAGGGAACAAGAACTGGGCCACATTTGATACCATAAACCTTTTATTTCACCAACCAACCAAAAAGCTACCAATAAATTATGTCAGTCTCTACTTCACATTCATTCAAAGTGCAAGCTTCCTATAAATCAAACATGTCACACTTTGGACAAGTCAGTGTCCTCTCAAGTTCATCCGAATCTTGGTGCCAGTAATGAAATGTATGGCACAGTTTAAAAACTAGAGGGCAGATGAAAACAAATGATGCAATTCACCTCAGATCAAGTTCCTGATTCATCACAAGTTCACTAGTTTCCTCATTTGGCAAAACAATTAAGAATGGCTTCATTTATGTCACAGTCTAGCTGGCAATCACACCATCTGATAAGCAGCCCATCTTTCCAGTATAAAAGTAAAGTTACCTCCATGAATGAAGATGATATTAAACAATGATATTAAACGTCTGGGAACTCAGTATATGATATCAAAAAGTACGACAGTCTCAAGTCATCCATCATAATATTACTGCATCACATGAAATGACCTCTGTAGATGGGAGCAAGTTCCAGTCCACTGGCTTGTGAAATGATGGCAAGTCTCTAAAATGTTGCTCCAGATAAAAGTTCATCACCAAATGTTGTCATCCTCCCAGCTCAGATCATCTCCATCTCCCCAGCCATCTATTTCAGTCTTAGGGAGAAAAATAAGACAAAGATAAACAAGATTGGCATGTGAATTTGAAATACAGAATAAAATTCAGCTTCATTAAGACTGACAAATTGTTGATAGGAGGAAATTCTCTTCTATAAATAAATATGAGGTTGATATCTAGGCAATCATTAGCAAAATAATACATGTGGTCTTTGAAATGCAAACCCTGCTTATATAAAATATATATAAAATGTTGCATTAGTATTCAACACCTTTTGCTTTGTTCGGGCCAAATTGCCACAATAGAAAAAAAAAGTAAACATTTCGGATTACCGTTACTCAGATGTCATTTAGATTGTATTTAGCAATTCTGAACAACAGAGAAAATATAAACCACCACCCTCCCATCACGGTTTGTGAAAATACAGATTAGTAGTTTTTTTTCAATTTTTTTTGAAAAAGTCATGGGGGGGGGTGAATACTACTGCGAGGCACTGTAAACGCTTTAGCGCTCTATAGAAGGAACACTAAGGATGGTTGTTAAAAAGCTTTGATGTATTCCTTGGAAATCTACCTGTCAACCCAAGGAAATACCACCTGGTTTCACCTGGTCTCATGATTACTGTGAATGAATATTGTGCCTTGATCTCACCCACTGAGAAACTCCAAAGTTGGGCATCATTGTGGCAGTCCAGTCTATAATCTACCACCCACTATCCTTTACTACAAAACAAGTCTATTTTCATGTTAAGAGAGCAGGGTTTCCCAGTAAATTAAATGCATGTTCTGATAACCACTAAGCATTTAATTTACAGGGACGTCATAACTAAAAGTCTGTATCTTTGCTCTATGAACCAATTATCCTTATGTCTGTAAAGATAGCTGTAGAAGCTCAGAAAGTCTATAACTCACCCCATTGGCGTCTTTGCCACCTAACTGTGTCAAACGCCAGGCCAAACTTGATCCCACACCCACACTCACCTCTGTCAGGTCTGCAGCTGCGAACTTGGCAGTGAGTGTTACAGTATCAATGGAGGAGTCAGCTTGTGGTGTTTCAGTTTTTTCTGATGGAGCGGTGAACACTCCAACATCACTAAAACTGCTCTCCCCTGGTAGCAGCAGAGCTGGAGAGGACAGCTTGATATCCGGGACCATGTCTGCAAACAAGTCCAGCTCAGGGTCTCTCTCTGGCTTCCTCTTCACCTCGATGGTGAACTCCTCCCCCAGACCACTCGACCCCCCATTCCTCCGTGGCACCGTGGGCTTGGGCCTGGGGTCTGATGGTGATTTCTGAAAGTCCCTCTCCTCTTGACACCACCCATTGTCCCATGAGGAAGTGGTCTTGCTCTCTGTGGAGCCTCTGGGGGCTGAAGTCAATTTGAGGGGTTTGGAGGACCCCAATCTGAGTGGTTCAGGTGCAGGGTTTACAGGTGCAGAAGTGGCACCCCCTCTAGGTGGGGTGAGGATGACTGTCTCTGCTGTGGGAGCTGTAGGGGAGAGGTCTGAGGTAGGTTCTGTGTCCTCAAAGTCATCCCACGGGTCCTGTTCCACATCCTGGGATGTGAGAGGCAGTCTGCTGCTGGCTAAAGCTTCTCTCTCCGAGGCCTGGATGTGGATCTGGACTGGCTGTCCATCTCGGTCGTTCTTGCCCTCCTCAGGGTCTCCCCAGTCAGGCCAGTCCTCCACCTGGCCCTCTTGTCTCTCTGGCTGCTCTGGGCTGTATGACAGTGGCTCCACCACTTTAATGTTTTGGCTGAAGCCGTTCAAAGGTAGAGACATCTCTCTACTGATAGCTGAAACACAGATCAGAAAGGCAGGCTTAGCTTCAGGCATAACAACATCAAAAATGTCAATTCAAATCAAGAGTAAGGGGGCAGGGTCTGAAATGAATACCCGCCACTCGGGCTGGTAACTTCTGAATGGCTTAGTTATAAATGGCCTTTGGTGACATTTGAGACTGTAACAGGGATTACGGGCTATACAAATGAAATGCAATTTGATGTTTGCCTGTTCTCAGACTTTGCTCCTGCTGGCAACCATAAACTTATCTGACTGAGACTATCAAATACAAACAAAACAGTTGCCCTATATCCAACAGGCTCCTGCCTGTTTTGCTGCTCTACACAAAGCAGTAGCATCTACATTTCACTCAGCTGCCTGGATGATTAACTAGCCCAACATGAGATTACACTTAACATCAATCAGTCCCATGTGTAACTTCATGATGAATTACAAACTTGATCTTGAAGTGAGTAAACAAGTTTTAAATTAAAACCTGAAATTGACTCTGTGTCTTTATTGAATGTTTCATACAGTACCTGATTCCATACACAAAATAGCAGTGAAAAGTGGTAGGATGACATATTTCAATTAAAAAAAAAATTATATTTGTTATTTTGGCTGGCAAAAATTATTGTTAGGTAATTTATTTAGTTTACCAGCACTTGAAAGGCGGGCAAACCAAAAAGTTTGGACACTGAGTAGGACATGTCATCTTACCTGATTTTGGTGCCAGTGGGTAATTTCTAGGATTCTCCCTACTCCTCTGTAGGCTATCTATGTTCCCCAGAACCAGGCCTCCAGGCCCTGAGGGTTTGGGGAACAGATTTAGGACCTTAGCAGGCTGGGCCATCTGGGGATGGGACCCTCCAACTATATGGACAGGAGAGGCTGAAGAACAGAGGGAAGGTAAGATTAGTAAAGACCAAATGCTGCTTTTTTTTAACATTAACTCTTAACATTAAGCATACATTTCCTTACTTAGAGAAGGACATTATTGCAGTTATTACATTATTACTTTATCCCTGTCCCGCTGAAACATCCCTCTCACACCTGCAGCTAATCCACCCCAATTTCAGCCTACTTGCGCTGGTTATGTGTTGATTTTAGATTTTATTTTTAAGATTCTACTGATTATTTTTAAAGCACAGCATGGTCTGGCTACAATACCAACCTGTTAAATCCCTGTGACCCTGAGTGCACACTGAGCTCCTCATTCCTAGACTATTATTATTATTATTATTATTATGTCAGTGTTCCTTACTTTCAGGAGTGACCTCTGTGGACTTGGTGAAGTTGGGCGTGGTGCGTTTGAACACCTTGGTTCTCTCTCCTCCCACCACCACTTGGGCCCCCAGCAAAGGCACCAGCACTGCCAGACTCTGCAGCGTCATGGCAACAAGAGAATCGTTGGTGTCTCTCATTCCCAGCAAAACCTTCAGTGAAAGACAGGGAGCAAGGGAAGATGAGATTGTTACTGGAGATATTAGGGATTCCTAAATATACTGGAACCTATATTAATACTTCATGGCTCATAATAAAATCTTGAGTGTATCACCTGTGTTGTCAGCGAAATTTCAATACTACTTAAATACCACTGTGAAAGATTGCATTTAATATTACATATAACAAATGTGTTCTGCAATGTGAAATTATGTTTCAACATCACCTGTAGAGGGCGTAAATGTGTTACGTGGATTGGAATAGTTAAAAGCATAAGGAGTGGAATAGACAGAGCTGCAGTTTGCCTCTTGACAGAGGACTACAGCAGCGCAAAATTCAACAGAGTCGAATAATTGAAAACATGACAACGGCGTCAAACAGTCCACCACTTCTTGAAATGAATCCCAAACCACCTGAACTGGTTGACAAAACTGGAGCCAGGAGCCAAATATGGAACTACTTTGCTTACAGAGCTGACAGACACCCAACTGATCAAAACCCCTGTGAAAAAGATGCTACAACGCTGTCCTAATATTGTAACACAAGTAACTTAGCAAAGCATCTCAGTTGTTCTGTGACACTGATGGATGTTTTTTTCTTGTTTGCAAGGGTATCGTGGTAGCATCACATTTTCAGATATTAAACTTAGCACTGGTAATAAAGTAAAACAAATTCTGGTATTGGTGCAATACTACACCTGAGGTAGGATCTGGTTCTTGAGCTCATCGTGGGAGAAGAACTCTGCGTAAACATGGATGTGAGCCAGCAACACAATCCTAACATGCTCCTCGTTGACCTTGAAGAGCCTGAGAAGCTGAGGAACCACGTGTTTCTGGTAAAGGGACACAGACAGCAGGCATTCTTCACTGCTCCCACCACTACTGGAATCTGTCAACATAGAGAACATGACGCGAAAGAGTGGTATAAGCTGCAAGAGTTTATCGTAATAACGGCTCCTCACACCACAATTCTGCCTGACCACTATATGGCTCATGTTCTTTGAGAGGTGATGTATTGATCTGGAGGTGCAATTAGCAGCAGGATGAAGAGTGCCTCGATAAAATGCCATCTTACCCTTCTTTGGCCTTAGCAGATGAGGCAGGAAGCTTTTGACAGCCATGGGTTCTGCAAACACCAGAGAGTTGAGGAGTTTGGGAACAAAGCGTGTAGCTATCAGCTCTTCGGGAAGGCTCTGGACCCGGTCTAACAGAAACCTACACACACACACACACACACATTTATTTTACTCCCTATAAGTTAACACAATAACAGAATGTAGAAGAATGATTGTTTTGATCTCCCCACTGTTATCACCTACCTACAGTATAAAGTCAGGGGTGGTAAAAAGTAGAAAGTAAAGCTTCGGAAAGTAGAAATCCTAACCACGCATTTACTCCAACCTGGCTCTTACCAAGATGAAGAGTTGTGCTAATTAGAATCACCTGGTATAAGGGATGGGTGGAGGAAAAACATGGTCAGTACTTCTACTTTCTACTTCTACTTTTTACACCCCCGGTATAAACCATTGCACAATTCTCTATGAAACAACAAAAACTTTTTCAGAGGTTCCCTGGGAGACAATCTCAATCTTGTGGTCTAATGCTTATCTATTTCAGGATCTTTGATATGAAAAAGTTAAGGAACCTCTGTTCTACATGGTGCAATATTAACTGGCTAGGAAGCATCACAACAGACCATATATGAAACAAAGAGGGGCCACAGAGTCACTCACTTAAAGAATTCATTCTTTTCGTCTTCCGTCTTCAGCGTCAGGCTCTTTAGAAAATTCATCACTTCCAAAAAGTCATTCCTGTTAAAAGGAAAAATACATATGTTTGAAATCCCATTATTTTCATTATGTACCGATCTTGGGTGATGACGGCAAACATGACCAGAAAAACCTGAAGAAGTCATGAGTCAGCAGGGAACTGAGTGCAGGTCGAGACAAGGGGTCAGAGTTAAGCAAGCCTGCCTGCAGGGTCGTCTTCAGACCTATCAGACAGCTCCTCTGACACTGGAAAACAGCAAAGGAAAGAGAGAGATGAAGTGAACATTGTGTGAAGTGAACATGTATGAGAGACTACACAGCTTTTTACCCTATTTCAGACCTTCTAATCAAAATAACATTGAAATGTGTCAATTAAATCTGGACATTAAAAAGTCATCATTCTACACTCACCATAGCCGTTGAGGAGAGGGATAAGGGTCTCCACCATCATTCCAAAAGAAAAACAGTCTCGAGCGTGCGCATGTTTATCAGGGAGTATTTTAAAGTCCTCAACCTGTTAACAACAAGTTTCAAGTGAACTTGAAAAAAGATCTATTTGCTGACACTGAGTAATCTTTCTGTTTTTTACTGTTTTTCATTCTGCTTACCCGCTCTTCTGGGGGAATAGAACTGGCCTCCCTCACATTCTGAATGCTGCTGAAAAACTGAGGAGATGCAAAAAATTGAAGATCAAAGTGCAGACTGTGGTTAAAAAAAACAAAAAACAGGAACAAATGTTGTTCCTCATGGTAATACTTTTGGGCTGACTGACGATTGATATTATAACTTCTCTTACCTCAGGTGTAGCCTCAGAGAACTTGCAGACAGTCTCCATCCCTCCCAGTTTCCAATGGCCGTCTTCACTAACAAATACAGATGACATGCACACATTGTTGTGGCTTGATTTGCCCTAGAGTGAGACAGGGGAAGAAGTCATTAAGCACTGACAAAAGGACAATGAATAGATAGGAGGTGGCTTAGGACTAATGTGGAAATAGTATTGGCAACTGTTAGACATATAAAACTTAACTATCTACAACTTTCCATGCTAATGCCCTCTGGGTGACCCCTTTATTCCTCTCTCTTTAATCACATGCAGTGAAATTAAAAGCCTGCAGCGGTCTCTAATTATGTCGTTTGCATCCACAGCAACCTTTGCAAGCGTTTCCTCCACCTTACCCTCTCGTGCAGGAAGACAAGTGCCTGCAGGAGGTCATAGATGCCTGCACAGATCTCCTCCGGGGAGAGGCTGTCCAGCAGAAGCTCCAGGGGCTGCACCCGCTCAGTCACCAGTTGAATACTGCTGTCCTGCACTGAGCATGACAGGAAGCGCAAAAGGCACGGGTGCCTCAAGGTCTTCAGGTGCTGCAGGTTATGAAGAGAAGCAGATTCACACACAGTGCACCTACAGCCTAAACCAATGCCTTCATGAAACAGATTAAAGATAAAATTGATGTCATGAAATTGATAGGGAACACGTCGTAATTACAAATATAGCCTGAATGTTCATTCAAAAAAAAGGATACCTGTAGACAGAACCACTGATTAGTAACTTACATCAAATACAGACTGCAGTCAATGAAAATAAAAGCGTAAAGACTTCCCTTAGTGACACTGCCTCTATAGTAGTGTCAGGCACTTTAACAGGTTTGGGTTGATTCATCCCGAGGGCAGGGTGACAAATCGTCCATAAAAACTACATTACATTACACTGTCCGTTTAAACAGCATGTGTCACACTGTGTTGATTTAAGTATTGTGAATATTGTGTATTGTACTAGATTAGATTATTCCTAACCATCTGAGAACTACATCATGCAAGGCAACCACAATAAATAACACAGATTAACAAAAACCCTTCTCCATGCTTACTTTAGCAGCTTTGTTGACTTTGTCTTCGTTGCCCTGCTTGTGGACAAACACTGAAGCAGGCTTTCCATCCTGGAGCACAGCAGAGTACATGGTCAGTCCGGAGGGCAGGGTCAGGAGAGGCTCCCCCAGGATGCAGCTCCGCAGAGCGCTGCTCTCTGCGCCCATGGCTGCTCACCCCGCGGTGGCGGTTACTGTCAGTCCTAGGACGGGGCAGTCTACCGTACCGTAACGCACAGAGGTGACATTTAACGACACGAGTCAAAGTAGGAAAGAGACACAAAAATACTCGTCACAGGGTGAAGCGGACATAATATTACCTGTTTCACCATATGAGAACTAATGCCACTATGATAAGTTAGCTGGCTAACCTCGCGTAGCTACGTTAGCCAGCTAGTCATTGCGATGCTTGTCGGTAGCCCTTCAGCGACAAAATATTCATGTTAGTGGCAGCAACAAACACAATTGTACAAGTAATCTTACAAAATTGTTATCTGGTTAGTTACAAATATAGCGAAGACGAGGGAAGGTATTCATTGCCTAGCGAACCAGAAATGCTAACGTGGAGCAAAAGCTGTGCTGTAAACACAAACTCTTCCGGGCAGAGACGAAACCACAGACCGGGCGAGTGGATTACTGTTAAATGTTAGAAATGAGCCACTTCAAATCATTTACAACAATTTCGAAAATATTTGTATACATCAACTCCTTATATTTATTAAAATGCAGCGTAATATGCTAGTTGAATCAATTTAGTGCTTTGCATGAAACTCATACAAAATCACGAATACCCCGTATAATGGTTGAAGCCATAGTGGTGTGAGATAACGCGGATATGCAAGGTGACTACACAAATGCAGAAAGCAAATAGCAACTGAGAGACATTACCGTAAATACTCAAACGAGTCATGTTTGACATAATACAATGGCCTTATTAAATATTAAAACAATAAATCAAACTATATATAGTTATGTGTTCTTGTGTAAATACTTGTATAGCATATATATCAGATCCTGTGTTTTCTTGATGGAAATAAAGTTATGTGACATGACTGACCAAGTCAAACCACAATCATGAAACCACAGCCTGTAATTCAGGAATGTTGAATGGTTAGTTCTTTATTTTATGTTGATGACTGTTGTGTCCAACCTTCCGTCCAACCAAGCTTTGACAGTGATAGGTCGACCAAGGCTACCTGAAGTTGATCATGACAGGATTTAACAGGGTGCACGACCGGATTACAGCTGCTCTGCAGTTGAGATCAGTGAGGCATCCTAGGATAAATTGACTGTGGTTATGATTGGCATCATTGCAATTTCAAGGCACTGGCAACTCTTTTTTTGATCAGCTCTCAGCACTAGTCCGGAAGTAGGCTACCTACAACAATTTTGTGCCAGCCCCAGGTTGTGGCCAGACCTTCCACAATAGGGCAACCAGCCATGCAGGCTTCAGGGGTTGTATTTGGCTCTAGACTTCTCTTAACACTGACAAATTTAGGAACATATAATAACTGCAAATCTGAGATATACAACATTGCAGTGCAGTGCTACATGTTATCACACCACAAATGTTGATATTTTTACTGGTATATAGATAAGTTAATGACTATATCACCTTTCTTAAAAGGTGAAAGTAATTAAAAAGTAATTCATGAATTATTATATTAATATTCTTAATAATAATTTCTTCCAGATGTACTGACACTGAATACAGTTATGGCACCTGGAGACACCATATGAAGTGGTGATCAGTTTTCTGATATTGTCATTTTTTGTATTGTATTATCATAGGAATAATGAAATAAAACAAGTCACAATATGATTGTGTTAAACTTAATTAAACCAATTTGCAAAATGTGTAAAATGGCCAGTTGGTATCATTCACAGCCACAATGTTTTCAAATTGAATTAGCACAGTCTATTTCTGATCCCCATACGTTGTTGCACCACCAAGTTTCCTCTTTACCAGGAAACAACATCACATGAACTTGTCACTTGTCACAAAATTTCATTGATTTCTTACTGCTGACACTTATTAGTCAGCTCTGCTGCCAGTTGTATTTCTATGTATTATTTGCAATTTCCTGTGAGACTGTGCATGTTAGAGACATACCACTTGGCAAATTATAGATATTGGTGGTGGCATGCTACCAGGGGGCATGGGGGCTTAAGGCCGTTATTTCAGATGCCAGTATCTGTCACTTTTTGCAGTTGCAGTACCACAACTGGCCAATAGGTAATGGTGCTGCAGTAAGGCCTCTTTCACCATAGACCGCCATTGTAAAATCAATAGCTGAAACATGAATTTACGGGGGTCTACAGTTATAGTGTCTATAAATCATAGAATAAATCAAGAATTTATGTCACATAGATCCTCAGGCTGGCCGTTGCCCTATATAATTACAATATCTTTTTAAAGATTGTCAAAATACCCATAATAGTTGCATAACTATCATTTCAGTCAGAAGATAAATGTAGATAAATGACTACTTTACAAGTCTTACTGACACTGATTTGTTATTCTCTTGCTTTTGATCATAAATCATGTGGATGCTGGAAGACAGAGAGATTTAGGCTGCTCATCATGGTGGAAACTAACAACTGTAGGATTAAGAATCTCCCTTGAGATTCATATGAGTACTATGTAGACTTAGACTGCTTCTCACAGGAGGATGTTAACTGCTTTGACAAACCACTAAACCAGACATCACAGCTAAGATCATCTCACAAGTACTCAGTCTCTGCCACAGGGGTCAGTGGGGGAACTACATCAGGTTCTTCAATACATTTGCTGACTACATTTTAGGGGTGAATAGTTCTCTTGTTGTACATGTATTTGAAAATGTGAACATTTGGGCTTGCTGCTTCCATTTTCATATTGTCTTTCTTTAAAACGGTTTTGCATACTGCCCTCACAGGCAAGGAAAGTCCTTTCTGCATCCCTGGTGCATTTCTAAACTTTTGAAAACATTCACTCTTGGTCATAGTGTGAAACCACCACTAGCCATGCCATGACTTCCATTGGCACCAAAGGTTATGAGGTTGAATTGAGGCTGGTGCTGAAGAAACATGACACAATCTTACAAATGCTGTCTGTGATTTGGGTAAATATGTAACTTCTGATATTTCAAGGTGTTGATTATATATTGATTATGGCACATATAATGTGACTCGTCCAGAAGGACTTCAATGCCTGGACATCCAGAGTGGCTGTTTGTAACTATATATATATATTTTTTTCTTATTCTCCTTAGTTCTTTCTCCTAACTCTTTTTCTTTTTTTCTTCTTACAGTATATCAGGCCTGGCCCTGTTCATGTGCTAGTTACCTACATATTTTCAGAAGAAAAATAAATGTATTATGTAAAAGATGTGTTCTAATGTGTTGTCCTCAAGAAACATTAATGATTCTGTATTCAGTAAAAACAAAAAAACAAAAACTTTCTTCAGAGGAAGTGACAGTTTCAACCTGAAGAGATTTTGTGATCGTTGCCCCAGTAACTAACCACCAGCAGAAAAAACCAGGGCACACATACAAGCATATACACTGACACTCAAGTACGCTCATACCGAGAGAAAGAAGCATGGATGAGCTGGGTAAGAGAACTTACTTTTTGTTCTGTTTACGGTAATGAAAAATGAAATGAAATGAAAAAAAGAACAGTGACACATAGTTAGAAAACAGTGAAATTAATGAATTGATCATGGTACAATATTACAATACCTCAATTGCTAAGTTTGTATACAGTGTTATTATATTATTATTATAAATCATTTAGCTGATGATTGCATCATGCAACTTCAGTCTCACAAGAAACAAAAAGATTGGTTTTAATTTTCACTGTAATGTAAAAAAAGATGACATGTAAATACATATTTTCCTGGGACTTGTAAACGTAGTGCTAAATGTAGACTTTTCCCACTGAGCAATGTTACGTTGATTAGCCGTTTAAAAGATGTCGAAATGGTTTATAGCGTCTAATTAGACTACGTAGGGTTTAAAGGTGACAGTTCAGTAGACATCTAGCATTATCTTGTACATATATTGATGTCTTATGCATTCATTGTTGATATTTACTGCTATTTATGCATTGTTTAAATATGTAATAACATATTTACTGCTTGGTCTAAAACTGGGCGGTACACAGCCAAAAAGATCCTGGGCGATATGAGACATAAAGCAGAGACGTGATGTTGAAATCATGCCTGGTGCTCAGTGAGTCCTACAATAGTCATGTTGTCAACTTCCACTTAGAAGACTTTCTTTGTAATAGTATCTTCCCATTTTGTAAGATGGGCGAGATTACAGTGTGCGAGGGAGTTGAATTCCAGCGTAATATTTACTACCTAACCTTGCAATCTTAGAAGTTTCACTTCTGCAACAGTTCTGTCATCACTTCCTGAGGAAGCCGCCTTGAATGTAGCAACCCCACACTGATCCACTAGCACCTTGGAGTTTGCATCAAAGCACACCATCTCACTTCACAGGAAACCTCTCACTGTACATCATTTGCTTTAACAGAAAACACACAGAAAACAGAGTCAGAATGTTGTGGTGTGTGGAGACAGATGAGTTACATCCTGTGTCATAATATAGATTTGCTACTGGAGGAGTTGGCCCTGAATACAGCTGCTGCAGAGAGCCTCCCTGAGAACAGGAGTCCAGAGGCTACTTCCTCTTATGGAGAGGTGAGGACAAAACTACAAGATCAGTTGTTGATTGATGGATTTATTGGCTAAATAAAATTATTTGACGATTAAAATACAAGCATACAGCATTACATCTGGATGACAAAATCTAGTCACATCACGTATTTCCATTTTGGTACTTGTATCATTTAGCAGGCAACCATCACCTGAAGTAAATTAGTGTTTGATTGACTGTTCAACGCTAGAATATTTTGTGTAGCTGTGTCATTTTCCATAGTTCCCAGAAGCAGATTATGCTGGACTCGCCGTGAAGAAAGGAAAGAACTCCAATGTCTACAGGTGATCCACACAGGACATCTAACCCTCTGACTCCTGCTGATGCCTTTCACATTATGATCATGTAAACTGTAAATACTGTATGAAATTGGTGTAAATGCAGGGTTTTATTCCAAAACCCTATACATTGAGACGTTTACTTTTAAGTAATAACTTTAATGGGTTTCAGTAATGAGTTTTACTCTCATGCAGGAGTAATTTTACCAGAATAGATGTTTTTTTTCCAATGCAGGTTTTTCTTTTTAACAAAACTCTTTTGCTTGAACTTGGAGAATAAAATGGGTTTCTGACTCACAAAGTTGCACAACACAGACACACACCAACCACCGTCTGACTAATCAGATGGTTAGGTGATCTCACCAGAAGTGCGGACTTCTGTAAATTTGTATCAGTGTTGTTCTTTTCCTGAAAATCTTTGGTCAGGGGCCCATATAGTTTTTCACACTTGGGCACTCAGGTATCCAATCAGCTAGCCTTAATAAAACACTTTTATTTGCCAAGTACAGTGAATACACAAGGAATTTGATTTAGTATTTTTCTGCCAATATATTTCAGTACATAATTCCACATTATATGCTGACATACTGTATATGATAAAACAACATATAGGGCCTCACATTGAGAGTGGATAAACGGTGCTAGGACTTACAGTTAGACAAATCATAATGCCAAAATCTGCCTTCAATATGAATGTAATAATCAAGGGAGAATCAAGGGTCAGTGTTCATTTGAGAATTTGACGATTTAAGATCTAATTTGCCTCTCTGTGTGTTAGTGATCTGCCAGCTCCTGTAGCAGCTTCACCGAGCCCCACCGCAGCCACCAATGAGCTGGACTCTCTCATGCAAGATCTGTTGGGACAAGGGGTCAGTATAGTGGCTGCATGTATGGGTGCCTAAATGTGTGCAGATGAAATAATGACTCCAGCATGGCTGTCTACAGTGATCTCAATATCCACACCACTATCACTGCTGCTGAAAATAATTCACATTTAAAGATATATATCCCTATTTTATTTTACATGTAAACTGTTGATGAAAATGGTAAGGGAAAACTAAATAGTAAACTGACTGTCCAAGCACTAGTGAGATTAACCAGATGTACCAACAGAGGGCAGCATTGGCAAACCTACTGTCAACACAGCGCCAACCTCAGTGATAGAAATTCAATGTAAGAATGTTCAGCAACTTAAAAAAAAAGAAGTATATATATATATATATAAATAAAAATAAATACATATACAAGTTTATGCATTTGTATTATAATCTAGATTCCACCATCTTCCTCAACGCCACCACCACTTACTCAAAAGCTGTCAGTGAAGAAGAAAAATGCGGGTGGACAGCAAGAGAACAAGGAGAGCAGCAGCACCACGGCAGGTTCAGATGCGAAGGCCTCAACACCGAGCAGAAAAACAGATGCTATAGATGACCTGCTAGGAGGGCTGAGCTCCGACTTGGAGAAGATTGGTGTTCGCACCACACCCAAGGGCCACTGTGCTTCCTGTCAGAAGTGTGTTGTGGGAAAGGTACAGTCGTAAGTTGCATGAACAAATAGGCAAGCATTTAATTCCACGTACTGTTAAATGTACTGTAGATTTAGAAGTCTGTATAACAAAAATAAGGATGAGGAGTTGCTACCCTATTATGGCAGTTCAAATAAATTCTTATTGAAAATCTCCTTTTTCTCCCTCGCCCTTCAAATTAGTTTCCTGTATTTTTCTCTAATCGTCCAGATGATCACAGCGCTTGGTGAGGTGTGGCACCCTGAACACTTTGTGTGTGTGGTGTGTAAGGAGGAGCTGGGCACCAGAGGCTTCTTTGAGAGAGAGGGGCAGCCCTACTGTCACAAAGACTACCATCAGCTCTTCTCTCCTCGTTGTGCTTACTGCAAGGGACCCATCTTGCAGGTGGGAGGAACATAAATGAAGGCTGCATTCATTTATGTTCATTCAATTGCTTTTTTGTTTACTCATTGATACATTGATTTGTTCATTCGTATATCTGCTTACATTCATTTACACAGTCGTCTTTGATATAGATTGCATGATCACATACTTTGCAGAACATTACATTTTTCTAGACATATTGTTTATCTTTCTGGTCATATCCAGGTGTCACAACAATAAGTAAAAAAGCCTACTGTCATTAATCATCAACTAATTGAAAACACCTGAAAAGATAAACACAAACTTTATCGATCCCTAAAGGAAGTGAACCCATGTTATATTTCTATGTCTGACTATTCCACCAGAACATCCTGACAGCCATGGACCAGAGCTGGCACCCAGAGCACTTCTTCTGTGCCCAGTGTGGAGACCGGTTTGGACCTGAAGGTCAGAGGCTGGGGGGGCTTCTCTAAGGTCCAACTGTGTAAAAGAAACACACGCTGCACTGTTGCCTGGGAGTACTTTCATATGTATTGTGTTTGTGTGTGCGTGCATGCATGCATTTTCTCATGGATTTTACCTGATGTACTTTCAGTTACTGTATGTCTTTTCCTGCATCGGGGACCACAACAGCAGGAAAAAGCTGGAAATGCTTTAATGTCTTTGTCATGCATCATGTGGAAAGTATGATCATTTATCTCCTCCAATCAGTCAATTAGTGGGTGTATTTGTCTTCCTCTTATCCCAGGTTTCCTAGAGAAGGACGGGAAGCCGTATTGTAACCGGGACTTCTACCACCTCTTTGCTCCAAAGTGCTCAGGCTGTGGGGAGCCCGTGAAGGAGAACTACCTGACTGCAGCCAATGGCACCTGGCATGCAGAGTGCTTCGTCTGCTCAGTGAGCCTCTTACCTCAGACCACACACACGCCTCTGGCTCTGGGACAAGCCGGGGAATAAATGAGACAGATACCCACACATTTGCTTTATTTGCAACATTTTGACCACAAGGCTGATGAAAACCTTATGCCTGATGAAGACGATGTGGTTGAAATGTTGCAGATAAATCTAGGGAATTATATTCCGTAGTGTGGGTATCATTTTCATTATTCTTCAACCGAGTTTTGTACCCAGCATCTGGTCACAAATGGTTGGGTGTGCAGTTCTAGTGTTTCTTTACTCTGATATAACAGATTGAATCCTCTCAATAGAGATCTGATTGAGTACTGTAGTATGATGCATTAAGAAAGTTAGTCCTTCGTGTCCTACCAGATATGATCATGGTAGAAAACACAACCAGACTACTTTTTGTTTCCATCTCTTACTACATAAACAGACACTCCAGATTTGCAATATTACTTTTTAACCTCTCGCCCATCTTCCAACTTTATCCCTCCTCCTTTCTTCCCCCCCCCCCACATCTCTTTCTCTATCCACCCCTATCCAGGACTGTCTGAAGCCCTTCACTGACGGCTGCTTCATGGAGCTGGAAGGTCGACCCCTCTGCTCGCTGCACTTCCACTCTCGCCAGGGGACTCTGTGCGGCAGCTGTGGCGAGCCCATCATGGGCCGCTGCATCTCTGCTCTCGGGCGCAAGTTTCACCCCGAGCACTTTGTGTGTGCCTTCTGTCTGCGGCAGGTCAGCCAGGGCGTCTTCAAGGAGCAGAAAGGGAAACCGTACTGCCAAGCATGCCATACCAAACTCTTTGTGTGAGACATATACACACAAAGAATACAACATACAAACATCAAGGAGGTAGTGTACAGATTAAAAAGTGGCCGCCATTGTTATTTTTGTCAGTATTTGCATTGGAACAGATGAACAATAAATAATATCTCTTCTCGTTTTTCAGTATTTCATGGCCCTCTGAGGTACCTATATTGTAAATGAAATTAGTGTGAAAAAGTAAATGAAAGAGAGAAGAGTGTGCGACTTCATTTACTTTTTCATAGTTCATTTTCCGTTAGCACCATAGGGTATGTGTTTTTTCTTCAATGAAATTACAGACATTTTGGAGACATATTAGCTATTGTGTAATCAGGTGGCCTGGCGTGTGATTATAATGCTGACTATGTTATTGATTCTATGACTATTATTATGATTGTGAGTATAGTATTGACATAAAGGGGAAAAATGTCAACATAGCAAGGTAATAAACCGCATGGTTGTAAAACCAGAAAAATGCCTATTTCCAGTGATAAAAACATCGAATGAAGTTTTACATTTGTGAACTTTGGATGGTTCTAAAAGGTGAGTCGCTGACACTTAAATTATATGGGATTTCATACATCACGACCACAAAACATTTATAAAAGGAGAAAGAAACACAAAAGTGTAGTTTTTTTCTGCAAGGAAAATCCATGGTTTCCATAAAGCTATGCTCAGTTCGCCATAAGGCTTGGCAGTGCAGGGATATTCTCTGGCAGTATGGAGACTGCAGATTCAGACTGCAGTTTGTCAAGGGCCTTGTCTATGTGGCCCGATAGCTTGTATTGGCAGTTGATGCCATGGAGTCGCCGTGCCAAGCTGAGTTTCCTCTTACCCAGACTGACCATTTGCCCCCTGGCACACATTGGGTTCAGGCAGCCTCTCCATTCTCCACACTGGCCCTTTTATTGCAGCCAATGGAAGATTGATGAAGGTGCTGAAGTGAACACAGTTTGTTACAGAGGGAGCTCCTTCTCATCACTGCATCCCTTCAGTGCCTCACATTACGATGCGACTGCTAACTCTTTAAGGATAATAGAGGTAAACAAACTTTCCCCATATTTTCTTGATGTCGACCTCTGTAAACAAGGTTCTGTGATCTGAATGTTGCATATATGTGCCAAATTGAAACCAGTATCTTACGTCCAGATAAACATTGGCTACATGCATGCTGAGTTGTTATACCTGTTATACCTCAGGCACCCTTCCTCTTGCCACTTGCTGTTTAAAAGCAGTGTGTGAGTGGGCATGGAGGTGGGCATTAATCATGCTGTCATCACTCTCAGGCAAGTCTCTCGTGGTCTACACTTACACTTAAAAAGTACACAGAGTAGGGAACCCTGCATCATGGAAAAGTGTGAATTTGTCATGCTCTATCACAAGGATAATTTGAGTATTTAATGATTTAACTGCTTTCCTATTTTACTTATTTTAGAGTTATTGTTTAATGTTAGATATGTTCAGACACACCTGTGAAATGTGTATTGTTTGTATCATAGGAGAGAACAAGACGTGCACTCCTAACTGGAAAGACCAGCTTGGAAAAAGCATATTTTTTGCAGCGTGAAACATACACAGAGCAAAATCGAGTAGAGCGGCAAGTGTTTTCCACCTGGTAAAGCCTCTACATTGTAAAATATTCAGCCTTTGTGTTTATGATTAAGCTTGGCATGTTCAGGATTTCCAAAATACAGGGAATAGAAATTGGAATTTTACATCCTAGTGAAATTTTACATGGTCACACAACTTAAGGAGAAATTGTGAGTCAGTTGTATTATTAGTATTATAGACGTTTTTTCTCTCTGCATAGTTCAGTGTCACAACGACCTGCCTTTGTCTCAACATGCCAATCCAATCTTATGAGTGACAAGACTTGTTTAATGCTCTCTTTCCTACATAAGGCTTCGAAGAGCTGTAAACTAGTGGTTAGCCTAAATTTAGATTAGTGAAAAACCTCAGACACACATCTGGACACTAATCCTGGGTGTGGGATGTGATACTCAGTTTACTGAAATACTGACAATGCAGCCACCTGACAAAAACAGAAGTAGAAAAGTGTAAAACAAAAGTATAACACAGGAAAGGAAATTCTGGCATGCACACAAAAATATGTGTTATCGTATGGCTGAATGAATAGGGGAGGAAAAGGGTTCTTTGGCACGTAGTAAAAATGAGAAAACATGAAATGTGAGCAGGGGTCCCTTTTAAAAGGACGGTGAATAAAGGGCTGTCTGTGGAGAGCCCAGGGAGTGTAACTCAGGTGACATTTACTGCAGTGAAACAGGGTATGAACGGTCTGGGAGCGCACTGGGCCATGAGATGGCAGCAGGAGCTGAATGGGGGAGGGAAGAGGAGGGCATGGAGTATATTGGGGCATAATGGATACTGAGCTGGTTCTGAGGGAGGAAGGGTGAGGAGGGCAGGGGTTGAGGAGTGCAGTTGCAAGAGTTACCCCTGCGTGACACTGAAACCCAACACCCTCAAAATGGCTGTGTCCGCTAGGCCACCCCTGATGGGGACTACAGGGCTGACTATCCAGACCGATACAGCCCCACTGGGGGTCACACCCAGACTGGCCTGGCCCTGCCTCCCCTGTAAAGCTAACGGTTCATATCAGCATTGGAACCCATAACTGTCAAACAGGTCTTATGTACAGACTGCCTCATTAATCAGTACAACTGCAGTTGCGTGTATGTACACACACACACACACACACACACACACACACACACACACACACACACACACGCCAGCTGGAAATCAGTCCTGACAATTTTAAATCACAACTCCAGTAGGTGTAATAAAACCTGGAGGGATCTGATTACTGTGAGATCATTACCAGGCATATCCATGTACACAGGAATGTGTACAGATGAGCTCATTAGACCACTGCATCCAGCTGAGAACAGTTTGAAGAGCTGCTGTGGGAGTCGGTGCTGTGATGTAAAAATAGACCAATCTATCTGAACTCTCTGATATTTAGCTTGGAGCGCGGCTCCGCAGCCGGGACAAGTATGTCTAAAAGAGGGTCGGTTTTGGATGAGGAGAGGACATGAGTGTGACATGTAGATTGTAGTCCATTCTTGACCCTGAGGGCAGAAGCCCAGTCACAACAGAGTTGAAACACTGACATAGATAAACCCTCTGAACCCAGAAGCAGACAGAGCACACTCCAGTCACCAGAGAGTCAAACTGATTTTCTTATCTAAACTGTTCCAAGTATTTTAACATATTGTGTTGAAGTAGGCCGTGTAATATCGTATATTTCCCTTTTACACCATTCTAGGTAAAACTAAAACATCTCTGCTGCATGTATAAATGGAAATGTTAAGAGTTACAAAAAGGAAGGTTGGAGTTATAATAACGTTAAAAGGCCATCCACATCTAAATTATATTTTATTGCAGCTTGCAGCGTAATTGATTCTCCAAAAAGAATCTTGGTACCGTTCAGTAGAATTTGCTTGTTATTCTGTTTTATTTGATTACCTACGAAGCCCTTTTCACAGAATTAAATACATAAATCAGCTGACTTACATCATTCAGAGGACAGACTCAAAGTTATTTACATCTAAAACCAAACAAACTTTTAACAAGAATGTCTACAGTTTTGGCTAAATCTCCTCCAACTGTAACTGTAACACCGTCACTATGAGGCTATTTCATTACTTCACCTGCTGTCAGAAACGGCGGTGATTCATTGGCGCGCTTCAAACGAACAACGTAGCCAACCACAATAATAGCATTGTAGCACTTTTCCACCACAAAAACATCAGTAACCATGGCTTCCTTGGTCAGCGTGGCTTGATGAATGACTCTCTTACAAAAGCTTTGGCACTCAGCATGAACCCCATGGTTTGCCATGTTGCTATGTAATTTATTATGCTGTGCAACCAAACGCAAAGAGAATATGGTGTGAAGATTCTCATAAAACAATAGGACACCTAATCGGGCTTGTTTGGCTTTGTTTGATAAATCAGGGCTTTGTCTTTTCATGTATTAAGACTGAACAGGACTATAGGTGAGATGAAGGAAATAGGACATTAATACAGAAGGCCATTGTTATGGTAGTGCACCAGTACTGTGCATGTACAGCATCTGTGTATTTGTATGTGTGTGTGTGCGTGTTCCACAGAGTTGAAATGGATGTGTTTTTAACAGGAAAGGAAAAGTGACAACTTCAACACCTCTGTAATTACTTCCACGCAACCCAGAGGAGCTGAGCGGGAGCGCAGTGCTGGATTAGGGCTCTGTGTTCAAACTGGGCTGAACCAGCTCCACTTTGGGTGTGTTTGTTTTGGCGCTCTGCTGGCGCTGGGTGCAGGTATCACACCTGATTCATGACTGGCTCCTCTGTCCGAAAGGAACTTCTTGTTGTCCTTGGCCGAACGCTGAGCGCTCTCTTCTATCTCACACTTTCTCACGCACCAGCAAGCATGCGAGTGTCTGCATACGCACACATGCACGCACGCGCACGCACGCACGCACGCACGCACGCACGCACACACACACACACACACACACACACACACACGTGTGCATGCACAGACAACTCATATAAATGGCATGTGTGGGTTTGCTCTAAAAAAAAAAAAAGAAGTGATCTTGTGTACATCACTGACTTGGTATACAAAATCACACATACACGTAGACACGTACACACACACATGTACACACATGTACACACACACACACACACACACACACACACACACACACACACACACACACACACACACACATATTAGTACATATATAACATTTAAATGTTATTCATGGCTTTGGTCTATACAATCACACACACACATGCATGCACACACACATATACTGTAGATGCTATTCATGGGTTTGGTCTACACAATCCCTCTCTCTCTCTCTCTCTCTCTCTCTCTCACACACACACACACACACACACTGCATCAATTGTGTGTCATAAATTTGATTGTCTATCAGCTTGATCTAGCTCGGCCAGTAAAGTCCTTTGAGGCTTGTTTGTGATAAAGGGCTGTATAAATAAACTTGACCTGACTTGACACACACACACACACAATCAAACATACAAATGCTATTCATGGGTTTGGTTTACAGTCTCACACACGTAAAAACAGCCAAGAAAACACATATAAATTCTGCACAATAGATATGTGTGTGAGCATCGCTGTCTGCTCTGTGTTTTCGTCGCTCCTTAACCAGTTCTACGGGTTAAACGGAGGCAGCTCCCGAGGGAGACCTTCTGGGAGGTTCTCGAAAACAACTTCAAAACAATTCATCTCCAATTCCTCCACTCCATGTCTTTGTCTCATCTCCCTTACATCTGCTGCCAAATGTCTCAGTTGGACCTCCGTGAGCCAGACGGAAAAACAGAGAGCAAGAGAGAGCGAGAGCGAAAGAAAGAGAGAGATACTTAAAGAAAGAGTGTAGTGCAGTTTATCTGGAGCCTAATAACGGCACTGACCAAACTGGCTGAGGTTATGAGAAAGATTTATAAGACACTGAGCTCCTTCTGTATGCTAGCCTTTAGTGTCAAGAAGATAGATGGTTTCATTATGCTGCCTCATTGTGTCCATGTGTGGGTGTATTGTACAGTCAGTGTTTGAGCAGTGCAGCCTCTGATATGTTCGGGGAAACCATCCTTTCTCCAATCGATGGAGAAATTTGGGGAATTGTTTGGGAAAATTAAGCCCTTCTTGTAATTGTTAGAGCATGTTTTGAATGGCGGGTACGGCTGTAATGATTTGGCCAGGAGCCTTGACATCACAGGACATTGGTTTAGAAGGCTGAGGTTGAGGCTGGGGTTAAACTTGGGTTATGGATGGCAATTCAACACTGGGGTTGAGGTTTGTAGTTAAGACTTAAGGGCCTGGGTTGTTGCCCTGCATTGTTTGTCTGTTGGATGGGTGACAGCTAGATGGGCAACGGCTTCAGGCCCAGCCTGGGTGGTGAGGTTGAGGCTTGGACCAGGGGTCAGACATTTTGCAGAGTAGGCCTGAGACTGGGACAGGGCCAACTGGGGATATGGCTCTAATGCAAATCCACCGCCTCTATAGCGGCCACAGGATGGATCATTATGAGATTTGTTTTAAAGAGTGATGGTTAACCGCATTACGGCCCTGCTGACTGAGAGCTGAATGGCCTCCTGGGTTTAGACAAGCTTGTGGAGGTTTGGGAAGCCCAGCAAGGAGCAGATCAGTGCTGGCTGGGTGATAAATCACAGCCGCTGCAGGGGGAGCCCACAAGCCAGCCCCCAGTCAAACCTCCAACAGGCCTGCTATGGAAAACACTGGGAAACTCTGCAGCTAGACACACAGACACACAGACACACACACACACACACACACACACACACACACACACACACACACACACACACACACACACACACACATACACACAGGCTCGTGATTGCTTCGTAATGGGTTTAATAGCAAAGCGCGCACACACTTTTCACCCTGGCAGCTTCCATTGGGTCTTACAGTAATTTCATTAGCAGGCGTCCATTTTCCAGCACCTTGGCTCTGGCATGTTTGACAGAACATCCATTTAAATTGGACTGAGAGGATCCAGGTTTGCCCTGCTGAAGGAAACCTCCAGGTCTGAGGAGGCATTTTTATAATCACTAATCCTCCAGTACTTTCTATGACACCCTGTTCCCACTAAACCCATTAAGATGCAATCATGAGCCCTTGTCCGAGACCAGGACTGGTCCACGTCTATGTGATGATGGAGTAGGACTTACTTCTTTGCACAAAAATGATTTAGTGTGCCGTAATTCAAAACCGTTGCATTGCTTTCATCGTTAAGATTACTTCTTCATTTTTATAATCCTTCCACTTCAGTAATTCCCATGCCATTAATCTATAACTGTAGCAGAGCCTTTAAAACATCTTGTCTCTGTGGTTTAGAGTACAGTAAAACATATTAATCTTATAAAGTAATTTAATCTAACAATAAAATCTTATTTTCAGTGGGTATAATCTGCCAATGGGTTGAAATAATTTCATTGGGTCCCAATGCAACTCATTTTTTCCTTGAGGCAAGTAACATTATCCTGAAACAAATAGAGTGAACAGCTGCCACCACTCTTAAGAAAAGTCTAGAAAGAATTGCACTGAAGCAAGTTAAATTATTTCATCATTATTTAAAGATATTTATATACTATTTACAATGTACAATAGTATTTCCTCAGTATTAATTTCATTTTTCTTGTCAAGTTGTCATGGAAATTTAAGTATCTCAATAGAAAAAATGTCAGTTTGTAAACAATTTGTCTTTGTCTTGTATGAATATGAAAAGCTTGTTTTGGTTTCAATAGTTTAAGGAAAATTTTAGATGGAAGATTTTAAGACTGAATAAAAGATAAAATGACGAAAAGATGACATTTCTTTTGTGGTGCTATTTTTGGTCTCACGTTGCAGGCCTCCTGTCTTCCACAGCCCATGAGAAGATGCTGAGACAGAAACTTGGCTCCACTTATTCCTACTGGTGTCTAAACATTGTGCTGCATTTCCTGATAACAATGTCTATAGCAGCTTCATGACAGGATCCTTCCATTGCACATCAGTTTTTCCCCAATCCTTTGACAGCGCTACATAAGTAAAGACACACACACTCAGACAGATACAGATACTGTGATTTTACACCAATGCTGATTTCTTTCCCTCCAACACCAGCAACTCTCTCCCTCTCTCTCTTTCACTCTTCTCTGTCTCTCTTTCTCCATCTTTTTCTGTCAGACAGTCACATAGCAACCGGCAAAGCCAAGACAAACAGGAACTCTAGGATTATTCAGTCATTTTTATCAACATCTTCTTCATTTTCCCTCTCTGAATGGCAAACGGGTGTCTGGCTTCGGAAATGTTTCCACTAAACAGTGGAGGCTCAGTCGGGGCTTACGGCCGGATTAGAGCTCAAATTACTGGCTCTGTGGCTCATTTACTCTCTGAATCCACAGTCTTCAAAACAAAAGTACATGTGGACATGTCCAATGATATGATAATAGCATGAAATGAGAAACACATTTCAAGAGAGGATATCTTTCCAGCACTGCAGAGAGGCCTTGACGTTACTTAAAACAATGTGACCATCAAACCTACATAGAAGCAGAGGCAGATTGTAGTACTAGTAGCAGTAGTAGTAATAGTATAAGATAAAAATAAACTAAACTCTAATGATCCCTGTGGAGAAACTGGATGGAAATGAGTGGTAGTTGTGCCTGCAGCAGCACCAACAGCAGCAGCAGTAGTAGTAGTAGTAGTAGTAGTAGTAGTAGTAGTAGTAGTAGTAGTAGTAGTAGTAGTAGTAGTAGTAGTAGTTGTAGTTGTAGCAGTAGTAAGTTTATTTAACTACCTTAATTACACTGCATTGCTATGGAGCTGAATTGTGGACGCAATGATACAATGTTAGACAAATAAATGGATAAAAGAATGATTAATGATGACTGTTCACAATGTTTATTTTTTTCTATGAATGGTCCACTTGTTGCTATTAATCCAAATGAGTTTTCTCTGGGTAAACAGTCTTAACTCATCAGTCTCTTTGATCATATGGTCAGTATGTTAAGTAATTACGGCTTTATAGAGTAACATTGATATGTAAACACTGAGATTTGGTGCCACAGATTAGTCAGTGTAATTCCACTGTAGTTACAATAGGCTCACATTAATGTCTGGTCATGAGGCTATAACCACTAATTGAACAGCAGGAGGATCATTTTGGTCCAGTGTTGTGAAACATTTTGTTTTGGATCAGTCTGTGTGTAGGTTGAGTGGTTTACTGAAATCCAGCCTGCATCCCCATCAGTGGTATCTACCTCTTCTGTCTGCATAACCGCATGGCTGTCAACTTGCTATGCCCCATTTACTCCCCCCTGAGAAACTATCACCATGTCCTGCTAGCTAGCTAGCTAAGACATCACCGTCTGACTCCAGTTGTAACCTGCCCCTGACCAAATCCAAACACAAGCAATGTTTCACAATCTCACTTGGGAGATGAGGGTGAGCATCGGGATAGATTGTGGCTGAGGGGAAGGGAGGTCAAGATAAAATAGCAGGACATGGAGGCAGAGAGAGAGAGAGAGAGAGAGAGAGAGAGAGAGAGAGAGAGAGAGAGAGAGAGAGAGAGTGAGAGAGAGTGAGAGAGACTTACGAGGGGCCAAATCCGAATGCCACTTCAAGCACAGTAGAGTCTGTATCCCATGCACTCAAATTACGTTGTAAAATGCTATTCTGTCAACTTTATTAGAGACCCTGAAATATCAAAACATAATACAGTCATCTCTGGGCGTGTGCAGTGCGGTGAGTGAGTGGCCGGTACATTGGCTCAGATGTGACTTTCAATCATGATGGCGTGCCTCGCCTCAGTAGGCTGTGCTAGGCTCAGCTCCGGCTCATAAATCAACTGGCTGTCCCACCGAGTCGGCCGCAGAGTTCTGAACCCCCCGGAGTGTAATGTATGTTTTAACCCTCTGTGGTCCTTCACTCGCTCACACCAGTCAAACAAACCCTGGGCTGCTCTCCTCGGGGTGTCAGCCCTGCATACAGCCACAGTGGTCAGGAGGCTCGCCGCTGGGGTCACCCTTAGCCACACACCCTCTCTCTACATCTGATGGGTGTTTATCAGAGGTGAAGGGATGGAACAGGGCCGGGTGTGTGTGCTTGAGCGCGTACGCAAACTTGTGGGTATGTGTGTGTTTGAACGCTTGCAGGTATGTATGTGTGTGCTTATACAGTATTTAAGCGCACCTGTGTGTGCTCTCAATAATGGCTCCCCTGGTGGGGCACCAACGCTCCCACCATTAGGGACATAGGTAGAATATGTGCCTCAGATTCAGACTGTAATTCATCTTCCATGAGGAGGGCAGGTGGGGACTGGTGGCTGTCATCATGGGGTTATTGATGGGTTGCAGCAGAGGCACCAGGGACCAAGCAATACTCTAGGCTTGGTTTCCCAAAAAAGTACCTTCCTTTGAGGGAATATTTGTTCCATAGACTTAAAATAAAGGAAAAAACAATCTTAGCCTTTGGCAAACCAACCGAAGGCAACACACTAAGGTGCTCTCTCTACCAAGGTGGCAAATGATATCATCACACATCACATCACATCATGCACGCATGCGTGTGTGCACACATACACACACACACACACACACACATCCTGTGGCAGTCCAAACGGGGCTCCGGACAGGACGATAAATAAATCTAGAAATGAAAGAGAGGCCAAGTCGGTGTATTTTCTTTTCTTAGTCTCCTTCACAGTAGATTACAGAGTAAACCTTGACACATGTTCAGGATCAGCTGAAGAAGCAAAAAATTACCTCTCTAGTCCTTTCCAGGAAGGACTGTTTGTGTATTTTTATGGCGTGCGTGCATGTGTGTGTGCGTACTGTATATGTGTGTGTATTTTGTCATAAGAACCATGCTGTTTCATGTGTTTCTACTGCATGTGTGTGTTTGTATCTGTGTGTGTGTGTGTGTGTGTGTGTACTGTACGTGCGTGTGTTTGCCATAAAAGCCATGCTGTTTCATGTGTTTCTACTGTGTGTGCATCTGTGTGTGTTACAATTCAATCATACAGGCCATGCTGTTTCATGTGTTACTCCTCGATGTGTGTCCCTGTGTGTGTGTGTGTGTGTGTTACAATTCAGTCATAAAGGCCATGCTGTTTTATGTGTAGCTCCTGACTTTGTGTGTTTATGTGTGTGTGTGTGTGTGTGTGTGTGCGTGTGCGTGCATGCATGTGTATGTGCATGATACATAGGATGTGTGTGTAGCAGTGTAGCGTGGCAGTGCAGCCTGCTTCTTGACAGGCTCCGGGCCTGTTGACAGCCCCTCTGCTCCCCGTCAAGCACGAGAACAGCTCAATGTGTTAGTGAAGAGTAGCTGTAGGAACGACGCCCAGAGAGGAGTGGGATAGTCTGGAGCAGTGTGTGTGTGTGTGTGTGTGTGTTTATGAAAGTCCACAGCCAGGCTCCGCTTAGTCCGTTATTGCAGAGACAGATCCATAAAGCTCCTATAACTCCTTCTCCTCTTGCCCGCTTACTAAGAAGTTGTGGAGCCTTGGAAACGCTGTTTAAAAGCTATCAATTGATGCCTGCGCTGTATGAATTCAGCATCATCAATCAGCCCTGAATCACCCTCCTCTATATACAGCATCTGCATCTCTTCACTTCAATTGCTCTCCATCAGCACCTTTCCCCTTTTGTCTCTGTTTCCTCTCCTGGAGGTATATTTCATTCCCTTCTTCTCCTGTCCATCATTCCTTCCCTGCTCTCTATCTTCCTTTCTTCATGTATCTTATTCAGATGAATCTACAGCCGCCCCGGTGACAAATAAACAAACAAACTCTTGTTGTGTTCGGAGAGAACTGAACTGACCAGCCGAGTCTACAGACCTTGACTTTCATCTACGGTTGAAAACAAATAGTGTGGCCACGGAAAAGGAGGCGGAAAGACAAAGACAGAGAGAGAGAGAGAGAGAGAGAGAGGCTTTGGAAAAAAGGGGATGATGGAGAGGAAACATGAAAAGTCATATTGCGTTACCACAACAACATTACATGCATACTGGAAAAGGGGCTTTCACATTCTTTCCCTCCTGAAATGTCTCTCTCCCACGGCCTCACACTGTTTCTCTTCTCACTGCTGAAGTCCAATATTAATCACTGAGATCTGAGAGCTCTTATCTGTGAAGCCTTCATACATGACTCTGTTTGACAAGGCGTCGGAGTCAAAAACTTTGCCCTCCCATGCCTAGTTCTGTGAGCGTTTTGAGATTTGAGGATAGAATTACCCACAGGCTTGTTTATCCCCGTGCAGAGACCAAGCTGACCCAAAGGGACCCACTCTACAGGTCAGGCATTTGAAGACTGGTGTTTTCATACTGCCAAACACTTGTTCATGCCACATGTGCGTATCTCCAAAAGAGTCACCGGATTAAACCCGCAGACAGTTGCCATTTCATCCCGAGAGTTTACTGAAATGCATGTACACACTGTGTGGTATTTTGGACAGTTGACCTAGCAGATGTGGGTAAACAAAGCTCAGAGCAGCCTATGACTAATCCTACCCTCTCAAACACAATTACATCCAACATAAGCCACAGCAGCCGGAACACAATGCCGCTACAGAGTTAACAAGTTGGACTGGGGGGCCGACAGAGATGTGCTAGACATACACTAAATAAACCCTGGATAAACAAAGGATAAACACAGTTTCGCTGCCACCAAAATGAACTCATCGTGGCCGGGACTGCAGAGCCTCCCCTAGCTCAGACACAAGGCCGGGCTTTGATTCTCTAGGCAGCCATGCAAACTCGCATTACAGAAGTAAGGAAGAGGGTGGTGTATGAAAACAATGTGGCCAGACGGTGGTTAGAGCATTGCCTCCCCATCTCTGTTGATCTTTAAGGATGATATCTTTTATTGAAACAGGCATAGATGGCATGAATATATGGTACAACAATCAGACAATAAAGAACCTCAATAATGCCGATGACTCTTCAAAAGAAGGTCATGTCCAAATCCCGATTCGGTGTCGGTTTAAAGAAGAGCTCATCTGATCCTAAAGACTGGAATTCATGTGTGTTTACTCCACACCAGCGCAGTCCAAAGCCAAATACTCAGTAGTATCATGACGCGTGTTGTTTATACAGTCTGTTCCCCAGTGAACCCAACAGGCGTTATTTGGCAGTGGCAGCCTCCCTGTAACTCCTGCTAGGATAAGCCACAAACAGGAGATTCAAATACCAACAGTATTGTTAACCATCACCATTAGTTACTTGTTATTTCCATAATATTATGATATCCATGGCATCTTTTGTCAGATGCTGAGATTTGCAGCAGTGTCACAATAGTTGTTGGAATGATGAGTAGGGAAAAAGCATTATTCCTCCATATCTTATACTTTTACCACTCTAATGGCCTCAAGGTATATCTGCTTAACAGCAGGAGAAAGCCTTTTTGCTCTTCCCCCTCTTCTCCTCTCCCTCTTAGGGGTAAATGGGGCAGAGAGAGAGTGAATAGCAGGGGGCTCCAGATATGGATAACACAATTACTCACATGGCCAGTGATCAATGGGGGACAGCACAATGCATCATGGGATGAGTGTGCCAACCAGGCCTTTGATGTGAGAGCAGTGTAGCCACAAGACAAACACAGGAGTCCAGAAATGGACTCAGTGAGGGGAATGAATGTGTGTGTGTGTGTGTGTGTGTGTGTGTGTGTGTGTATGTGTGTGTCTATTTGTCTGTATGCCCAAGTGCAAAAATCAAACCAACCAATCAAATGTTTTTTTACACTAACGATGCTGAGGGTTTTCAGTAAATTCAATTAGTTTCATCGTTCATAACAATCTAAATAACTCACACTGCCTTTTCCTCGACTAACCCCGAGAACGAGGACAGAAACAAATCCCATGAGATTCATCACACTGACTTTGACCCCTATCGCCTTTATCTCTTTCCCTCATCTTTCCCCTCCTCCTCTTTCTCATTCTGGTGTCTGGAAGATGAAGATAGCCTTAGACAGATAGCCATCCACCGCGTGTGTTTACATGCCACAGGGGTCTCGTTCATATAGAGAGTGGAGAAAACACACTCGCTATGCTCATACAGACCTGCTGTCACTAAACACTATCTAAACCATCGCACACACAAACACTTCCAGTCAAGTCCCGGACGTAACTAGCAAAGAAATACAGTGGAAATGAAGATAACAGCTTGCGGTCAATTTGCCTTAAACTCCCACTTATCTGTACCTGTTTAAGGGCAGATAATTCCTTTTGGATGAAGACTGACCCCCGTCTCCTTCTCCTCTTCCTAACCTCCTCTTTCCATCTCCACCTCCTCCTATTGCTCCCTTTACCCCCTGCTCTCCCAGGACGTCCGGAATGGGAAACCACAATAACATTTCACCAGAGACTCAGTCAATATTATTCCTCGACATCTTCAAAGCGGGACAGAGGATATTGGAGCCTGAGCAAGAGCACAGAGAGGGGTGGAGAGAGAGAGCGAGGGGGAGAGAGAGAGAGAGAGAGAGAGAGAGAGAGAGAGAGAGAGAGAGAGAGAGAGAGAGAGAGAGAGAGAGAGTTCAATGCATGGCCTTCCCAGTCAGTCAGTCAGTGTCAGTCAGTCAGTCAGCCTCATCCCTCTGAAGTATGGCTGCCTGAAGCTATGGGCCACTCCTCTATATCCATCATACTCACATTCTCTTTGAAGCCGTCCGGTAAACCATCTCTGTCTGTCCTTCTTACCTTTTTCCCCAGACGAGGAAAAAAGCATGTACTCACAATTCCTCATCGCGCCACTAGGGGTCCCTGTGTACATGATAAAAAAAAAAAAGGTTGCATACATTCCCCACAGCCCCAGCAGTCGCCTCTCTGTAACAGTTAAGTGGACAGGTTAAGGATGTTTCCTTTTCATGTGGTGTAGTAGTAGTAGGAATAGTAGTAGAAGCAGTAACAGTAACTCTTTTATGACATACTGATACACAAATAATGATGCAGAGGCAGGAGCTGACAGTTAATGCTGGGGTTTTTGTGGCAGGCGCTCTGCACAACATCAGACAGACAGACAGTCCTGGAGCCACAAGGACAAGGATCCTGAAAGCTGCAGGGCCACAGACATCCTCACTCTCTCTCTCTCACTCACTCTCTCCCTCTCTCTGTCCGTATGAGGTAAGTGTACATAACACACACACATTCAAGGACAATATGCAGTCAAAGTCAATGAAAGTGAAGAAGAAAATTGATATTGGCAGGGCTCGGCGACAGATACAGGCTACTTTGTTTTATAGATAGCTTTCGGATTGGAATGGAAACAATTTAAAATGGCCCCCCCCCCCCCCCCTCCCTCTCTCTCTCTCTCTCTCATCCCCCCTCCTCCCCTCTCCTCCCTGTCTCTCTCTCTACCGCCTACCCAGACGTACATTCTGTAAGTGAGCGTTTCTGTGGTCTGCTAACAGAACATTAACTTTAAAGTCTTTTCTTTCGTCCCCGTCTATATGTGCACTATGCTGTAAGTCCTGGCCCCCGTCCAGGAATCTCCTGCAGCCAGCCGCTCATAAGCCCTCTTCTAACCGGCCAAGAATGTGGAAAGCTCCTTCAAAGAGAAGCCCTCTGCAAGGTGTGGTTAAAGCAGGTACCTGAGTCCGCAGGTGGCCACATTAGAGCAGATGAAACCGCTAACTGAAATCCCACACCTGTCTGGGAGCAACAGCCACAAAGGGGAGAAAACAGAGAAGCGAGGATAAAAAGATTAGATTAGATCAACGTGGTTCTATCATGTAATTCCTTTATACGGTGCCTTCATGCATCTGAAAACATCTGAGGTTGTTTTCACATAGGCCGTTGTGCAGATGCATAAAAAAGAAGAAATATTGACTTTTCTGCCTTTCAGATGACACTAAAATGAATGAATGGTGCCCAATAAAAGTTGTCAGAGTCAAGGGTCAAAGGGCAGAAGTGTCACAGTTTTACAACGTGGAACCGAGTTAAAAGACAAGCTGATCAAAGACACTCGGCACAAACACTCATTCTGTTGGTTTCATCTGAATGGAAAATACAATGAGCGCATATAGGGACAGTCGGTCACTAACAGCGAACAGAAATGAGCAAGGAGTGATGAGAAGAGGAGTGGAGACGAGGGGAGAACATGACAGAGGACAAAGAAGTGCTTGTCCAAGGCCTGTCTGCCATCGGCTGCAGGGAGGGGCCCGGTGCCACTTGTTTGAGGGGTCTCCATGATAAATTGCCAACTACTTGACTCCGTCACACTGTCTGCCATTTGGACAATAACTGGGGTCGCAGTGGAGTAGAGGAGCGCTGACACTGTGGCCTACACAGAGAGGGGACACTTTCTCTCAACATGACCATTTATTCCAGATCGGCCTGCTCCGCATCATGACTATATATCTTAAGAGGAGCTCTGGACTGAAAATAAATAGAACACTTCTCACAGTTGTCTTTACTCAGACCTGTTTATTTGTACCCATTAATCACGCATGCCGGGTTTGACACTCTCTGCCGCAACAAGACCCAATATAAATGTATTGCTGCAGGATTGTCAAACAGGGAATGACAGAGATGAATGCAAACCCGGTGAAGAGGAAACAGATGACAACATGTGAAATGTTGCTCATTCAGATCTTTGGAATGACTCAGTTGAAATGGTCTCTGGACTGCCAACACTGTGCGTGCCACCTGCCTTCCTGGATCTGCTCTTTTTGACACCCTATCCCTTACAAAAAATAATCCTACAGCAATCCTATAATACACTTAAGAAGAATACTATACTATCACAACGAAGACACGTCACAGTTTTACATGGAACTGAATTCTCAAAGACAAGCTGATCAAAGGCTCTCAGCACAAACACCCAAATCTGCTTGTTTCTTCTGAATGGAAAAACAATGAGCACATAGAGACATGTGAAAAAACAACATAAATTATACCACAGAAAACCCCATGGTAATACCATAAAAGATAAAACAAATCCCATCAGGCATGATAAGGTGATTATATACTCACTACCACTGACACGTTAAGTCCCTAGGGGAATATTACAGTAATACCATAGCAGATAAAAATACCAGGCCAAAGTAAAGTCAGTATTGAGTACCCCAGACACACTATAGGACACTATAGAAACACTCCAGTAATGTTCTAATGATACCAGCACCAGGTAAACTCACTACTGAGTACCACAGAATGCTGTAGTAATATTATAGTAATACCACAGCAGATTAAAAAAAAGTCATAAAGTCCAATAAGACGGCTCATTAAACTCATTATTGAATACCACAGAGACACACTATAAGTCGCAATAGGAATATTATAGGATATATTTTCGTTAGAGATCCAATCCCACATAATCTTACTGAATCCATGTCTCAGTCACGCAAACCTGTCATCCCCCTCTGAACCTGCGCTCCCCTCCTCTTAAAATAAGCAGGAGTGTGTGTGTGTGTGTGTGTGTGTGTGTGTGTGTGTGTGTGTGTGTATGTTGGGTTGGGTTGGGGGGGTATTCAAAGCGTCCCACCTCCTTCTCTTCCAGTCAAGACGCTCCAAACTTGTGGAGCGCACCGCGGAAACTCTTCATAGAGTCAAGCTCGGTTCCTGCGTCAGGACAGCACCGAGTGAAAGGAGACACTTACGGACAAATCAAAAGTCAAAATCATCCGTAAAGAGCGTCGGGAATGGCGGAGGGGCGCAATGGTCCTCCAGCCGAGCGGCACATGTGAGCCCAGAGGCTACCGGTAACGTTTTATTTCCAAGTCGACGGGGAAAGGGCAGTAAGAAGACAGAGAAAGGGGAAAGGGGGAGATAAAGTCTGTAAAGGCGGACTATCAGAAGTGTCCTCTCACCTCGACATGATGGTTTGTCTGTCAGGACTGAGCTGGGTCCTCCTGAGCGCTCTTCTGCACCCTGTGGCACCCCGGGGCGCAGACCGACGGGACAGACCGAGGCAGTGTGACGCACCTAAGTCGGTGAGTGCTGTGGGTTGTGACCGCGGGTTTTGGTGCGGGGGGTGATATCAGGGGTTCCCACACTTTTCCGTGTCAACGACCCCCGGATAGACACGCATTCGCCCGGGGAGCCACATAAAATACGATACGATTTCGAATATGAATAGATTTTTGTTTTTAGTTATGACTTGGTGCAGAATTATAGAAGTGGAGTGATAAAAGTGGGGACTGAAACCTATACTAAAAATGGTTGTCCTTATGTGTGTTTTTGTTCACTTGAATAACTTCTGGCCACTGAAATAATATTGACCCCCGACCTTGGGAACTACTGGGTTATAGTAGTAAACTTCGCGCTCTGTCCTATAGTGCCTTACTAATATTCCTGTGGCTCAGGTTAAAATTTCCGACCTTTGTAAATCTATGATTGCTGTTTATTATTGCCCTATAGCCTGCTTGAGGTGAGGCGAGTTTAACGGATAATATCACGATTAACGCTGCTGAAAATATGTTGGAATAAAAATATGAATGCAGGATAAATAAAATAAATAAATTACAAATTGTATTTGGAATGTTATTAAGTCTGGGTAATTACTGAAGCAATATAGGCAATATAATACTACTACTACTACTACTACTACTACTACTTCTAATAATAATAATATACATTTATCCAATGCAATTTCTGCTGTAATATCTAATTTCAGTGACTAAATTAGGCCTTATCTACGTGTCTTCAAATGGCTCCAGGTCCATCGTAAATCGTGAAGACATAAAGTGGCTCAGAAAACCTTTAGGCTAACTTGGTCCTGAACCTCCACGGACGAAGAAAAATCTGGGCCTTGGAAATAAGAGCAGTTGCCAAGCGAAATTGATGCCGCTCGCCAACTTTATGGCTGTTTATGTGACAAAAGCAAGTGGGGAACACCCACGGGTGACTTGACTTCATGAGCATTTATTTGGAAAAGTTTCACTGACCTTTCAGAAGTGATCATGTTTCTTTCAGACGCGGCTTATTAAAACACTTATCGGGCATATTGGTAAAATTATGGAAGGGCTTGAATTCATACCGTGAGGGTGTGCAGTAGTGCAGAGCAGGCAGGCACTCCACTTCAATTAATGTGAGTCTTCTCTAATCTGAGCCAGACCGGGACTGTCGCTCCCGTCTGTCTGTCTGTCTGTCTCCCAGTGTGAATTTATCATCGATGGAGGAGATGAAGGGAAACTTAATTAAAATCATGACTGCAGACCAGCACGCGCACCGCCTGCAGACCCCCTGCTCCAAAAACGCAAAAGGCCTCACAACAACAGAAAATTATATGACCTCATCAACAGGCGAATTCTCGTTTTTTTTTTTTTTTTTTAAATGACACATGTGGCTGACTACAAGTATACGCATGTGTTATTAAGATATTGAAGGAGGTCGTTAGGGAGTCGTTAGAGATCACAGGCTTTTGTTTCATTACTTCTATGCGGATAATGGAGCTGTTGTCAGAGATCAGTTGAAGGCTTCGTGCTCCTTCTCTTCATGTGATTTGTAATGCGTCAGTACAGTGCTCTCTGTTTTCTGTTAAAAGTAATTACCGCCATAAAAAGGAGCCCCGCGCGTCAAGGCTCTCCGGAGCTCTGAGAAGTCCATGAAGCTCTGGGTGAAGGGATCTCGCCTCTCCTCTGGACGGAGACAACCCCGACCGCACTTTCCATGTTCACTTGAATCTAATTGAATCTTATTTTATGAAAAAAAAAGGGCCTACATGCGCACATTTGGTGGTTAAAGATTGACAAAACGCTGTATATGCAATAATGTTCCACGTTTGCGTGTCTCCAAAATATGATGTAGAGAGAGAATGCGCTAGTAATGCCATCCAAACCTTTCCCGTTATTACAGTGTCGGCCAAAGTGAAAATTGAGTTAGAAACTTAGAAACAAACTCTGTTCAAACATTTCACTATTTGCACCGAAGAAACGCTGCTCTGAAATTGAATCTAGCGGTCTCTATTTATATTGCCTTGGGAAAAATTGTGCCAGAAATTATGCTCGTTGCAGTTAATTATGATGATAACACAACTCCCCGCAAGATGTCTTCACTAGCTTTTGGCAGTCATCTGAACAGCTTTATATGACAGATGCAGCATTGGCAGCACCCAACTGAACCCCAGCTGAAGGAAATCTTGATTAAATTTTAGAAGTAAACATTTTCTAAGAATAACTTTATTTTACAGTAATAGGTTTCATCCACCAGATGCCTGATTACATGATGTCTCAGAAGCCAGAATTTTTATATTGTTTATAAAACCTTACTCTTTTTTCACATTTAAATAATGCCAACATCAAAGTATTAATTTCATGGTATCACAGCACGTGCACTGAACGTCTGCACAGCAGTGAACATGAAGCACATGTTAAATGCAGTACAAAGTTAGGCTCATTTGCCACGGTTGTGATTGTTCATATTTATTTCATTTCCATCGTGACATTGTTTTGTGTAGACATAACCGCAGTAGACAAACACTTCCTGTAATCTAAACCATAAGACATAAAAACAGTGCTGTACATTGGGCTGTCAGCACTAGCACTCCCTGCCTGGTTCTGTAAAAATCAATTTCACAAACAAAAGTATCGTAGTGGGGTCACAACAGGGCCCAGATTTCTTTCAGCATTTGACTTTTATGAGCTCCAGCACAGTGTATGTGCACTGCAGCAGCAGCAGCCTTCGAAATGCTTCCCAGCACAGATGAGGCTTTGGCAACCTAGGTATGCACCTCAACAATACACGGGGGTCTGTTTACGGTCCAGAAGGCCTCTCTTTAAACTCTTTGCCGGTACCGCAGCAGCACACACTCACAGCCCAGCCCAGACTAGCCTGCATACTTCCCCTGCCTTCATCTCAAAATGGTATTTCAATATTTAACTTGTTGACCTGAGCCCATGAGCCAGTAAACCACAATAAAGGGAACATCTGTCAACTTAAGTTTTAAGGCACGTTGGATAGCTCCAAATTGATGGTTCTGGTATTTTATTTATTATTTCCTCTTACTCTCTTTACTTTTACCTCGCACTTCATTCCTCTGACTTTCCTTTCCTCCCGCCTCTGCCTCCTCCACAGCAAAGTGACATGAACTCCTTCCTGTGGACAGTGAAGCGTGAGCCTCCTTACCCCCCTTCCTACTTATTTGGTACCATCCACGTGCCCTACACCCGAGTCTGGGACTTCATCCCCGAGAGCTCCAAGCGAGCTTTCCACAGCAGCCCTAATGTTTACTTTGAGCTGGACCTGACCGACCCTCTGACCATCTCCAAGCTGACCAGCTGCCAGCTGCTGCCCCACGGGGAGAACCTGCAGACCCTGCTGCCTCGAGACCTGTACCGCCGCCTCAAACGCCACCTGGACTACGTCAAACACATGATGCCCTACTGGATGACGGCTGACCAGCGCGGCCGCGGCCTGTATGCCGACTACCTGTTCAATGCCATCGCAGGGAACTGGGAGAGGAAGAGGCCCGTGTGGGTGATGCTGATGGTCAACTCACTGACAGAGTGGGACGTCAGGTCCCGGGGGACGCCGGTGCTGGACCTGTTCCTGGCCCAGGAGGCCGAGAGGATGGGGAAGAGGACAGGGGCGGTGGAGAGGGTGGAGGAGCAGTGCCACCCCCTCAACGGGCTCAACTTCTCTCAGGTAACAGGATGAAAGGAATGCATGTTTATTTTCTTCCTTTTTTCATTTTATCCACTGCATTTACACAGTTGAAATAACAGGAGAAACTGGAAAAAGAGTTGTGGGAATAGTGGGAATAGAGGTAGGCCCAAGCCAGGCCTAGATGTGGCATGCATGATCCATAAGGTGGGGTACCCAGTCTACATTCCAACTTCGCCCCTATGCTCTTTTGCTCACAGAAAATAAGTTCTAAAGACTCACTACTTTGAGCCCTTTGAATAGGGCCCCATAATCCACAAACTGTGTGGCAAAAGTAGGGAATTGCTCACAGTGTGTGTGTGTGTGTGTATGTGTGTGTGCGCGCAGAGATGGAGGGTGTTGTATCCTTTGAAAGGAACAGTCAGGGAATGTAGGAAATTGAAAAAAATGTGATTAAAACCTGTCTGCTGGAGACAGCTTTACTGTTATGGATGTTCCTCTAGCTCACTAAGCAAACAGACACTACAGCTGAGTCTGCAGAGAGGGTGTCAGGCTGAGCGATGTACATGCAGAATAGA
Source organism: Hoplostethus mediterraneus (assembly GCA_034670385.1). Lineage (NCBI taxonomy): Eukaryota > Metazoa > Chordata > Actinopteri > Trachichthyiformes > Trachichthyidae > Hoplostethus > Hoplostethus mediterraneus. The sequence continues at coordinate 7,689,547 of JAXDDW010000008.1, forward strand.
TTAGAGAAGGTGAGAAGTGTGGAGAGCTCTCTCTTTCATTAAAGCAGACTGCCTGTCTGGCTCCGTGAGGTATTGCCAGGGCTCGCTTGGTAATCGGAGACTGAAAGATGAACGAAATAACCTAATTACATGATGAGCAAAACATGGGGAGTATATCCATATTTTATTTCTTCCGTGATGGGGAAGAAACGAGGGGAACATTTAGGTCTATTTAAAGAATGGACTTGGATTAGTGAATTGGAGGTCACCTAGCTGGAGGCTGGAGTCCATTTTCCAAACTCTGGGAGGTCCCATAAAAGTCTGTGATGAGCCTTGACAGGACAGGGAGGATGTGCTTTAATGTACAATATGATCTTTGCTCTACGCCGAAGAACAATACACACACACACACACAATTCACATGCGCGTCACACACACAAAGGTACATCAGCAGCATGCAAAGCCCCCCGTGCACAGACATTAGCGGTGTAGTGCAACAGAATCTGAGAGCCTGAGCCTCCATGTGACAGGTCGCAGGGCTCCTGGGCTAATTTGAGAGCCTCTCCTCTTTCATCAACACCTCCTAACTACACTGTCAAAGCCGCACTGAATGCCCTGCAAATGCCTGGCAGCTTCACTACCCCTAGAAATAAGCTCGGCAAGGCACACGGAGAGGACAAGTGCTAATGCCGTTATGAGTGCTTTGCAATGTGTGTCATCTGTTATATACAGTGGACATGTATGTTTCTTGCAACGCCATTCAAGTCCTCTGTCTTTTTCAACTTTAAACTAATCTCAGTGCAACTGCCCTAAAGTTGATCTGTATTTAGTGTGGCAGGCGCAGCAGTTTGCCCCTAATAACAAAACTGTTTTAAATTACACCGTAACAGGGTTGAGTTGCTGTACGGCGGCCAACTGTTGAAAACTGTTTCTGTTTTGGGAGAACTTCCATTCGACTTCGATATGTATCAAGGGAGTGTCCTCTATTGTTCCTCAGAGAAAAGCAAAAGTAGAAGGCACAGAATTTACAAGGGACGATAAAGTCAATATTTTTACGAGACAGGTGTTTGTTGAAATTTAGATACAATTTTTATTACCATGGAAATTCAGTCAAAATTGGATGATGACTAACTCAAATTTCACCCCAAGTACGGCTGGACCTCTGGGCAAGCCCCTCATTTCCAGATATGTATGAGAACAATTCAGAGCTGAAATGAAACTGACATGGAAACCATTATTCTCAATTATAATAATTTGCGATATAATCTGAACACTATGGTTGATTGGATCCCTCTACGCTTGATTAGGACAGCGATGAGGTCAGAAGGATGCACAGACAAAACGTCAAAGAGAGACGCGTGGGTGGGGATCAGGAGAAAGAGAGAGAGGGTAGAGATAGAGACCGACTAGGGGATAGAAAACGTGTACGGGTGGGGAGGGGGAGGAGAGGAAAATGCAGGGAGACTGATGTGCATCGTGTCAGTACTAACTCTGATCTGAAACATGAGCAACGCTTAAAGGGAGATCTGAGTTTGGGAAAGGCTCCAGACCCCGCCGGCCCACATATTATTTGTTCCCAATAAAAGTAGCTGCTTACAATATCCTGTAACTTTGTCGCTCTGGCGTCGCCAAAGGGCTCTCAGAAACATGAACGCCGGTGATTCATCATCCGCCGTGAGTTTTTCATAGGCAGCTGGTGCCAGCGCAGCGGAGCTGTGTGGAGGTGGGCAGTCTCGAGGCATGGGCGAGCCCAGCTTCACCCCAGCTCAGCTCCCCAGAGCGTGGACAGCCGGGGTCATTGGGTTTGCTATCCCCCGGGACCCCGTGACCTCACAGGAAGTAGAGGTACAGCAGAAAGACTGTCCCCTCTGGGTAAGGAGGAGATGGAGGAGGTATATTAGGTGGGAGAGTGAGAGAGAGAGACGCTAGGTGTGCCAGGCCTTACGAGGTTGGCAGAGAGCCTGACAGACAGAGCTCTCTTTAGACCATTAGGTGTGGAGCTCTTTGTGAGAAGGAGTTTAGGGGATGTGGAAACAAAGGCAGGCCGTGGTGCATGGTTCTTCTCCAGCTCTGTGGAGGCCGATGTAGGTCGACAGCTGGGCGGGCCAGCTAGTACCAAAAGGCTTTCCTACGGCACGCCACGAGCACCGAGGGGGAATGGCTGCAGGAAACCAGGCCGGCTAAAAGGGTGCAAGCTGCACAACCACTGTTCCAGGAGTCAATAACACCTACCGCACTTCCTCTCTGCAAAGCCATTGATCATTTGTGCCTGGAACAAGTTTTCTCTAAACCCAATGCACCCACTGTAATTCATCTTCACAATCATGGCTGCACAGTGTAAACAGCATCACCTCCTATAGGATTCATACATCATGGGTTTCCCAGAGGTAGCAGTAAGCTAATCTTTGTTCCCACTGAGGTATATTATCAGAGTTAAGCTGTGGAACAAAGATGGTTTTAGCAACGCTGCTTTTGAGAGCCTTAAGGGCGGCTCCAGCCTGTGGGCCTCTCTCACTCCCAGCATATAAACACCCATATTTATTTTCCCTAGGTCGCATTGCAGCCGGGGCCACTGGCCCATGTCGGGGAGAAATGACATCATATCGGTGGCGCCTGTCTCCTAGGCAGGGGTCAAGGGTTATGGTGGGAGGTGGTGGTGGAGTTGCGGACCAGCAGAGCGGTAAGGAGACTGGCAGTCTGCTGGGGTCAGCCTGGGCACTGCTGAGCAGACAAGCAGCAGCCAATCAGATAGGGTAGCTTACCCAACCCCTGACCAGGCTGAGTTTCTGCAGACCAGGGCTATTTTCACTATGCTATAACCTGTGGAGAGAGAGAGAGAGAGAGAGAGAGAGGGAGAGGGAGAGAGGGAGAGAGGGAGCTGGCTGTCTCTAGACTCCAGTATTGTCACCTCAGGGCCAGGGAGGGGACCAGGGAGGGGACCAGGGAGGGGACCAGGGAGGGGACCAGGGAACAGAGGGGTGGATCTGGTTTCCCCTCAGCAGGAAAGGCCATGCAGGAGACTGCATGGCCTCCTCCTGGAGAAGGCCATGCAGTCTCCTGCCAGCTTTAGAGCTCCAGCAGAGGGGCTCAGTGACAGTCTGACATGTCTATTTCAATCAGTCGGACTCCTGTCCCAGCCCTCTGCTAGTGAAGATGTGAGGCTGTTCTGTTGTGCTGACATGGCAGACAAGCCTTACACTTGCTGTGGTCGGAGTGGAACGTTCAGTACCCGGGGCCAGGGGAAGGGCTGGGCGATGCGGCGAACATATCATATCTCAGTAGTTTTGATGGTGTAATAATATGCAGGATGATGGCGTTTAGTTTTTCCAATATAAGTATGAAGATACGGTATGAAAAGTACATGACTGTAGGATACCAACCACTGAGTCCACATGCTGTGGTCAGAATGTGAAACCTCCAGCTCTCTGGGCCAGGGGAACTTTCTCTCTCTGTATAGAACATGGCCATAATATTATATCACAATGTTTGGACAGTATAACTTTATATGATTGTATTTGGTTTTTACAATTAAAAATACACTCGACCAATGATTTAAGACAGATTTAAAAAGAAAATGTCATTGCAATGGTTTACAGTAAAATCCGGTATATCCAGCCCTAGGCAGGAGCACGGCCTTTCTCTGTACAGCTTAGAGGTTTGTGGCTCTGTCTATGTGCCGTTCGATGAGCATTTTACAGTATGCAACGAATACGATATTGCAAGAACACCGAAAGTGAATATCTCTCCATTGGTCGGGTCGGTATTGTCATGTCATCTCTCATGTGTCGTATCAAATCATGACAGAGCACTCTAAGTTGTGTTCCTTGGACTGTGTTCACCTAAACAAGACGTTGTTAAAGGGAGGAATTAAGTAACATCCAACCTTACCCGTAGTCAAATATTTACATTCCATGTTGTGTGTGTAAGATTGGGTTCGGAGCGATGTGTCGGCCACAGAGGCTGACTGATGGAAAAAGCAGTTATGCGTCTCCTTTCTGCTCCTCTCTCCTCTGACCTCCCGGCTCCTCTTGGATCTCTGTTCTCTCCCTCTCCCTCTATCTTCCTCTCTGACATGTCCTGAGGCCCTGGTTGTCCCGTTGCTAACCCGTTGCTCATCTGTGCATGTGCGTACACACACACACACACACACACACAGTGGAAAAAGAGGTGGAAACGGAGAAGGAGGAGGGGAGGAGGAGATTACCTTTAAAGTGTGCTGGCGACGTGCATCATCTCTCTAAGCGTGACATCAGAGGGCGTTTCACATCCAGGCTGTAATTACCTGCGCAAATATGTGGAAAACTGCGAGGCAACACGTATCAGGCCGATCATCTGGCCCCGTCGGCAGGCAGACGGCAGTCCCACTGTTGCACTAATGACTTAATAGGCCCCCTTAATGACCAAATAGCCCGCTGCCATCCAGAAGCACTTAGACAATTATGTGCTGGCCAGAACACTGCCGGCTGATGTCGAAATGGAGGGAGGCAGAGAGGCTGGACGCTGAGAGAGCAGGGGCATTGGAGACTTTAATGGTAGATTAATCCGCATTTTTTGTACTCTATTCATATTTTGTTCTGTTTGTTGTCCACCCAAAAACACTTTAACACTTTAACCAAACAGCTATTAGCCATGTACCTCGCATTTTGGGGTCCATTTTGTTGTTTGGTGGTGTATTTTGCTCGTTCTCATAGATAACTGGCCAAACATAGATGACATGATGTCACATTGAGATATTTGCAGCGCAACGACAATGAAGTTTGATAGGTACAATATTTTCAGCGGTCTAAAACATCAGCGGTAAACATCAGGTTTTGTCAGAGAGCAAGAACTTCTTTCTAGACCGATGTTCAACAATCATACAGGGAGAAATCCGTTGAAGAGGAGGCAGAGATACTAATTTCTCCACCAGCAGTAGCCTCAATAGACCAGGATGCAATGCAGCACAAGATATGTTGAGTAAGGGATGCGACTCTCACTTATTCTTGACTGCAAAAACACTCTTTACTTGGCGTATAACCAAAGCTGAATGCATGTGAATGACGTTCACGCCCACCGAAAGGCATTCTGGGAAATGTAGCAAATCACTGACCGAAATAAAAATTATGCAGGCAGGCAGGTTGAGGGAAAGTGAGTAGACCAAAAAAAAATCCTCATCACAAAATGGCCCCTGGAATGCATTGATCATCACAGATTGATGATATCTAACTGGATAAGAGTATCTGATGGTGTTTTTTTACTTTAATCTGTAGAATTTGTACGTTTCTCAAATATTTCATTACTCAACAATGAACTCAGGCTGGATAACTGGAAAATACTACCCATGAAACTTCTGTGTAGTCTCAGTGTTCCTCTACAGGCTTGCTGCTGTGTCTCAAATTGGGGATCCATAGTCTTCTGTAGAAAGGTCATGTCCCTCATCGCTCCTCTCAGTACCTGGAGGACTGCGGTAATGACTCCACCACATTGTCACAGAGCTGAGTGCCGCTGAGCAAGTGAGCGAGTGAGGCAGGTTGGAGTGCTCTTCCATACTTCAGCGTTCAATGTGCCAAAACCATCCCTCTCTCCCTCGCCCACATTCCCGCTTTTGTGGAGGGAATGAGCGTTCCTTTATAACTGAATTGTAACGGACTCACGTCACCCTGCGGATCGTCTCTGAATCCATCATCGGCACTTCCCTCAAACGTGGACCGAAACAGCTGAAGCACACACAGACAGACACGCACACACACACACACACACACACACACACACACACACACACACACACACACACACACACTGTCGTCTGTACAGTTATTTTGCCATACCGACAGTGGAAACCCTAGTAACGTGAATGGGGGTTGAGGTTGTTTGAGTCCAGGCAGGTACTTTTGATGGAAATGTATACAACACAGTGTTGGGTACAAAGTAACATGTACAAAGTAGAGTACTCAGATTACTTTTGTTGTAGTAACAAGTAACTTAAAGTGTTAGTTTAGTTAGTTTTCAATTCTTGTGACCCATTATTAACTTTTTTAAATTAGAATATCGTTACTTCATATTGTTTCATGTTGTTAGTGCAAATAAAAAAAAGGTAGAAAAAAGTGATAATCCTGCAGCATCTTGTCCAGACATCATGCTGCTAATAAACCCCCCCAATCTAAATCTTCTTATAAATGAGGAAATATAAATGAGACTGTTTTACTGTTTTAAAAAGAGCCTTGTATTGCATCGACAACACAACAACTTTGCACTGTAACTTTGTACTGTACTTTAACTACCTAGTCAGTTTTAACTAACTTTATCATTGCACACACACATACACACACGCCTATAGACACACACACTGTAACTCTATACCTGCATAGTTATTTACTCATCCCAACAATGGAAGCTAGTGAAGTAAATGGGGCGGAGGTAGTTTTCCATGGGCAAGGCAGGTAGTTTCACGTAAGGGTGAGGTTAACCTCAGGTTGTCTGGGCCAGAGGCTGATTGATCACAGGCAGGAATGCGACCGACTGATTTCCTCAGAAACCCACTTGCCCCCCCTGGAATGCTGTTGTCTGTCGGGATGTCGTTGTTATTTAACCTTTGTTTAACCTGGTTAGTCCTGTTGAGATCAAGGACCTCTTTCCGGGAGATAATCTGAGATGTGATGTGTGTACTGCGGAAACATTTCTGCTTGGTGACTTTAAAGAGATAGGATTTAAATTTAACCTTTTGAAGAAAATAGCTGTCATATACTGTTAGTCCTTGTATCAAATGCTCAGATAATAATTGGAAAAAGATGCCTTCAGTCCAATAGATCAGTATAAAGCCAGTAGTGGTGAAAGTGTTTCAACAGGGGGTGTCATACCTTTATCCAGTGGAGTGAATCTGTTTTTTTAAGAGATGTCTGTGGGGGGTGAAAGAGTGTATGTTCAAGTGTGTGATCCTTAAGTTGCTCTTCCTCCGGAGTCCAAGCTTTCTGGGAAAAACTAACGAGGTGCACTCGAGGTTCCCTGCTCACAGATTCCCATCCACTTACTTTTAAAATCGCTGGTGAAACAAATACAAACATCCATTTGTATACATTCTTTTCTGTCATGATGTTAGTGATTTCAACTTTTACATGGGTGGCGCTCCATCCTGGTAGCATGCTATATTCATGAAAAGTGAGAGAAATGAATAAATGACATGCAGGAGACACGACTAGAAACAGGCAGCGGTTTGCCACAAAAATGGTGTGGTGGAACAGAAGCATGTGGACATCGAGGTGGGCTTCAACTCCAACAACCCAGGTTCAACTCCCAACTCATGTGAAGATGTTTTCTTCTTTCTGTCTTTTATTTTTCAGCAAGTTTTCTAGTTTAGTTAGAAAGTTATTTAAACCCTCAGCTTAACCTTAACCAAATGGTTTAAGTTTGAATTGCCTAACTCTAACCCTAACCTTACATGAAGGTGTTTTACTCGCCTACACGTTTTACACGACGAACACTTGAAAATCTCTGTTGTTGTCACATAATCCTCCTGTGGTGGAGGAACTCAATCTTCCCATTATTCATGTCCACAACACGTAGTCTGCGATTCAGAGTTTTGAGACTGTGTTTGGCTTTCTCTGCTGTCAACATACTGCAAAATAACTTTTTACTTGTAATTGTTAACAGACACGAAGAGAGAGTGGCAGATGGCTGTACGCCACAAATACCCAGACTGTGTGTATCTAAAGCTCCCAGTGGCAGAACATGGAAAATGATTGCCAGTGTGCCATGGCATGTAGCTTTCCATGTTGGAGGATTGGTGGTCTGAGATGAGCTCAGTGGACTGGCCTGCCTCTGACATCAGCCTCACATATTACCAGACCTCTCACACACCACTGGCCAGCAGTCATAAATAGGTGCCAGCGTATGTATGTGTGTGTGTATGTGTGTGTGACTCATAGCCAGGCTTGTTGGGGATTATGGTAGCATTAGCGGAGTCCTCTCATTGAACCCTGTTTTAATGCGACCCATGCGTCTTCTCTGCCCCCTTTGCCCTGTCCCTGTTATACACAGCCCAGTGGAGCACTTCAACTCTACTTACGCCCTCCCCCTGCACCTCCCCCTGCACCTCTCACCTTTCTTTACCCCCCTCTCAAACACTTTCACCCTCATTTTCACCCCTGTACAATTTACTTCAATTTTGTTCTGCCCAGTCAGACAATGCTCTTTCATAGTTCTGTTTTTTACCCATAATTTATCCAGCAAAGCACGGCGTCACGTTCACACATTCAGAAACATTCAGAAACATTCAGAAACATTCACAAACATTCACACTCAAAGCTGTCCAGTCCAAAAACACTTTCACCCCACTACTGGTTTTATAAACAAAGTGATTTATTGGATTGGAGTCACTCTGAAACTATTTGCCACTGAGCAGGAGTTGAGAGTTCAGTTGAGATACGTTACTCATCAAGTGCTCTCCTCACACTGTACCAGTAATATGCAGGGCCACTTTTTAATAACCTCAAGTCTCTACTGTTCTCTCACTATCACTGTTCCTATTTCTTCTCCTCCCCTTGCTTGGCAGAACGAGTATTCACCACTGCTCTGCTTTCTTTCCCAACGACATCCTAAAAGCTTCTTGCCCCTGACCTCTAAACGTTTCTGAAAACTGTCTACCTCAACACCCGATGTATGAGTATCTCCACCAGCCGCAATATCCCGTCAAGTTGAGGTTCAGGTATGCAACAGCGGAGGCAGCTGTGCTCTTTCTCAGTTATCAGGAATCAGTTGTTACTCCTGCTTTGCTTTGTAAACCGGTGATTTGCTGTTTGTGAGATCCCCGGAGGGAGGCTTTAAGCATTAACTTCACATTTGCCCGATTGACTTGCAAAGAAATAAAGAGGAACTTAGAAACCAAACTCTGTTGACTGCTTTCACGACCGGGCCCCGATGCCGGTCCCCAACTCCCAGACCGAGTTGGAGCTCTTGAAACACGGCTCCACTCGTAAACTTTATTAGGGAGCACATAAATTCTCTCATTCCTGCTGTCTCCCCCTGCTCTGTCGGGTGGAGTGATGCCCAGCCCGGGCTCCTCACCTCAGCGTACCTTTCAGCTCCCGAAAGCAGTGAGGGAAGGGAGGCAGACAGACAGACGGCCCAGCGGGGAGACAGGCGGGCGAGGGCAGTTTGTCAGGGCAAGGGTAGTCGGATAGGTAGACGGACAGACAGGCGGGCGGGTCGGGGGAACCAAGAAAAGCCGGTAGGTAGAGAGGCAGGGAAGCAGCAGACAGGCTCCAGTGCCATTAACAAGACCTCAGACACCGATGCTCTGGTCCCGGCACACAGCTCTGTAGGGGTAGATTACCAGAGAGGGCAGTGAGAGCACAAACCCACAGATTCACAGTTCAAACAGCGCTGAGTCAAACCAATTTGAGAAACATTAACACAAACCCTCCTCCCATTACAGACCCGTTCTCAGCCAAACTCCACGGTAGTTAGTAGAGAGACAGAAATGAACAGGGGCTCTGGAAAAGAAGTAAACGTTAAGACAAATACCAGGAGTAGCCTCTTTTTTATTCCTTGACTTGTCATGTTTTGGTCCATGGCTGTGACTGCTGTCCCCTCTGGGCTGCTGTACGTGATTCAGATGAACGATTTGTTCCAGTGCGTTCGGGGACGAAAACAACACGCAGTCTGAAGCAACAGAAACATGTAGCCACCACACAGCCAGCAGTAGAAGAAAACACCACTCCACACAAACCACTGGAACAACAAAAACATAAAACAAACACGGCTGTAAAAATCTCAACAATCGAGGGATGGAAGATGAACTGAGAGAGGAAAATGGCACCGTCCTCTTTTGTAAAGGCCTGCTGCGACTTTCCAGCAGTGGTAAAGAAGTTAAAACAAATCTTAGTGGTACAAATTGAGTGTTTATTTGCCAAGATGCAATGATAATGTGTTATTTCGTAGTTCACAAAATGCCCCAAAATGCCCCTAGACTGCACAAACTGCCCTCTCTTCTACCATGTAGAGGTGTTTTCTTTCAAACACATACAGCACAGGACAATGGCTATCTCTCTTGTGCGTGTGTGTGTGTGTGTGTGTGTGTGTGTGTGTGTGCTGCCAGGTCAGTGGATTAACACAACAGAGTGTAGGGCCAGTGTTTTGAAACCGATCCCAAAACAGCAGCTGACCTCCTCGATGGGCAATAGGTTTACTGCTGCTGGAGCCATCATGAAAGTGCTTCGCCCACACACACACACACACACACACACACACACACACACACACACACACACACACACACCCAGCCCCCTTTATTCTATTAACCTCTGGCCGATAAATGCGTTTTACCCTGGATTACCCTCGACGGATTGGGGGGTTTCAGGAATTTTCAGCATTCAGGCCGCTGTTTCACCTTTCAGATTCTCGTTCCCAGACCTTCCTCTGAGCCGGATTGAGGGAGCTGGTTGTTGTCGTCCTTGTCCTTTAGAAGACCCCTACCCCAGCGTCCAAACCCCCGATACCCACTACATTTCACATCATGTAGTCCAACCCGCTGACTGCTGTTGAACGTGACTTCTGTTCAGTTCCCTGCGACTAACCCAGATCTTGGTCAATCAGTAATGTTTTATCCTGCACGCAGTCCCAGGTAGGTGATATCAGTACAACTCAGATAGTGACAGGTAACTTGCCAATCACAGAAAAGTACACTGTTATTTTCTAAACTTACTAGGACTCATTATAGTGTCCTGTGTGAAAATCTCTGCCCATCTGGCACACAGGAAGGATAAAAAAAAAACGAAAGTGGCTGCCCTGCTGTTGACGTGTGACCTGGTCAATCCTTACCACGAGAGAAAGGACCAAGAAAAAGCAAAAAAAAGAAGAGAAAAATGGATTATAAGAAAAGGGAAGGGGAGGAGCGGGGGAGAAACACGGCGTGGGAGAAGCAGAGCAGACCTCACACCGCTCAGGATAAATGGGAGAGAGAGGAGAGCAAAATAAAATTGTTCAATTTGGAGGTAGAGAGAGGTAGAGAAAGCGAGCAATAAAAACAATAATACAGGAAACCTTTCACTTTCTCCACTCGACAGTTTTCTCTCTGCCAGAATAAAAAACTAGGATGCTGCTGTGAGGTTTCTCCCCCCCCCACCTCTTGGTTTTGAGGTCGTTTTCTCCCTCCCCCCTCTCAGGTCTCGGTCAATTTCACCTGTCATTCACCGGTGCAGTTTTTCCAACACAGTTCTTCTACCTCTCCCAAGGCATACACTCTCTTGGCGTCCACTGGAACAGTTTAAATATAATATCAAACATATGGCAGCGTTTATGAAAGGTAAATGAGATGAAATCAAATTTACTTAAAGATTCCTACTGGGACAGCGGTCCCTGAGGGACGCCGTTGTGTAGGGAGAGTCTAAATGATGGGCAGCTGTAATTACACCCATGAACGGAGTGGGAGAGATGGAGAGGAGAGATGGAGATGGAGGAGTGTAGAGAGGAGGGGGGTGGGACATATTAGACAGCCAGGAGAAGGGAGGATGGGGGAGAAGGGTGGCAGGAGAAGGGAGAGATGAGAGAGGGGGCTCTTAGTGGGTGGCTCCTCTCTGCGTTCTCTCTCTCTCTCTCTCTCTCTCTCTCTCTCTCTCTCTCTCTCTCTCTCCCTATGCCCCGTTCCCCTCTCCCTTTCCCTCTCTCTCTTGTGGGTGTGCATCATGTGACGATGTGTAATTGGCCTGTGGTCACACCAGAGTTGTGCAAACAGATTAGCAGGGAAACATGTCAGCCTGAGGCGCTGCGGAGGTGAATGTGTGTGTTGTGTGGATCACAGATGTGGGATTGTGTGGGAAATGGTTTGATGGAGTAAAACCTATATTAATGGTGAGCAGGTGGGGCAGTTGACGTTTAAACACACGGATTCATGATCATAAGCACGCATGCACACAGGGAGCGTCTAGAGCTCATGACGTGACACACACATGCTTTACTTGCATCCACTGGATTCAATTATATCTACACAGAACTTTTTATTTTCTTTACACATTGAATTGATTCATGTTTTTTGTTTATGAATTCCTCATTTAAAGGCAGTGATCCATCCCAGAGTTCCCCTACCACTGAATAGGAGGCGTGACTCACCCTGCGTTAAGGAGCTGCTAACCCTAAAGTAATTTGTTTGGGTTTCAAATGACAGTTTTAGTGTCCCATGATGCTCTAAATGCTGTTTCAGAGGCTAATACACTAAAAACACTGAAAAGACATTGAATATCGGCACAAACATAACAGCTATCAGTGGCTTCAATCCAAACATCCTGATCCTAACTAATACTCATATTAATCCTCATTAAATCTGTCATTAAGTCTCAGGTCATTGGTCTAAAATACACAGTCATATACAGTAATGTTCATCTTTTGGGAACAGGCAGGTTCCTCACAAATGAGCATTCCTGGAGTGGTACTAAGGAGACAGAGAGAGAGAGAGAGAGAGAGAGAGGGAGAGAGAGGGATGAGAGTAAGCAAGAAAGCCCATGAACATACAAGCCCATTCAGATATGTGAGTTGAACTTGGCTGAACAAAGTCAGTGTGTAAGCAGACACAGTAATTGGTTTCTGATGCCCCTGTCAACCCCATGCCAGACCACCTGCCTGGGGTAGTAATAGCATCCCATAATATACCACCCAATGTGGATGGCCACCTCATTTTGCCGTAAAACGCTCCAACCCCCCTCGTGTCTCTATTCGCAGATCTTAAAAAGGAAGTGTCATTTTCAACACAGCTGTGTGTCTAGTTGGGACAACACACTTTTGTGTTACTTATGAACGAGTTTCAGCCCAAAGCACTAAAGATAGCAGTAGCAAGTCTGATAGCAATGATTGAAACAAACGACCTACCAAAGCATGTTCGGTAAACTAAGTCTGGTTGATAAAATGACAACACTTTTAAAGGCTGTATCTCTATTATAGAGATTTTGAATGAATGAAAATGTATATATTGAATTTTGCAATAGAACTGTTACTTCAGTATGTTGCGATATGTGTTGTTAGCAACATGCTGTGTTGAGAAAAGCAACCCAAACTGTCCCAAATGAAATAGGCAGATTTGGTGAAAAGGACACATGGTTTTTGAGAGTGCACTTTTCCTCTGGTTACTTGGCTGTTGTCTGCATCCTCATGGCTCAGGATTTTGCTGTATGTGGCAACTGTCCTGGTTGTTCCTGACTTTATTGTGATGGTGAGCTGGCCAACGGTAAGAGAGCCGCAGAAAGCCTTCCTTGCCACCGGCCTCCAACGGATGTGGCGGCCGCCGTCTTGTGTCACAGAGCAACTTTACAGAATGTGCTAATATGAAAAATATGGCCTGAGCTCAGCGCGGGCCAAGCCATGTTCTTCTGTGGATCGGCATGAACAAATCCCATGTTTTTGATAGATTTTTCTGCTGTTGATTCTCTCAGGTAATAATCTCAACGCTTCGGGCAGCCGACAGAAGCCTGACAGACAGGCAGACGGTGCGGGCGTGCGTGCCGTTGTTGTCAGCCAAAACCCAGATCTCTGTGAAAAGCTCACGGAGAGCGAGTGAGTATTGGAAGGGAAACACAAGTCTGTTTTATCAGCTTGCCAAAAGGCAAAGGGGAGAGCGAGCGAGAGACAGAATGAGAGAGAGAGAAAGAGAGACAGAGAGAGGCCAGGCCCCCTCAAAGCCTCTGTAGTCAGCTGTGGTGACGGCCAACTCAAGCACTTGAGAGCGGTGTGAATGGCTTTTTAATGCCTGCTAACAGCCAGGGTATTTAGCAAGATGGAGGGATGGATGAAGGGATAGAGTGAAGGATGGGAGGGATGGCGATAGGATGGGTGTGACCGTAATGTGTGGACATGAGATCCCCCAGTTGACCACTACCGCAGCATTGCTACCCTCACCATGGGCAGTTACTGTAGTTTACGTTACGGGCTGTTGGACTCAAGTGCAGACTTGGTTCCTCGCTGTCCAGATCCACATTTTTTAAAGCCGTGGTCTTTTCTCCGACTCTGTTCTCATTTGTCTTGGTCTTGTCTCAGATATTTTTCCTGAGGTATTGTAGTTTTGCCTGAGACCAACACAAATGAGCTCTCAATTATGTGGAAATCACAGGGATAATTCCCTCCATTGCTCTATCTATAGATGTGTGTCCAGCTGGCTACTGATAACGCGCTCAACCATATTACATTCATGCGCTTCTGGGAAACACTGTCTATTACACCTACAATGCTATTTTCCAATACAATGTCAATAGCAATTTTGACAAATGTGCACATTGTTGTGTCATTAGTCTGAAATAAGGCGTGGACTTGACTCTGGTTTGGTCTTGGTCTTGACGAAGGGTCAGATAGACATGGTTTTGGTCTTGTCCTGGTCTGGTCTTGACTTGAAAGAGGTGGTCGTGACTACAGCACTGACAGCACTATTTTCCTACAGTCTCCTCAAGACGCAGCAGTGTAGCAGAGCGGTCTGAAACCTTGGAAGCCGGTAAATGTGTCTGCAGGTTGTGGGAAACCTAAGAATGAATGTTCACACAATCCCAATACGTTTATCCTTTCTTCTCTGCTGGTTGGCTCCCTTTCTGGAGACCTCAGGACACATATGCATCCAAATTATGTCAACACCAATGGTTTGAAAGACTGATGGCAAAGGCTTTGCATGCATATGTGTATGTGTGTGTGTGTGTGTCCATATCTGTATTTCAGTTTGTCTATCTGTCCAATCTTTCATTCTCTGCAAGAAAAATGTGTTCTCGGGGAGATATGACCCTCAACCTCACAGTGACGAGAGGGTCTGCAGATGAAATCAGAGTGTGCTCGCTTTGCAGATTCTACCGTGGATATTTTGTGTGTCCAGTCAGTACACCAGTCAGTACAGTTAATTTATTAGTCTTGTAGTGTACTGCCGAGGGAGAATGTTATGCCAAATAAAAGGAAACTGGTGTGTCCAAAAGTTCATTTCATTTTTTAAGTAAAAGCATGCTTATTCTCTCACTGACAAAGAAGAATTCTGTATTAAATGCCTTTCATTGGCCCCGGGGTCAAGAAACTCAGTATATGCAATAAATAACTATAAAATGAAGTCAAAAATACGAAAAACATCAAGCGATACAAGGAGGCTGTGTTTCTGCTGAGAGCCACAACCCGTGTTTATCCTGTTTTTGTGAGGAGGAGTACCGATCTCAGAAACTGGTCAGGTCATATAAACCACATAAACTTCACTATCTAACCTCGACACCGCTGCTGTTTACACTAAACAGTCCCTTACTCAAACAAAAGCTGGAAGACTCCCTGGAAACCATGGGAAGAGAAGATGAGAGGGATGTGGAGGGGAACGAGAGAGAGAGGGAAAGAGACGGAGAAAACATTCGAAGGTAAAAAGTAAAAAGAGAACCAACAGATATTAAAAATGTCTTCTTTTATTTTGATTTCAAGGAGAGTACAACCTCTGGGGCTCCTCAAGCCTCTTTTCACTGGCTACTGAGTCCAATCTGCAGTGGTGGAAAGCAATAAGTTAGATGTAGTCTCTATTCCAAGTTTCTTTTTGTACTTTTACTTCTACTTGAGCAATTTACAGCCTACTGTACTTTTACTTCTGGACTTAACCTCTCATAATCAATATATTTCTATATCAGACTCGATCACCAAACAACCAGCAAAGTACGTATATGCCACACTTAAACTCAATTTTAAGGACAAGTACTGAATTGAGTAACTTCCATTTGAGTAAACCGTCTTCGTGCTCTGTCCTCCTGATGCGGTCTGCCGAGCGGAGAGACCAAACCCACCCAACCACCGAGCCCCCCCGAACCATCGAGCCCCCCGGCACCAAATGTGCCATTTAAGCAAGCCTGCACCTCCTCAGACCTCACCCACCTCCCCCCCACCGCCACCCAACCACACTTCCCGGGGGCAGCCTGATTATTTGTGAAAATCATCAGCAGTTTCTATGATGGAAAAAAAGAAGAGAGTGTGAAGTCTGGTTTAAGTCCGCTCGATGATCCAGGAATTCCATCCGTCTTCACTTGGGCTAACCTGGGATGGTGCGGAGACGGGAGGTTTGCTGTTTGGGAGGGAGCCAGGTTGTGGAGAAATTTTCGGGCATGTCTGTTGAAATGGTGGACATTCTCCTCCACTGAAGCAATTTTCTTGCTTCTCTTTGTTTGTGGAAAAAAAAAAAAAAATGAAAATGCTTATCTTGGATTGGTTGCAGTCGTCGGTGCAGCAGTGATTGTGGATGAAATCATTTTGAAGGATGTCTGGTTTGGGGTCAGTTATTCTGGGGCAGTACTGCCCACCCAGGAGGACCTGCTGATCTGGCTCTTGTAAAAGGCAACTTGATTCCACTTTCTCTCCCAGAGAAACACAAATAAATTCCTTTTAATCAGCCATAGGTTCTTTGGGGGCTCATTTGGAAGGAATGTAATTGAAACTTAAAGTAACATTATTCATAAGGTGAAATGTGCTTTGGTAAGCTTGACTTTTCTCCCCCGCAGCTGGCCTTTGATATACTCCAGGGTAATCTCGCAGCGGTTTCGATGAAGACACAATTATTTGAGTGGGGAATGGAAACGGGCTTTGAAAATGTCTAGGAATACTCTCTGTGAATTGTAAAACTTGCAGAGTATGGAAGACATATGATTAAATGCTAACCCGCTCCATATCATGAGAGCCCCTTGGCGCTCACTTCCTGTCTGTCTTCTTCCCTTGTTCCCTCCCTCCGTTGGCTTCTGTCGCTCTCTGGAAGTGCTGAGGGGAAAAGGTCCTGAGTTCAGCTCCTCTGAAAGGGGATCCAAACCGCGTGCTAACGAGAATGCCAAGCCTAACAGGGACTGACAGCTCATCGCAATGAGGAGTGTGTGTGTGTGTGTGTGTGTGTGTGTGTGTGTGTGTGTGTGTGTGTGTGTGTGTGTGTGTGTGTGTCTGTGTTTAGAGGGTTGGGGGCTTGGGGGGTGGTGTCGAAGCGTGCCAAATATCTGTATGCATTTATTTTGAGAAGGCAAACATCCCTGGTGCAGCTTAATAACTCACTTATTTTGTCACACGCATGCATGCAGGAATGCACCCCTACGCACGTAAACACACATGAACGTGTCAAAATGCACGCGCGCACACACACACACACACACACACACACACACACACACACACAGACGCTGCTCAGATGCGTCAGTTAGCAAAGATAATCTACAGGAACTTGATTGGAAAACTAAGGGGTTAAGTGTCCCACCCCCTACCCGGCTCCATCATGGCCACAACCACTGGCTTGCTCCACTCGTCTATCTGGTCTGAGATGAAAAGCAGATGGGTCAGGGGGGTAGCGAGAGAGAGACAGAGAGAGAGAGAGAGAGAGAGAGAGAGAGAGTGGGGAAGAGGAATGAAGGATGGGGGTAAAGTCAAAAGAAGGCAAAGGGGTCAGAAGAGATAGAAAGGAGGGAGAGATGGGGGGAGAGAGAGAAAGTGCTAAAGAGAAATGGTACAGGGAAAGAGAGGAAGAAGGCAAAGAGGTCATAGAGGGAGGGCAGGGTGACGAGAGAGAGAGAGAGAGAGAGAGAGAGAGAGAGAGAGAGAGAGGGAGAGAGATAAAGGCAGTTGAGAGGTCAGACTGGGAGCGAGGGAACAGTCAGCCCTGCTCAGATGAAAGGAATCCACCCAATCCCTTCAATGATAACCATGTGTCTGTGTCACCCGTCCCAGGAGTCTGCTCTATTTGTGTGTGTGTGTGTGTGTGTGTGTGTGTGTGTGTGTTGTTCACTACCGATACTCCTGACATGACAGTGCCGATGATGATATACACTTACACACACACACACACACACACACACACACCGACACCTCATCCACCATTTTGGCAACAGCAGCAGAAACACACTGCATGAGTGCTAACTGACACAAGCCACTCCACCCCCGCCACCCAACGCTAGCCAGACACCAAGCCATCGCCTCCTCGTCTTCACTCTCCTCTCCTCGCTTTCTCCTCTCCTCACCTGTCTTCTCCTCACCAGTCACTCATACCTACTTTTCCTCCCCTCTCCTCCTGTCTTCACTCAACTCCTTGCCTTTCCTCCCATTTCCTCTCCTCTCCTCTCCTCCTCATCTCTTCTTCTCTCTTCCTTTCCTTTCCTCTCCTCCTCCTCCTCCTCTGCTCCTCTCAGGCTCGAGGTCACAGTGAATACCGGTCGTTCAGGGATCTGCGCAAGTTGTGTGCAACAGCAAATAATGCCCCCCCCCCACCCACCCAACCCCACCCCACCCTCTCCAGCGAGGGCAGTAAAGAGCGAGGTCCCCCCTGGAGACGGAGGCTGAGAGAAGGGGCTCTGTGGCTCTCTGTTGACTCACCCACCTTCCTGGAGTGTTGCCATGGCCACTGGCTAGCCTGAAATGAACCGGGTGGGAGGGGGTTGGGGGGGGGGGGGGGGGTGGCTAGCGAGAGCAGTGGGTTAGTGAGGGAGAGGAAATGAGGAGGAGAGAAAGAGCTAGCGATGGAGGACAAGGGGGGAGAGAGAGAGAGAGAGAGAGAGAGAGAGGGAGAGTTTTGTTTTGGGGGGTAAACATTCTTGTTCCTGTTGTTCAAAAGGAAAAAAGCCCTGGACCGCAAACATTTGTCTGTAGGGATGTTGTGTGTGTGTGTGTGTGTGTGTGTGTGTGTGCGTGTGGTGATGGATGCCAGTGTGCATTTTATTGTGTGTTACTTCCATGTGTTATTTTCACAACAACGACTGTGGTGGAGAGGGTACTTATTTGTGGGAGCTACACAGTTCAATCACTCTCTTCCAGTCTTCCTCTGAACTGTACGAAGCCCCCCCCCTCGTTTTTCATGTCAGCTCCGACAAGCATGGACTGTAACAGATGTGGTGAGCCAGCTCCTGTGTGAGTGAGTGAGTGTGTGTGTGTGTGTGTGTGTGTGTGTTTGTGTGCCCTCCACCGACGGCCGGCATGGAGCCATCGAAACCATGGCTACTCACCCATGACCACACTCCGACGTTGGGTCACTGGCACACACTCATGCATGCAGGCACACAAATAAACACACACACACACACACACACACACACACACACACACAGCACACACACACACACACACACACACACACACACACACACACACAGCATGCATGGACCCTAGTACTGCATTATGTGTCTCCATTCCCACTCAATTGACTTTGACAGATATTGTTTTTAGTGACCTTCAAGTCGACAGTACAGTGTGTCTGAGTGTGTGTGTGTGTGTGTGTGTGTGTGTGTGTGTGTGTGTGTGTCCATGTCTGTGTCCTTGTGTGTGCGCCACACATACCGTTCTTGTTCTAGTTAACACACGGGAGCCTCGGCCTTAACTTCAGGTCTTAATTACTGTCACAGCCGACGTGTAGCTGGTACTAAACCAACAGTGATCTAATAAAATCCCAGTGTTAATTAAGAGAGGCTTTGGCCCAGCAGGGAGTGTGGTGAGATGGAGGCCGAGAGCTTGGTGAGAAAAGCTCTTGTATGTTGAGACAAGGTTACACAGACACAGACACACACACACACACACACACACACATACACACACACACACACACGTGTGCATGCACAGACAACTCATATAAATGGCATTTGTGGGTTTGCTCTAAAAAAAAAAAAGTGATCTTGTGTACATCACTGACTTGGTATACAAAATCACACATACACGTAGACACGTACACACACACGTACACACATGTACACACACACACACACACACACACACACACACACACACACACATACGCTGTCCAATAAATAAACTCACTCACATTCAGGCGCACACGTGCACACACACACACACACAAACACACAATGGTTTACACCAGGGATTTCAAATCTTTCTCAATCTTGGACCCAAGCTGAAAAGGAAAATGCTCTCAGATCCTGCTAGCACTGCCCACCAGAAACAGGCTAATGACCCATTTGGGGTTCAGACCAAAAGTGTGAAGAAACACACTGGTCCATTTCATAGCTCAGGACACAGAAGGGATCTCATCTCTTACAATAACAGCCAAATAAACAGCCCTGGAAATTCACAGCAGCTTTGATGGGAAATTGTTTCCTCTGTGGTGAGACTTGGCCCATTAAGCCAAGGTGTGTGCCTCTGTGTGTGTGTGTGTGTGTGTGTGTGTGTGTGTGTGTGCGTTTGTGTGTGTAGGTGTGTTTGTGTGTGTGTGTGTGTGTGTATGTGGTGACTCCAGGGTCGGTTCAGGCAGACAGTTGGTCTGCAGTCTCAGGCAACGATCAGGAGAGATAACACAAGGGTTAGGCCAGGGTCACTAAGTAGTTATGGTTGTGTGTGTGTGTGTGTGTGTGTGTGTGTGTGTGTATTCGCTCATGGCTGCCCCCGCATGAACAACACCTTTGTTGTACCTCCACGTTTTCAGTCATTTCCATGCTGACACAATTATGTATCTGTGCACCATCAAGCCGGCTCCTGACAGCAACATTTCCAACATTCCCTTCGGTTCCACCCCAGCTCCCTGCGATACAATACAAGCTTCAGTTTTCCTCTCTGACTCTCTGACTTCCTCTCAGCAACCTGCTGCACCAGTCCACATGTATAGTCAATGTGCTATTTCTAAAAATACCTGGATTACATTTGGATTACTGCACACCCCGTTATAACCCACTGTCCATTATAACCCAACATTAAAGGTTCACACGTTTGGATTGAGATTTTTGTTTGAAAAAACCCCTAAATTAACTATTGTACTACTCACCACATGAAAAACTCATGAAATCACCTTGCAAGTAAAAGAAAAGGGCGAATTAGCAGATATTTAATGAGAAAATAGTTCATATTATCATGCAAGAAAATCAAAAGGCATATCACAAAAAAGCAGTAGTAAAAAGTAAATATGTGGTAGTGGTAGATAGTAAATATAAATCGTATTTCAAATAGTTCTTGTTAGGGATTTAAGACACCAGGGCTATTCTGATGATACCAGATACATTTTCACTCACAGAAAAAAAGAAAGAAAAAGAGAAATCACAGTAAGTCACGTACAACTACATTAAAACTAGAAGTGACTTTCAAATAGTCCCCCGCTCAGTCCCCACCCGTATTAGTACTCCAAGCTGAAGTCTGATACTGCTACGACTCCTAAAGGCTATTATTCTTTATTTGCTTTCCAGTAAGGACAAGTTGTAATCTTGTTTATACAGAACGCCACCCGTCTCCTTCGAACTTCCTCCCCGTCCGTCTGGCCTGGTAGACGGGGGAATGATTAGTGGCCCGTTTAAAGCCTCAATCCTGTGATTTGTTGGTCGGCGTGACCGCAGCCCCTCAGCACTGCTGACCACGTCTGCCCTTGGGCCTCACCGGGCTGCGCACACACTCACACACATAAAGACATAGAAGAAGACACGCATGTAGACAAAGGCCACCTACACATTTACACCTATACATACACACATACAGCCACCTATCCACACACACACACACACACACACACACACACACACTGAAGCATGGATCGTTCCCACAGGCTGAGTCCCTCTGTCAGCCTGTGCTGCGCTGCGGTCCAAACCCAATGTTTTCTTTAATAGAGGGTATGGGTGCTAAAACTATTAGAGGCAGCAATCATCGTCTTAATCATATTGGATTTCTTCATACCAAGCACTTTCCCTGGGAGGCTACAGGGATCTCAGCTCTGGGAGGGAGAAAGAACGAAAGAAAGAATGAAAGAAAGACAGAAAGAGACATGTGTGTTGATGTAGGGATATGTATGTGTGTTTCTGCATGTGTGTACAGTGTATATGTGTGTGTGTGTTCATGCGTGTGCAAGCCTGTGTGTGTGTGTGTGGTGGTGGCGTTTAGCAAACTGTGGTGTGGTTGTGGGGAGCCAGGCACACAGACGGTCCCACTGAGAGGCTTCATAATAATAATAACACAATATAGAGATAACGGAACAGCCAAGAATGTGACAGAACGCAGTAGAAGTACGTGGCACAGATTCATCACCAAGATAAATGCACGGCCACGCCAGTGGTGGAGAAATTGGTGGCAGCATTATCGCGTTAGCTCCTGTCGGATGGCACGCACACACACACACGGCACACACACGCGCACACGCACACACAGCAACCAGACAAACAACAAGCAAACAGAGTATGAGCTCAAAAACGAAACATGCCCACACCTTCGCTTTCACCTCGTCATCCTCTCTCTCTCTCTCTCTCTCTCTCTCTCTCTCTCTCTCTCTCTCTCTCTCTCTCTCTCACATCCACACACTTCAACACAAGCATATACGCACAAAAATGAATCAAGGTTGTAAATAAATGAGGGAGATTATATAAACATTCTCTAAGCCTTGGAGTGAGCTCAAATCAACAGAGCCGGGTGCCTAAACTGCAGATTTATGAAATAATGAGAGTCTTATGAGGGCAGTAAAACGCCCTGCGTCTGATGTCACGGCCAGGCCCGCTCCCAGTCAAGGCCAGCGAGAGGAAGAGCTCCTCCAGCCAACGTTAACCCCTCCTGTCCTCCTGCTGTCTGTCGCGTCTAGCTTCCACCTCCCTCCAGACCGCCGCCAGCCTGGACGAGCTCGTCACCATGTTGTGTCTCCGAGCTTTCTCCCTCCACCGCTTCCCGCTTGGTGCTTCAGTGGGTTCTCCTGTCTGTTTCCTGTTTGTCTGTTTTTCTCTGTCTCTACACACGCACACACACACACACACACACACACACACACACACACACACGAACACACACACACACACTCAGAAATACTGTTTACCACTGTGTCTCGTTCTCTGTCTCTACCTCAGTTTCTGTCTCTTTCTATCTCTGTTTTCCTGTTTATGTGTCCTCCGCCTCTCTCTCGCTCTCTCTCTCTCTCTCTCACACACACACACACACACGCTCAGAAATACTGTTTACCACTGTGTCTCGTTCTCTGTCTCTACCTCAGTTTCTGTCTCTTTCTATCTCTCTGTTTTCCTGTTTATGTGTCCTCCGCCCCTCTCTCTCTCTCTCTCTCTCTCTCTCTCTCTCTCTCTCTCTCTCACACACA